>OX369280.1:8482972-9082972 GCA_947284805.1 Coleophora flavipennella | reverse complement strand
TACTGCCCCAACGGCCATCTGTTCTACGATCTATGTGTCCTGCTCACTGCCACTTCAGTTTAGCGATTCTGTGAGCTTTATCGGTTACTTTGGTTCTCCTGCGGATGTCCTCATTTCTGATTCGATCGCGTAGGGAAATTCCGAGCATAGCTCGCTCCATTGCCCTTTTGTGTGATCAAGAAGAAGTACTTACGATTAATTTTGTATTAATGCAAGGTGTAACATAATTTATTATGAGACGTTAACTCATCATACTGAACAACTTTCGATCAGCTGATCGACCAGTTTTGTGCATTTTTGTATGGAGCGTCGATTTTTTTTGGAGAAATGACTACGGATTACTCGGGGAAAGATGTTCAGTATGGTGAGTAGAAGCCCTAGTTAATGGCTCCTACACCAATTTTGGTAAGCCCTGTTTACAAAAATAATCCGAAAAGCCCTTAAATCTATAGTAATATCGCCTCTCATATGTCATGGCTGAGTCATTTCCAACGAAGCGCTCAACAGTCTACTTAATTTACGACTCCGATTGGGTAATGTATTGCCGGCCGCGACTTTTTATGACCCACCTTTTAAGGCTTATCTAGATAATTCTGGCTATTAATTATTGTAGGTAAACTTCATTGATTTCGTCGGTTTTGAATTGAGGAAAACATGGTTGAGAATTTACAATAGCGAGTTCTTCATCGTCATCATCATATTCAGAAGAAAAACGTCCACCTCTGGACAAAGGCCTCCCCTAAGGATTTCCACGACGATCGGTCCCGCGCCGCCCGCATCTATCAGCTTCCCGCGATCTTCATGATGATGTCTTTCGATTAATTCTTATGATGCGATTGCTTCATTAAACAGCACTAAGCTGACTAAAAATAAGTCGCTAGATGCGGGAAGCGCAGGACCGGTTGTCGTGGAAATCCTTGGGGAAGGTCTTTGTCCAGCAGTGGACATCTTTCGGCTGATATGATGAAGCTTACTACTACTAAGAATAGATGACTATTGGGGTAGCAAAGTTCTCGAGTAGCAACCGAGTACCAGAAGACGTGGCGTAGAGAAGTCTACCACTCGGTGTACAGATGCCCTGGTGAAGGTCGTAGAAGGCCGCTGGATGCAGGCAGCGTAGTACCGGTGGTCTTGAAAATCCTTGGGGGAGGCCTTTGTCCAGCACTGGAAGTCTTTCGACTGATATGATGATGGAGAAGCTAACTACATAATGTGATTACGAAATCATACCATTTAACTATGATTCAGGTTCTAATTTAGGGACGGTCAATGTTTTCTTGTCGCGCTGCGTTCCATCCTAATATCCTCTGAAGTCAGGACCAGGGGAGTCATAGCGGAAGGAAGATAAGGTGCAAGGTTCGGAGCTGTTGTGGAGTGAATAGCATGGATTAGGATCCTGCCTCCAATTGAAATGTGAAAGGGGTGATGACGTGAAAGAGTATTCCAGTAGATATAAATGAACGTTGATAAGTTTAAATGGTAATTTCTAATGCTCACGGATTAGGTTAGGAAGATGAAGGATGTTAACAAAAAAGGAATGATGACAAGATAAAATGGCGGAGTGAAATTTATTCGAAAAAGAGAAACTAAAACGAGTTTGATATACAAGACGGAAAAATTTCCCTACCCGCTAAAGTTCATACCTCGATGGAATCTCTCTACAATCTTAAATGTCTATAAAAGTGTATAAAAGTCACTTATGTAATAATTGTAAATGTAAATTCCTTAGTTAACCTACACGTGACCGTAAGTAATGCTAAATGTAACACTAGGCAACCATCTCTTCAACAGGATGGTACACTGTTGAATGCCCTAGTAAACCTACACAAGACCGCAAGTTATGCTAAATGTAACAATACGCAACCACTGTCTATCCCTTGAACAGCACGGTTAATTGTAAAATGCCCTAGTAAACCTACGCGTGACCGCAAGTAGTGCTAAAAGTAAAACACGGCAACCGCCGTCTATCCCTTGAACAGCCTGTTAATCGTGAAATGCCCTAGTTGATCTACACGTTACCGCAAGTTATGCTAAATGTAACAATACGAAACCACTGTCTATCCCTTGAACAGCACGGTTAGTTGTAAAATGCCCTAGTAAACCTACACGTGATCGCAAGTAGTGCTAAAAGTAAAACACGGCAACCGCCGTCTATCCCTTGAACAGCCTGTTAATCGTGAAATGCCCTAGTTGATCTACACGTTACCGCAAGTTATGCTAAATGTAACAATACGCAACCACTGTCTATCCCTTGAACAGCACGGTTAGTTGTAAAATGCCCTAGTAAACCTACACGTGATCGCAAGTAGTGCTAAAAGTAAAACACGGCAACCGCCGTCTATCCCTTGAACAGCCTGTTAATCGTGAAATGCCCTAGTTGATCTACACGTTACCGCAAGTGATGCTAATTGTAACAATACGCCACCACTGTCTATCCCTTGAACAGCAATGTTAATTGTAAAATGCCCTAGTAAACCTACACGTGACCGCAAGTAGTGCTAAAAGTAAAACACGGCAACCGCCGTCTATCCCTTGAACAGCCTGTTAATCGTGAAATGCCCTAGTTGATCTACACGTTACCGCAAGTGATGCTAATTGTAACAATACGCCACCACTGTCTATCCCTTGAACAGCAATGTTAATTGTAAAATGCCCTAGTAAACCTACACGTGACCGCAAGTAGTGCTAAAAGTAAAACACGGCAACCGCCGTCTATCCCTTGAACAGCCTGTTAATCGTGAAATGCCCTAGTTGATCTACACGTTACCGCAAGTTATGCTAATTGTAACAATACGCAACCACTGTCTATCCCTTGAACAGCACGGTTAATTGTAAAATGCCCTAGTAAACCTACACGTGATCGCAAGTAGTGCTAAAAGTAAAACACGGCAACCGCCGTCTATCCCTTGAACAGCCTGTTAATCGTGAAATGCCCTAGTTGATCTACACGTTACCGCAAGTGATGCTAATTGTAACAATACGCAACCACTGTCTATCCCTTGAACAGCAATGTTAATTGTAAAATGCCCTAGTAAACCTACACGTGACCGCAAGTAGTGCTAAAATTAAAACACGGCAACCGCCGTCTATCCCTTGAACAGCCTGTTAATCGTGAAATCTACACGTTACCGCAAGTGATGCTAATTGTAACACTAGGCAACCGCTGTCCATGCCTTGAACAGCACGGTTAATTGTGCCACACGATAGAAGAAAAAAAAGTTACTTTGTTTATCTTTATTGCAATTGGCAAACTTAACTTGTTCCAAAATTAAATAATAACAACGCAATAACTAACTTAAACAAATTTTCGAACTCAAACGTAACAGAATAAATTGGAATGACGGCACTCCTTCAGATCGAAAGTAAATAAAGTCCCATCTCAAGTCAAACTCAAGTCTGTGAGCCAAAGCGGTCTCAGACAAAGTTTATTAATTCAGAACTAGTGAAACTGGTCCCGCCTGGAGTCGCAGTACATACTTATCGGTGTCACAAATGCAGGAAATTGGTTCCATTGGCTGGCAAAGTCGACGAATACACAGGAGTCGGGAGGTGGATCTAATGAAAGTTCACAGACAGACAGATTAGTTTCCTTTTGTATGCATGTATGTACATAGTCTTCCTAGGAAATAGTCGTCATAGGATAAGATAAATAAGGTTGGATTGGCAATAGTCACACTTTTGTTTGAAAACCAGCGTCGCCGCCTGTCTCCCACCCATCAACTCCACTACACAAGCAATAAAAATACATATACACGAATTGCGCGCACTAATAAACAAAACACACTAGGAACACAGGGCAGCAATTGTGTCTCATACCATTTTGAGAGTCTGTACGTTACACACAACCACACGCAAATGAAAAGTATGAACGCGTGCTACGGTTAAGTATGATTGTCTAATCATACTTGAGGCGCGCCAGCCCAGCGCACATTTCCAATTCAACCTTATTTATCGTATCTGTGGTCTTCCTGATATGGTTTTCTCGGAACCACATTTAATTTGATGGATCTCAAAACAAAAAGCTGTATGAAAAAGAAAACAAATTTGTAGAACTCGTACGTAGGCGGGTATTTTCATTGCTTCAAAATATTTTGTTACTCCACATGCTTGGAAAGTACTTTCTTATTTTTTTGAGAACAAGGCTACGAATCCGTTATTTATCTCACACAAAATGGGTGCGGTAAATGTGTATGAAAATCCATTACTTCACGGGCTGAGCATGCAATAAAAGTGCATGAAAATCCATTATCATGTAACGCGCTGAGCGGGACGAGCTGGAGAGATTAATGACTATGCATCGATAAGCAATATTATTCGTACAAGTACATACGATATCACTGTGTGTATTATATAGTCGCCTCCTAATACTCGATACTAGAATGATAATGATTATCTATCCGACCGATTTCGTATCGTAGTACTATTTTCGGAGGTTTTATTACTATACCTTATTTTTTGTTTGTTTTTAGAATAAGTAATCTGACTTTTACTTTTGAGCGACGAAGAAGTGGAGAACGTATTGTGATGGCAAGAAAACGAAGCTGAGATTTTGATGGGGATTCCTAATTGTTACTTTTTCTCACAATGGCTGTTTATCATTGTAATGAAATTTCATGAATAACTAGGAATTAATTAGGATTATTACAATGTATATTATAAGCGTCGGTGGCTCAACCGGTAACGACTCGGTCCATCTAACCAGAGGTACCGGGTTCAAATCTGGACGGCCAATGTACCAATAAGTTTTTCAAAAACTTACGTACATATCATTACCGATTGCTTTAACGGTGAAGGAAAACATCGTGAGGAAACCTGCACAGGCCTGCGAAGAAACTCGAAGGTTGTGTGTGAAGTCGACCAACCCGCACTGGGCCCGCGTGATCGACTAAGGCCTAATCGCCCTGATTCAGGGTAGGCTCGAGCCCCTCGGTGGGGACGTATATGAGCTGATATAATAATAATAATTACAATGGACATTTCATCATTCCAAGGGAGAACAAAATAAGGTACCACCCAAACGACCAAAATTATTTGTAAGTTTTATTTATCAAGTTTCTATTCTTTGCTACTAAGTAAACGAAATGTTTTTTTATTTTATTTGATATGCTCGAATACTCTAGATGGCGAAGGTTTCGCGAGAAAGTATGCATAGCGTGGCTGCACAATTTGTTTTATTACGCTCGTAAAATAAAACGGGGCTTGTTTAATGACTGTGTCATGTCATAACGCGACGGTTCGATCTTTCTTGCAATAAATATTAAAATTTCTTCTGTGTCGCAGCATAAAATATGAATACAGGATTGAATGAATTGCAATATTATTTATTTGATAAACTTTCTATAAACTGTGTTTTTTTTCTTCGTTGTTCGGTAAATAACTTAAGGAATCAATAAAAATTAAAAACTCGAGTGCATAAAAATTGAACCATTTTTTTTGTACAGTCGGGTAAAAATGTATGCAATGTCACTCACGGCATCAAGACGAATCTAACGACACCTCGCACTCCAAAATCCATCAAGCCGTTAAGGCTACAGAGCATGTCAAAATTTTTTTTTTAATTTTTTTTTATTCACAATTGGTAAACCCTTGACAACATCTCACCTGGTGGTAAGTGAAGATGTTGCCGAAGATGGAAGCGGGCTTACCAAGATTCCCCAACGCAATGGGGAACTGGTTATCTTATCTTCATGCCGGAACATAAATAAATAAATTTATAATCATACATTCATACACTCGAAAAACATAACCATCCTTCTAGCGCAGTCGGGTAAAAATAGACCTTATTTGAAGACCAAGCGGGAAAGGAATGTCGGTATTTTTCTAGAATTGCACTATTAAGGCCATCTAGTGGTAGTTCGGCAACACTTTTTAAACTGATATACAGTGTAAACTCTATTTAACGTCACTCGATATAACGATTCACTCTTTGAAACGTCAAAATGTTCTGGCTCCAGTTGGTTTACTTTGACGCTAATTTCTCTCTGTATAACGAAAAGTCTCAATAATGTTAGTACTAATAATATATACTTTGCTGTAACCAAACTGTATCAATCTGGGTGACGAGGGGGTGAGGTCGCAATCTAGAGAGCGGCAGGGAGTGTCCATAATGTATATTAGTACTAATATTTATACTTTGACACAAGTTTGCCTACAAAAAGTTAATGAAAGAGTAAGAGAAGCGACATTGAATGACGAGGGGCCCGCCCTTCGCGTATCGCAATTTATACAGTTCGTCTGCACTACGGCCCTTTGCATGCTTCTGCTATATTGATTAACTAATCCCTTCGGGTCGACTTACTGGCCTACCTATTACTACCCTTGATGGATTGTGGTGGACAAATAGATAATTATTAAGGGGAACTCTTGGGGATCCTAAATTTTGCTTGTGTTCTGAACGTTCAAAGTGATATTTATAGCATGCTTCTGCTATATTGATTAACTAATCCCTTCGGGTCGACTTACTGGCCTACCTATTACTACCCTTGATGGATTGTGGTGGACAAATAGATAATTATTAAGGGGAACTCTTGGGGATCCTAAATTTTGCTTGTGTTCTGAACGTTCAAAGTGATATTTTAGCATGCTTCTGCTATATTGATTAACTAATCCCTTCGGGTCGACTTACTGGCCTACCTATTACTACCCTTGATGGATTGTGGTGGACAAATAGATAATTATGAAGGGGAACTCTTGGGGATCCTAAATTTTGCTTGTGTTCTGAACGTTCAAAGTGATATTTTTAGCATGCTTCTGCTATATTGATTAATTAATCCCTTCGGGTCGACTTACTGGCCTACCTATTACTACCCTTGATGGATTGTGGTGGACAAATAGATAATTATTAAGGGGAACTCTTGGGGATCCTAAATTTTGCTTGTGTTCTGAACGTTCAAAGTGATATTTTTAGCATGCTTCTGCTATATTGATTAACTAATCCCTTCGGGTCGACTTACTGGCCTACCTTTTACTACCCTTGATGGATTGTGGTGGACAAATAGATAATTATTAAGGGGAACTCTTGGGGATCCTAAATTTTGCTTGTGTTCTGAACGTTCAAAGTGATATTTTTAGCATGCTTCTGCTATATTGATTAACTAATCCCTTCGGGTCGACTTACTGGCCTACCTATTACTACCCTTGATGGATTGTGGTGGACAAATAGATAATTATTAAGGGGAACTCTTGGGGATCCTAAATTTTGCTTGTGTTCTGAACGTTCAAAGTGATATTTTTAGCATGCTTCTGCTATATTGATTAACTAATCCCTTCGGGTCGACTTACTGGCCTACCTATTACTACCCTTGATGGATTGTGGTGGACATATAGATAATTATGAAGGGGAACTCTTGGGGATCCTAAATTTTGCTTGTGTTCTGAACGTTCAAAGTGATATTTTTAGCATGCTTCTGCTATATTGATTAACTCATCCCTTCGGGTCGACTTACTGGCCTATCTATTACTTCCCTTGATGGATTGCGGTGGATAAATTCTGCTTGTGTTCTGAACGTTCAAAGTGATCTTTTTTTTATTCAGGAAATCTAATGCAATAGAAATGACACTTAGAGTAAATACTTACTCTGAGAAATGGCACCTCCGCGGTGACCTTTATGGGTCGAACAAATTTTATTTATTTACTAGCTGAGCCCGCGACTTTGTCCGCGTAGAGTTTTTGAATTTTCCGGGATAAAAGTATCCTATATGTTAACCCGGGTTATAAAGAACCACCGTACAAAATTTAATCAAAATCGGTCTGGTACTTTTGCGTGATGCGCGAACATACAGACGGACAGACAGAAAGAATAAAATTCCAAAAGTTGTTGTTTTGGCCTCTGTATCGTTAGTAACATCCACCATAGTTATTTTTTTCCAAAAATATTTCACGTACAGACACGGTCCCGTTACAGTTTTGTTATATTTAATATATATAATATTTTACAATTTATTGTACACAGAAATAGGGACAAACGAACATTTAACAAGATGAAAACAAGATAAAATGTCATTATTGTATGGTATTTCGAATTCCATTATATCTGCCACAAAAACAATAACTATTTTGGTAAGTACACATTTTTATGGGAAATATCTTTACCAATATTATAAATGTGAAAATGTGTTTGTTTGTTTGTTATCTTTTACGCTTCAGCACCTCGAACAAATCAATAATTCGACAATTGATGAAATTTGGCATGAATAGGTAGCCTGTGTCAATGTATCCTTTTTCCTTCCACATCCCCTCTTATGCACTCCTCCCCCTGAGGTGTTAACTACTTTTTATCCCGTGAAAATAGCATAGTCCAATGCAGTTCCTGAGTAAACTGAAAAAACTATCTTTTTGGTTATTTTTGGACAATGGTAACAATGGTTTGTGGTGAATTTTTGCACAGAGATGGTCGAGGAGGTGGAAAATGACATAATTTACTAATTAGCATATCCTGATCTGGGGAGAACTCGCTCACGCACGTCGGCGTCGCAACGGAGTAACGGATTAAAATGTTTTTTTTTTTGTATAGAATTAGTTGAGGGGGTGGGAAGTAACATAGACTGCTAATCAGAATAGCCCGATATAGTTCCTGAGGGATCTGGAAAAAACTCATGTTCTCGCTCGCGAGCAGCTTGCGGCTGGCGCACCACTTACACTCAAAGACAGTCATAAAAACGATATCCACGCAGAATGAAATGTCGGTACAGGAATCGACGAACACATTTTTTGAGGGCAGGGTAGTATTAGGGTGAGGGTGAATAGAAATTCATCAAACTAAAATCTTTAGCTCTACAACTTTGTATATCAGATGATTTGTCTAAAAGTGCATTTTTTGCTGTACAATAATATTGAGATTTTTTTTTTTTTATGGTACCTCCCTTACATATAAGGTGTAACAAAATTAGCTGAAACTATTTTAACTGGTGCTTCTACCCATGAAACTGAACAACTTTCCCAGTGGAACCCATAGTCAAATCGCAAAAAAAAATTGGCTCTCCCATACTAACTCGATCAGCTGATCAGCCAACTTAGTATGGGAAGTTCATAAAATTTTTTGAGATTTGACTATGGGTTTCAAGGGGAAAGTTGTTCAGTTTCATGGGTAGAAGCACCAGTTAAAATAGTTTCAGCTAATTTTGTTAGACCTTATATAAAGAGGAGTGATTTTTTTTCGTTGACGTACCCTATCATATCATCATCATCATCATCATATCAGCCACAAATCGTCCACTGCTGGACAAAGGCCTCCCCCAAGGATTTCCACGACGACCGGTCCTGCGCTGCCCGCATCCATCGGCTTCCCGCGACCTTCACCAGGTCATCGGTCCACCGCGTGGGAGGCCTGCCTACGCTACGTTTTCCGGTGCGCGGACGCCACTCGAGAACTTTACTGCCCCATCGGCCATCTGTTCTACGAGCTATGTGCCCTGCCCACTGCCACTTCAGTTTACCCTATCATATGGGGTATCTGAATAGGTATATGAATAGGTCTTTCAAAACTACTGGGGGATTCAGGGATCGGTTTACGAAATATTAAGCTTTAAAGTGGTATTTTTTGTAAGGGTTCCTCCCCCCCCCCTCCCCCGCCACTGCCAGATAAACCGCTATTTCAGGACACCTGAAAAAATTAAATAGTAGGACCTATAATTAGTTTATAAGGAAAATTATCGCTATTAAAATTATCATTATTATTATGTTGTGCAATAAAGTGTTTTCAATGAATCAATCAATCAATCACGGCTAAGAAGGCTTTCTCAGTTTAGGAGTAATAATCGACTAATTTAAGGTGTGCAGTTGGATTTGTACAAAATTTCATACATTTTCCATACAAAATGTTTTATTACCAACTACAATTTTTTTTTTTTAAATAAACATTTATTTTTTGGAAAGACTACCGAAGTCTGCGTTGCACGAATCCGACTTGCACTCGGCCGTTTTTTTACAATATCAGCAAAGTTGTAAAACAAAAGATGTGTAGTTTTATGAGTGGTCCTTAGAATTACTGTGTTCTATTTTATCAAACACCTTGTACATTTCAAATAAGAATATTCTTATAGACTTACAAATCTCGAAGTACTTTACACATTGAAAAGAACAACACTGGGAAGATATAAAATTTAAATATTTTTTTAAAACACCTAAAAATCTAGGTACAAGGTTTAATTTGAAAATATTTTTTTTATTATTTCGTATTCTTCTCAGAAAACCCTTTCATTTGATACCCATATTATAGGAGTGCATTAAAAATAACTAGTCCGCCATCTTGGGTGTGCCGCCATGTTGGATTTAGAATGATGTCACTCAGTTAATCATGCATTTTCATTCAAACTGAACGAGTATACAATATTTCAGCTCAATCGGTTGAAGATATCTGCTTCAAAATTGAGTTGCAAGATTCCACCCGAACAAACATACATACATTGCAAGTTAAATTAAAGCTTGTAAAATACTTGCATGCATCAAATTTGTTGCGCTTGTTTTTGAGTTAGGGTAACCCTGTATTTCAAAACCAGACCCTTTAACCATTTATATAACCTTTAACTAGTCACTTTAAATTATATTCATCATCATAACAGCCGAAATACGTCCACTGCTGGACAAAGACCTCTCCAAAGGATTTTCACAACGACCAATCCTGCACTGCCCACATCCAGCGGCTTCCCGCTATTCAAATTATATTCTAAGAATATACAGGTTCTTAACAAAGGTATGCACTTATTTTTAACTGGCCCTTGTACTCATGAAACTGAATAACTTTCCCTAAGAAAAATTTTTTGGACTTCCATACAAAGTTTACCCGCCAGCTGATCGATTTGCATGGGAAGCGCAATTTTTTTTTGCGAATTGACTATGGGTTTCTTGGGAAAAGATGTTCAGTTTCATTAGTACAAGCTCTAGTTACAAATAAGTGCATACATTTTTAAGACCCTATATTTTTCAATCTTTCTAAAAGCAATGGAATCTTAGAACATTGGTAACTCATCTTCTTATTGACTCAGTAGGTATTTTTATCGGTTCTTGGAAAAAAATATGATAGAAAGTCACCAGAGAGACTGTTGTACGCTTGAGTAGCGCCTGTTCCACTTCCTACTGAATTCCCACAGATAATTTTGCCTGCATTTTTCCTTCCGGTTGTTTTTCATTTTCATGATATTGATGAATTGTTGCGAATGGCAATCGCCGCCGCTTTGGCTTTTCGATTGCAATCGCAACGGGAGTGGCAGTAAGGAGTAGTTTTAAAGATTGTTCCTTTGCTTTGAAATTGTAGGTATTTGACACAGGTAAGAGCTGCTACTTCTGTATCCGGAATAGAAAAAATAAACAAACTTAAATAACTAAATATGGTTTTAATGTTTTTCAAAATATTATCCGTGATGATCTATGCACTTTTGCATACGTTTAACCCATTTTTAAAGCACTTTTTTCACTCTGACTGAGGTGCTGTTTGAACGCGTCGACAGCATCTTCACGGTTCGAAAATCGTTTGCCACGTGATTTATTCTTAACATTTGGAAATAAATAAAAATCAATGGGTGCCAAGTCAGGGCTGTACGGTGGATGACCCGTTAATTGTATATTTTGACCTTCCAAAAATCGAGTTTTTTCACGTAATGTATGACAGCTGACCCTTGTCATAGTGAAGAATGATTTTGCGTCGCTGGTTGTTTTCATCCGACTTCAAAAAGGAGGAGGTTCTCAATTCGTCTGTATGTTGTTTATTTTTTTGTATGTTTGTTACGCGATATCTCCGCCGATTGTGAACCGATTTTCAAAATTATTTTTTTATTAGAAAGAGTATACTCCTGAGGAGGTCCCATTGTCACCAAGTCAGGTTCTGATGATGGGATCCCAGGGAAATCGGGGGCAACCATCAAATTTTGTAGACACGTTTTACGTGTTTCATGTATTTTCTAAAATTATTAAAGTATTTGCGTCTGGTAGTCATCATCTCATGTTGACTTGATGATTTTGTACCCATCTTTGATTTCGTTATTGTTTGTTAATGTCGTGTATCTAAGTATAATAATATTATTTCATACTTTTGAGTGTATTTGAGTGTGTATGATTTTGAAGTAGGTTTTTAGTTTTATAAACTGATATTTTTTAACGTATTTCTTTAAATACTTTTGGCAAACAATTGGTCGTCGTGGAAATCCTTGGGGGAGGCCTTTGTCCAGCAGTGGACGATTTGTGGCTGATATGATGATGATGATGATGAAACAATTGGTCGTGTACTATTCTTTATTAACCCTTTTACGATTATCTAGTGACTTTGTAGCCACATAGCCATGAATATCAAAAAAGCAGGCCACCATTTGCTTCAAGGTGCTTTTTGCACGAGTTATTTTCGTAGGGTTCGGCTCATTTCGAAACACCCACACTGTTCATTGTTGTTTAGTTTCGAGATCATACGCATAGAACTAGGATCCGTCACTCAAGTAGATATTATAAATAGCTTTTAAGTCACCACGGTTATATTTTTTTAACATTTTCTTGCACCATTCGACGCGAGCCTCTTTTTGATTCTTCGTTGTGCAGAATCCAACGCGATCAATTTTATTTACAGCAAAATGTTCACGCAAAATCTTATTTATACTCCTCATACATATGCTCAGAGTCGCTTTTATCTTGCGATACGTAAAATGACGGTCATGCATTATAAGTTTTCGCATAGCTTCAACATTTTGGTGTACAACGAACGATTTTGGGCGACCTTCCTTTACTTTGTCTGTGAGCATACTATGTCCACGATTGAACTCTCTAAACCTGTGACACACAGTACTTTTTGATGGAGTTTCATCAACAAAAGTCGAATTTAATTGATTTATCCGCTGTTGTTGCGTTAAACCACGCCAAAAATCCTAATAAATTATAGAACGGATATTTTCTAGAGTGAGTTCCACTTTTGCAGCGATATGACGTTTTAAACCCGCCAAAAACAAATAATTAGTGTATTTAAGAAAAAAATATAGCGGTAAGTATTTAAAAAAAGTTTCAATTTTACCATGGTCGTCAGATACAGCGTTTAAAAATATTCGAATCCCGGATTCCTATGTAACCTGGCTCCTGATTTCTGATCAGCTTCTAGATGCTCCTTTTTTATCCACGATTGGTCAGCCCTTGACACCATCTCACCAGTTGGTAACTGACGGTGATGGCGAAGATGGAAGGGGGCTTACCAAGATTCCCCAACGCAATGGGAAACTGACTTTTTTATCTTCAAGCATGAACACATCAATGCTGTTAACATTGATGCTTGGCTGCAAGAGTTAGATAAGATGGTGGTAGTTAGCCAAGCGGGCTTAGAAAATGCCCTTCCACTAATTAAACCGAGTAATACAAAGTAAGACTCCGCCGGAAATTGAACCCACAACCTCCTGATGTGAAGCTAATGGACTTAACCATTACGATACCGAGGCGGTACTACTTAAAGTATAGTTTAATAACGTATAATCGATAGAGAACATACGAACCGAAACTTATTAAAAGGTTCCTAAATTTCTGATAACAATATTATATAACTAGCTTTTGCCCGCGGCTTCGCCCGCGTTGACATAGCTTTTATGACTCTTTTTGAGGGTGAGTGGTGCGCGAGCCGCAATCAGCTCGCAGTCGTGGACATGAGTTTTCTCTCGGTACCTCAGGAACTGCATCGGGCTTTTTAGATTAGCAGTCTTTGTCACTTCCCACCCCTTCAACAAATTCTATACAAAAAATTACTTTAATCCGTTGCTTCGTTGCGACGCCACCGACGTGCGCGAGCGTAGAAAACAGTTGTCCCCAGATCCCTCGGAAACTATGTCAGGATATACTTATTTGTAAATTATATCATTTTCCACCTCATCTCTGTGCTAAAAATCACACCAACCATTTTTCGTTTCGATTTTAAATAACTTGACGAACAAAGAGTATTGTTTTAGTTTCCTCAGAAACTGTATCGGGCTATGATAATTTCCACAGATAAAAAGTAGACTATTTCATTTCCAGGGATACAGGCTACCTGCATGCCAAATTTCATCAAGATTGGTAGAGGTGTTGAAGTGTGAATAGGTAACAAACAAACAAACACATTTTCACATTTATAATATTAAGTAAGGATTTCTAAATCTTAAATAACATATAGAGCGTCGGTGGCAGAACGGTTAGGGCCACTATCTCCTGTACGGAAGGCCGTGGTTCGATTGCTGCCACTTAACAATATCTATACGAATATCGATTTCATACTGGTATGTACGTTTATCCGACGCTCTTACGGTGACAAAAACATCGTGAGGAAACCTGCACACGCCTGCGAAGAAACTCGAAGCTTATGTGTGAAGTCAATCAACCCGCAATGGGCCCGCGTGATCGTCTAAGGCCTGATCGCCCTAACTCAGGGCAGGTCGAGCCCCTTGGTGGGGACGTATATAAACTGATATGATGAAATAACACATATACCTATATTATCGAAAAACTAATTCAAGTCATTGTATCAATCTAGTAATAAAACTTCCTAAAAATATTAATATGGGTCAAATCCTTGAGTCGTATCAGCTCCAAAGTAGCCCATGACGCACTTCTTGTTGCCGCGCTGGATGGCAATAGACAACCTTAGCAGCAGGTAGGACCTCACGTCACATCTCCTCTCTCGAAGGCGACGGCCAATCTCCTTTGTGAAGGCAAAGGCCTCTGAGGGTTCATCAGCCGGTTGTCTCACAGACCAGCGGCACAAAGCAGTAATTTGCCTTCAAGACCGAGTACTTATTATGCTTCTTTCTCGCCGCAAATTGAGCAGCAGTACCGTACGGGTAAGAAGTGAGGCAGAAAAAGTAGAGTCCCAAAGCAGGCACGTTCCTCTCTGCCATAGCACTTGTTTAAACCCTCCGGCCTTTTTCCATCACATCGACTAAAGCCCAGTGGCTGCATCAAAGATGAAATATTCCATCTGGCCGATACCAGTGCCCTCCGAGTGAGGTCATTAAGGAATTGGTGACGTGGGAATCTTCACAAACAACGACCGCAACTCAGTGAGTGATGGCCAATTGCCTCCACCGTGGACCCGCAAATACATTGATGAGGTTCACAGATATTGATATTGCAGGCGGAGAGCAACTGCCACACGCAAATAGTCGCCGTCAGAAGAGTTTCCATATCTGTTGCCTCCTGTTAAAAGAAGCAAAACTCGATTAATGTGTTTTTGATTTTTTTTACACGATTGTAATCTATAAAAAAATACCTATCTGTTCGTCTATGAAACACATCGCTACGTGCCATAGTTCCAGAAAGTTGTGTAAAAAGTTTATGCTGAAAAATACATAAAAGTAATCCACTCAAAAGTATGAAATAATATTTTAATGTTTTAACACAACATAAGCGCGTTTTATTATTCCTGTAGTGCCATCTATTGACAGTTTGTTGCTATGATTTTAATGTGTGGTATGTGTAGAAAAGTACTCTATATTTATTATTATAGATTGTAAGTATCGATAGATAATTTCCCACGGGACCTCTTTAGTTTTCCGGGATAAAGAATACCCGACTACACAATGATGTTCAAAACACCCCATCCCAATGTAATGGTTTCATATTGTTACGTTGAGCCATTCTAAGGATATAATTTTTTGCATTCCTGCAGGAACCCTTATTTTTTTTGGGGTGCACAATGTCCGAGTTTTAGTTCGCGATAAGGGTATCAACGTGTAAAATTTGATTGTAATAGGTCAAGCCACATTTGCGAGGTGAGCCATTATATAAATGAATAGTTTTGATTTTCTCACGGGATCTCTTGAATTTTCCGGGATAAAAAGTATCCTATATGTTAACCCGGGCTATAAGGAACCACCATACAAAATTTCATCAAAATCGGCCCCGTAGTTTTTGCGTGATGCGCGAACATACAGACAGACAGACAGACAAAAATTCCAAAAGTTGTTGTATTTGCCTCTGTATCGTTAGTAATGTCCACCACAGTTATTATTTTCCAAAAATATTTCATGTACAGACACGGCCCCGTTACAGTTTTATTATATTACTAGCTTTTGCCCGCGGCTTCGCCCACGTGGACATAGCTTTTATGACCCTTTTTGAGGGTGAGTGGTGCGCGAGCCGCAATCAGCTCGCAAGCGTGGACATGAGTTTTCTCCAGGTACCTCAGGAACTGTATCGGGCTATTCAGATTAGCAGTCTTTGTCACTTCCCACCCCCTCAACAAATTCTATACAAAAAAACACTTTAATCCGTTGCTCCCCAGATCCCTCGGGAACTATGTCAGGATATACTTATTAGTAAATTATATCATTTTCCACCTCATCTCTGTGCTAAAAATAACACCAATCTATTTTTTCGTTACGATTTTATATAAAACGAACAAAGAGTATTGTTTTAGTTTCCTCAGGAACTGTATCAGGCTATGATAATTTCCACAGATAAAAGGTTGACTATTTCATTCCCAGTGATACAGGCTGCCTGCATGCCAAATTTCATCAAGATTGATAGAGGTGTTGAAGTGTGAATAGGTAACAAACAAACAAACACATTTTCACATTTTTAATATTAAGTAAGGATTTCTAAATCTTAAATAAAATATAGAGCGTCAGTGGCAAAACGGTTAGGGCTCGCTTGGGTTCTAACTCCTATGACTAGTTACTAAAGCCTGTTGTCTAGCTAGTCTATGTTACGTAAAGCCCTGCTACATCGCAAACTTCGTCCGAGATTATTTTACAAGACTTCGTATTGTCTAGTGCACATTTCCTCTTGAGCGAGTTTATGCGAAGTCTGATAGTAGGTACTATAATGTAGGGTATATTCTCTCAGACAGTGTCACGCGTTTAAAAAAACACTTTTATAAATAATTTACAGGTATTTGCAGAGGGGGAGTGACACTATCTGAGCAAGCGGGCTTTAAATATTGTTATTAACAATTTATAGATACAAGTCAAGTAATACACATGTTTCAGCGTTTTTTGATGTCAGGGCAGAGTTCTTAGACACGCAGTGGCACGCGCTGTGTTGGTATTTGCAGAGTGGGAGTGACACTATTTGAGCAAACGGACTTTAGCTTAGGGCTGGGTTATTGACACTGCAACAAAAAAATTTGTAACGCGGCACGCAGTTATGCGTTCTTATTTTATTCGCCCTTCTTTTCATTCCATCTATTTCTTTTCCACACATGCGCCTTCATCTATCTGACAACATCCTTCAAAAACCAAAAATTGTATCATCCAACATTTCATCTCGATATATCCATCATTCTAATTTTCTTATAAATAATTATTTGCTAAACTGCTGCTTTCGTAAAGACCCTTCTCGGGTAAGATAAAATAATGATTTTGTTAATTGTGGTATAAATTTAACGTGTTCTTATCCTTTAGTAATTCTTATATATATCTTTCTATGTCTTTATTTCACAAATTAAATTAATTTCATCCGGAAGCACGCATATTCATTTCAAACACACGCCCTATCTACCACCTACTACCTAAGTCGAGCTACAATTTTAACACCAAAATCGTGGCCTTTTAAAGGCGTGAAGAAGATACCTACTCATACAAATACTACAAAACATTTTTGATGTGTAAAATCTTTGCTCTCGCTTTCCTGCAATTTGTGGGAGTGATTTCGTGAAATGGGACGGAAATGTGTAACATGGGACGGAAATGTGTAACAGGAAGTCGCGAAAGCGCGGAATTCTACTTTACGAGAGTCCAACTCGCACTTGGTCGGTTTTTTTCGTTACTGTCAGATCCGCCACCCAGGTACAATATCGTCATCAAATCTAACTAACCTAAAGTATTTTTTCACATGTTACACATCATATGCGAGTACTGTAGGTCTCGCTCGAATTTTTTTTTAAAGTGTAACATCTTTGTTCTCGCTTTCCTGCAATTTTAAGGAGTGATTTCGTGAAATGGGACGTAAGAGTGTAACAGGAAATGCGAACATTTTGACATCGACACAAAGGCTAAGTTAACATGGCCACGTCGCCTAATGTGAGGCCGAAAACAAAGATGACCTACTATCAGGAGGCCCGATCCGTGAGTGTACGACCCGATAATTCATTGAAATATTTTGCCACATGTTACACATCATGCGGCTACAGTAACAGTAAGCCTCGCTCGTTTTTATAAAAACACCCATCTATTTTTGACTGATTTGACATTTTTTGAGTACGCATTGTGTTTTTGATTTTTTTATTCACTATTGGTAAGCCCTTGGTATTTTTGTTGACCAGTTTACTAAAAGTTTCACATATGGAGCAGCAGGGTGCAGAGCTAATTGTTGGTGAAATATCTTTTTTTGTCTATAATTGGTAATTAAGCCTTTGGCATCATCTCACCTGACGGTAAGTGACGATGATGCTGAAGATGGAAGCGGGCTTACCAAGATTCCCCAACGTAATGGAGAACTGGCTATCTTATTTTCAAGCCGGAATACATCAATTTTGTCAACATTGATGTTTGGCGGCAGGACTTAAATAAGATGGTAGTAGCTAGTCAGGCGGGCTTAGAAAATGCCCTTCCACCAACCAAACCGAGTCAGGTTAGACTCCGCCGGGAATCGAATCCGCGACCTCGGAACACGTAAAAACTGACTTTAATAGCAACAATTAAGAACAGTTTTGCTACTATTTTTGTTTTTGTTATTTTTTTACTCATCATACTGAACAACTTTTGTTCTACGACTTTGCTGAAAACGGTTTTTTTTTTACTTTTCATACAATCGATCAGCTGACCGATTTTGTGCATTTAAGTATGGAGGGACCAATTTTTTTTTGAGAACTTACTATGGGTTTCTTGGAGCAAGTTGTTCAGTATGACGAGTAGAACCCCCATTAAACGGGACCTACGCCAATTTTGTTAACCCTGTATAGGTACTATTACGGTACAGATTGGGCGGTCTTATCGCTCAAAGCGATTTCTTCAATTAAAAAACCAATTACTATGAACAATTATAGACATTAAGGACATTTTATATGAAACTAGCTGTTCCCACAGATCCCGTTTTTTGCCGTTCCCTCGGGTATTCCTCAAAATCCTTTCTTAGCGGATACTTATGTCATAATTGCAATGTAATGTAATTATGACGTAAGTATCCACTAAGAAAGGATTTTGAGGAATACCCGAGGGTTCCGTACCATCATACTAGATGGCGCTAGTTTCTTCATGTTAAAAAAAAAGTTTTTTTGTATGGTATTTTTTCACTTTTTCTAATTTTTAGTACTTGTTGATAGCAACAGAAATGCATCATATGTGAAAATTTCAATCACAGTTTTTGAAATACAGCCTGGTGACAGACGCACAGACGGACGGACAGCGAAGTCTCAATTTATAAGGGTCCCGTTTTTACCCTTTTAAAATGGAACCCAAAAAAAGGTTACCCTACCAGATTGAGAGAAATAACATTTTCAATATCTCATAGGGATAACTCTGAAGCCAGCCTGTTACATAGCTATGATTATAGCTTTGAAGTTCTTAATTAAGACCAGAGGCCGGACAACTTTCCTCTCCTGCCACTAGTCCACTGCTAACTTTATCCTGTTTCAAACACAAGCTCTAAGAGCAAGCCAATTGTACAAGTTAAATGTAAGACAAAATTCTATTATGTGTTTCAAATAGTCTACTCTAGTACTTTTATACTCGTATTTGCTTGGAATCGTTTTTACGTCTCATTTTAAGCCTTAACTCACTTTTAGATACTCGTGGTATATAAAATAATAAATTGTTTAATAATTATACAGGGTGTAACATAATTGGTGAAGGCTTTTGTTCTACGATGTTGCTGAAAACGTGAAATATTTTTTTTTGATCGACCGATTTTGTGCATTTTAGTATGGATGGTTCATTTTTTTGAGTATTGACTATGGGTTTCTTGGAGAAAGTTGTTCAGTATGACGAGTAGAGCCCCCAGTGAACGGGTCCTACACCAATTTCGATACACCCTGTATATTTTCGTTCTGTCAAATATATCAAATTATTAAAAAAAAACTGACCGAACACTTGCAAGTTTAGTATAGACGCTACTACTCTTTATTGTACTGTGGTATTGACCAGGGTTCAAAGTGATAATTATCGATAATTATATTGATAAATACAAAGGAATGACAAGAGCATTAGAAATAAATTATGAACCCTTGATCACTAAATTGCCCTCCTACTTAAACTTCGGAAAACCTTACTCGTTTTGTTATCCATCAAGTTTTCGATTTTTAGTTCACCAAAACCACAAAATAAGTACATAAATGACGCTGCAAAACTATGACGTAACGCCTAGGTATTTCAAAATTTTCGTTTTTGACAGATGATAAAAATTAAATCAGATGACTAGCATTCGTCATCCCTATTGCAAAATTGTATATTTTGTTGTATAATAAAGAGTTCACAAACAAACAGTATTACATATTGTAATACTGTGGTAATATTATAGCTGTCATATTTAACAAAACGCTAGCCTCGTGCATGGTTCTGCCATAACCCAGCCATGTTTATCCAAACACGATTTGACGTTTCGTGACATACGAGTATCGAATGTTGATATCATTGGTGTGTTCCGGCATGAAGATAAGATAGTCAGTTCCCCATTGCGTTGGGGAATCTTGGTATGCCCGCTTCCATTTTCGGTAACATCGTCACTTACCACCAGGTGAGATGTTGTCAAGGGTTTATCAATTGTGAATAAAAAAAACGCATCAAACCATGAACTCAGAAATAAGACACGAAAACGAAATTTTTGTTTAATAACCGTGATTAAACTTACACCTTAATAGTTAAAAAGTTATTTAGGTGTTTTTTCTACACAAAATTTTTGTATTTTCATTTTAAGGTAAACAATAAAGAGCCAAAAAATAAGAATCAACGGCTATATAATTATCCGATAATTATCATGATAATTATCATAGGAAATAATTATCTTGATAATTACGAATCCTGGTACAGATATACATATATTTCTAGTTGTTACAGGTTACTTAGCAACGAAGTTCCGTCCAAAAAGAAAAAAATAAAGAAAAAGATACACGAGACATTGCATTTAAAAGAATCAAAACAGATCTATTATTTTTTAACGCGTATTAATATCGATTCATCCAAATTCTAACCGCCTCCATTATGGCGTAATAGTTAGAGTCCATTAGCCTAACATCGGGAGGTTACGGGTTAGATTCCCAGCGGAGTCTAACTATGTAAGACTCAGTTTGGTCGGTGGAAGGGCTTTTCCTAAGTCCGCCCAGCTAGCTATCACCATCTTATCTAAGGCTCGCCGCCAAACATCAAAGTGAGGCCTCGACGCATCCTCCAATCGCGTCTAAGCACACAAGTAAATTACAATTTGGAGGATAGGGCCAAGGTCTAATTAAAATAAGATAAGATTTTACCACAGGAAAAAATATTATTGATAAAAAAATTAAACAAAAAAAGTGAAAAGTTATGTGACAGGAGAAGGAAGTTTGAAGATAGTATCAAAGTTAATAAAATAGAAAGACAAAAATAATTTAAAAAAAAATTAAAAGAAAGAAAATCAAAACAAATCATATATAAACAAAAAAGAATGACTTCGTCGCAAGTTTCATTAACAGCATTGATATGTTTCAGCTTGAATATAGGATAGCCAGTTTCCTTTTGGTTTGGGGTACCTTGGTAAGCCCATTCCCATCTTCAGCATCATCGTCACTTATCATCAGGTGGGATGATGCCAGGACTTCTGGATAAAAAAACTGCGTAAGCAGATCAAAGCCAATGTCATCAGTTAAGTAAACAGAGCAAGAATCCCTTATAATCAAAATATCCAATTTACACTTATAAAATAGGCAATTGATTCGGAATCTGAATAAAAAACGACTAATGATTCCTTTCAACGTAAGGGTTTAATTAAAACATCGATATATTGAAATGTTAACATCGATATCGACAATGGCCGAAACGCTTATGTAATATACCAATTAAGAAGTTCGTAAGAGATACAGACATATGCATAAATCAAGAGAATAATGACATGCAGTGAATAATACTGCAAGAGAAATGGATGTGGCATACATATTATGGCATTTTTTAGGGTTCCGTAGTACAATAAGGAACCCTTATAGTTTCGTCATGTCTGTCTGTCCACGGCCTAGCTCCTAGACGATTAGTAGTTAAGAGCTGAAATTTGGCAAAGATATATATATTTATATTATAACGCGGAGAGAACTATACAAAAAGTTTTGGAAAAAAAACTTTTAAGGGTTCCTCCCCTACAAGTAAAGTGGGGATGTTTTTTTTCTCGTCAAACCCAGTCGTGTGGGGTATCGTATTAGGCGCTTAAATTTTTTTTGAGGTCGGTATCGGCAAACCATTGAATCTAAAACGTTTGATACATAAGTAGTTGTGTGCTGACTGCTGATACTGACCTCAAAAAAAATTATGGCCCCTTATTTGATTTGTACCCACCTTTGATTTTGTTATTGTTGTGTATTTTAGTATAATAATATTATTACACACTTTTGAGTAAATTTCATTTTGAACTTTTTTTTATTTATGATATTTTTATATATCTGCACTCATCCTGAAGGTCCATTCTAAATATTATTGAAATACTTTTTCAAATCGGGTGAGTAGTTTTGGAGATTACCTTTTACATTCAAACTTATTTATCTAAAGCATTGTTTCTCTGCAGTTTTTTAGGGTTCCGAAGTCAACAAGGAACCCTTATAGTTTAGCTAAGTCAGTCTGTCTGTCCGTCTGTTCGCGGCTTTTTTTAAAATTCACAATTGGTATGCTCTTGGCATCATCTCACCTGATGGTAAGTGACGATGATGCCGAAGATAGAAGCGGTCTTACCAAGATTCCCCAACACAATGGAGTACTGCCTATCTCATCTTCAAGCCAGAACACATCAATGTTGTTAACACTGATGTTTGGCGGCAAGACTTAGATAAGATGGTGGTAGCTAGCCAGGCGGGCTTAGCTCAGAGACAATTAGTATTTTACATATGTTTAAGCACAATTTATTGAAATACCGTGTCCATTACGAAGCCTCTCTGATTTCCAAGATCAACAAAATATATCTCTTCATTCAATACCTACTTTTTGAAAATACAAGAAGTTATTTAACTTACCTATCAGTTGGGATCTTTTTTAAAGCGTCCTTAAGTGGCTATTACTCGTCTTATCTTTGCCTCTGTCACCTCTGTGTGTGAAGTACTCGTAATAAGGTATTTTTATATCGAACTCTATCGCCGATAAACTCCATAGTATGTGCATTCCTGTGCTAGCAATGGGTGATTGAAATAACATTGAAATTCCTAAAAGTTTTTATGCTTAAAAACACAAAATGCTTAATGTACCAAAAGTGAATAAAAATTATTTTTTTGAAATTAAAAATAAAAACTGGCCAAGTGCGAGTCGGACTCTCACAAAGTAGGGTCCCGTAGTCTTTTCAAAAAAAAAATGCATATTTAAAAAAATAAAATTATGTTTACAGTTGGTAATAGAAAATGTTGTGAATGGAAAATCTATGGACTTTTAACAAATCCAACTGCATACCTAAGTTGATCGTCTATTACTCCTGAACTAAGAAAGCCCACTTAGCCGTGATAGTTTTACTTTTAAGGCGGTAATATTACAGATTTTCGTTATGTTTGACGTCAATTATTCATAAACGATAGAGAACGCAGGGTAGAAAAAAAATACCGTTATTGTTGATGATGTTCCTTAAAGTCAAAAGCTATTAGAAACACGATTGAGCAGTTTTGGCTCGATAGAAAAAAATCCCAAAGATAGGTCTACATCGTTACTTTCAACTCTAGTTATGATTAATATTTTAAAGTATAAATTAAAAAAATATGCAACAATATTGGTTATGATAATATGTACAAAGTGAGTAATGTTATTATTACTTTTTATACTTTCATTGCAATTTTTGATTGAAACGAAAAACCATTGAAAAATTGATAAAGTGTGGTTATTTTCTTTACTCTTTACAGGTAAAGAAAAAGACAGAGACAACTGTTCCAATCAATACCTCGTCTTAAATTTATTGTATTTCCTACTATGTATGATTTTTTTCAGATGTCCCGAAATAGCGGTTTAGCTAGAGGGAGGGAGGACACTCGACTGTTACAAAAATTTGCAATTTAAAGCTTAATATTTCGCAAATAGATTCCTAAATCGAAAAATAGTCTTAGCAAACCCTCTGTAGTTTGGAAAGACCTATTCAACTATACCCCATACGATACGGTCATCATCATCATATCAGCTCATATACGTCCCCGACGAGTCAGGGGTTAGTCATTACCAGTTTAAATTTTAAGGAAATGTAAAATGTAATGTAAAATGAGCTATAAACCAAATAATCATCATCTTGATTTAGTTTGCAAAGAAAGCTTAAGAGATGTAAAAAAATGTTTTAGAGATGTTCAAAAACGTTATAGAGATGTTAAAAAATGTTTTAGAGATGTTAAAATATATTTTAGAGATGTTAAAAAATCTTTTAAAGATGTTAAAAATATTTTAGAGATGTCAAAAATATTTTAGAGATGTTAAAAAAATGTTTTAGAGATGTTAAAAAATGTTTTAGAGATGTTAAAATATATTTTAGAGATGATAAAAAATCTTTTATAGATGTTAAAAATATTTTAGAGATATCAAAAAATATTTTAGAGATGTTAAAAAAATGTTTTAGAGATGTTAAAAAATGTTTTAGAGATGATATAAAATACTAAAGTTGTTAGTCATGCTCATGTACGTGTCCACTGAGGGGCTTGAGCCTACCCTGAATTGGGACGATTAGGCCTTGTCGACCTCGCGGGCCCAGTGCGGGTTGGTCGACTCCACACACAACCTGCGAGTTTCTTCGCAGGCGTGTGCAGGTTTCCTCACGATGTTTTCCTTCACCGTAAAAGCGTCGGATAAACGTACATATGAATCTAAATTCGATATCACATTGGTACGTAGCAGGATTCGAACCACGACCTCCCGGACAGGAGGCGGCGGCCCTAGCCGTTACGCCACCGACGCTGTTACCCCACACGATAGGGTACGTCAACAAAAAAAAAATCACCTTCTTTATATGTAGGCGAGGTATTTTTTTTTAACAAGATTTTTGTGTACCAGTTTGTCGGCGAGATTACTATATATCCCAAATTACAGATTTCTAGTACTACTTATAGTCTCTGAGCTAAGCCGCGGACAGACGGACAGACTTGACGTAACTTATAGTTCTTTGTTGACTTGGGAACCCTAAAAGTCCTACTATTCTATTGAAAACACAAGACGATCCTGGGACCTTCATTCCACCTCCAAAGTTCATCATCAGATCAACTTCAAAACGCAAAAAGTACTTATTCTCACCCGGAATACGACTTCATAACCAGAAGTTAGGCATAAAATATGGTCTAATCAGGTAGCGAAGTAAGAATCTGTGTTGGTAGGTATTTTTTTTGCATATTAACTTTGTGTTTATACCACATACATATACCATAGCAACCACTAATTAATCATTAATTTTAATATCTTTAACGTTTTTATGATCGTGGCCTTATACTCTCTAATGTTTTAAGAATCCACGAGATAAAACAGATCAACACGGAAAGAACACTTCTAGTCACTTTTTTAGATGAGATTTTAACCTCTTAATGTAGAGTTTTCTATGAACTATTAATAACCATATCTGTTACAGATGTAATTACTTATTATTGTAAAGTTCTTTTATTACTTTTAAAAAACCAGTACACGAAATGACGTATTAATTTGTTTTCAAAAAAGAAAAAATGTCTGCTGGGACACATAGTAAAAGTGAAACTTCAACGGACAAGTGGAAAAACGAATGGCAACGGACAAGTGTAAAAACGAATCGCAATGGACAAGTGGAAAAAAAATATTCAAGTATTTAAAAAAAAGAATCAAAAAATGTAAAAAAATATATTTTTCATAAAAGATATATTTCAAAAATTCAAAAAATATCTTTTTGCCACTGCCGCCTCTTACCACGCGGTACGTATATCGTGTCTACCTCCTCCACGCCGCCGTAACCCTTTTTCGTGACAGAAATAATCCCCCCCCCCCCCCCCCCCCCGACTATATAGAAGTTTCACTTCATAAAAGTTTCTCAAAAAGATACTAAGGCGACTAGACAAGAAATGTTCTTTCCATGTACCCTTCTTGTATAAACACATTCTAAATTCTCGAGTGGCGACTGTGCACCGGAAGACTTAGCATAGGCAGGCCTACCACCCGGTGGACCGACGACCTGGTGAAGATTGCGGGAAGCCGCTGGATACGGGCAGCGCAGGACCGGTCGTCTTGAAAATCCTTGGGGGAGGCCTTTGTCCAGCAGTGGACGTCTTTCGGCTGATATGATGATACACATTCAATAAAAGTATTTAAATCGATCTATATAAGTTTAAATATGGCATTTATTATAAGACAAGAAGTTAATAGGCACTATTTGAGCTTGCGTATTACATCCTCGGCTGCATCGGCACAATCAGGTGAGGTGCAGCCAAACGCACTAAAATTTTTAATAAAAAAATAATTAAATGTCATCTACAGAATAATTGTTTGAAACTTACAAAATATTCCACCTGCAGCAATCGATTCGCCCCGCATTTTTATGACGCAGATTAACCCATAAAAAAGTCGATACAAGATAACCAATCTCCTTCATGAAGACTGACACATCATGCTTTATAGCGTGCCGGTGTCTTTGATGTAAGGCTGTGCACTTGTTAAAGTTATCGATAAAGCTGAGTTACACTGATGAGACTCGTGGCGATGCATATTAATGAGTCGACAAAGTTAAGGTGCGCGTACGTGAAAAGTGGAGATTGGTGCAAATTCTTGAGCTCGCGTAGTTTGCGCTTACAAATTCCAGTATGTATACTTAGCCTTACAATTTTATTAAGACGCAAGTGAGAAACTTTAAGGTTCGTTTTGTATCGAAGATATTTTTAGATTAAGTGTGTTTTACTTCACTCTAGCTTTTGCCAGCGGCTTCGCTCGCGTGAACATAGTTTCTATGACTGTCACCGAGGGTTAGCAGTGCGCGATCCGCAAGCGGCTCAAGAGTGTGGAAAAAAGTAGCCTGTATCCAGATTCTAATCTGTCTACTTACCAAATTTCATCTAGATACGTTGAGTGGTTTTTGCGTAAAAGAGTAACAAACATCCATTCATCTATACATACAAATTTTCGCGTTTATGATATTAGTAGGATGTAAAATGTCAGTAAGTTTGTCTTTAATTTTGAAATTACACTTATTTTATGAATCATCACATCATCTTGGCGGCTTGACTATTTAAACTTGGAGACCATTTTTTCAACTACAAAGCTGAATTTTCGATTCAACCTGATTGTTGTACTCGATCATGTTTATAAGGTTCGTACCCAAATGTATTTTGGTACTGAACCCTAAGTGCGCAAGCTCAACTCGCACTTGGTCGGTTTTTTGTTAACTGTTGTTAGCCCTTGCTATCATCTCACCTGATGGTAAGTGACGATTGAAGCAGACGTACTAAGTTTTCTTAACGCATTGATTAACTAACCCGCACTGGGCCCGCGTAGTCGACTAAGGAAGCATAGTCCGCTGCAGTCCCTGAGGGAAATGAAAAAATACTCATTTTTTGGTTATTTTTTTTACATTGCAACGGAACAGATATGGTTGAGGAAGTGGGAAATGAAATTATTTACTAATCAGTATATCTTGACGTCAATCCTTGCTTCGCAATGGAGCAACAAATTGAAGTGATTTTTTGTATGGAATTGGTTGAGAGGGTGGGAAGTAACATAGACTGCTAATCAGAATAGCTCGATATAGTTCCTAAGGGATCTTGAGAAAACTCATGTTCACGCGCTCACCTTCGAAGACAGTCGTAAAAACGGTATCCACGCGGTTGAAGCCGCGGGCAAGAGCTGGTATAATATAAAATATTTTTTTTTCTCAAAATTGAGAAACTCCTCCTATATTGAAGTCGGTTAAAAAGAAGAAAAATCTGCTCTTAATATTATAATTTATTAACTTAATCTTTTTTTTTAATTATTATCTGGGAATATGCTACTTTGAAATGCCAAGGCTATACAGGTGTATAAAATTGGTAGAGGACTCATTAACTGGAGCTTCTACCTATCATACTGAAAATCTTTCCCCATTAATCCATAGTCAATGAGCAAAAAAAATTCGACGCTCCACACAAAAATGCACAAAAATGGTCAATCAGTTTTGTATGAAGAGTTAATTTTTTTTTAGAATTTCAGCAAACTTGTAGAACGAAAGTTGTTGAGTATGATGAGTAGAGGCCTCAGTTAACGGTACCTACTCCAGTTTTGATTTAAGTAATAAAACCACAGCACCATGCTGAGGCTGATTCTGGACCTATTGGTATAAAATTTCATTTTAAATTTTAGTCTTAATATATTAAGTACCTTACACTGTAATTATTTTTCCATTTATTTTATGCCGAATAAACTTCATTTCTTTCTTTCTTTCTTTTGTTACACCCTGTAAATGTACCTAATACTTCATTGGAATTAGAATAATCTGAGTTTTTCTTTAACTTTGTTTCCAACCAGGATCGTTACTTAATAAGGTGAGGAGCAGTCAATCGCAATAAACTAAAATTATGATCCCTTATATCGATATTATGTAATACTGGCTCTTGCTCGCGGCTTCGCCCGCGTGGACATCGTTTTTATGACTGTCTTTAAGGGTGAGTGGTGCGCGAGCCGCAAGCGACTCGCGAGCGTGGACATGAGGTTGCTTCAGAACTCTCAGGATCTATATCGGGCGATTCTGATTAGCGGTCTAGTCATTTTCCAACCCCAACAACCAATTCTATACAAAAAATCTCTTCATTTCGTCGTTCAGTCAGTTACGACGCCGACGTGTGCGAGCGTGGCATTGAGTTTTACCCAGATCCCTCGGGAACTATGTCAGAATATGCTTATTAGTATAATTGTGTAATTTAATTTGCGTCGGTGGCGCAACGGCAAGGACCGCTACCTCCTATCCGGGAAGTCGTAGTTCGAGTACTGCTACGTACCAATCTGTTTTCGAATTTCGATCTCATATGATCGTATCCGACGCTCTTACAGTGAAGGAAAACATCGCGAGGAAACCTGCACACATCTGCGAAGAAATTCGAAGTTTGTGTGTGAAGTTGACCAACCCGCACTGGGCCCGCGTGGTCGACTAAGCCCGATCGCCCTAATTCAGGGTAGGCTCTAGCCCCTCGGTGGGGACGTATATATGAGCTGATGTGATGATGTCCGTTGCAATCACAACAATCCATTGTTCCGTTGCGTGCGATGTTGTAGCGGGAAGGGTCGATGTGCCGTTTTTTGCTCATTGGACCAGAAAGCATGTGACGCCCTCAAATCGGGCTGCAAAATAATGGTGGTTTTCTGTACAGTTATTTCTTTGCTATTTAAATTTTATCCGTCTCCGTGGCGTAATGGTTAGTCCATTCGCTTCACACCAGGAGGTCGCAAGTTCGATTCCCCGCGGGGTATTGCTTTGTAAGACTCGGTTTGGTTGGTGGTAGGGCGTTTTCATAGCCCGCCAGGCTAGCTACCACCATTTTATTTAAGTATTTCTGCCAAACATCAGTGTTAACAACATGGACGTTTTCCAGCTTGAAGATAGGATAGCCCGATCTTCATTGCGTTGGGGAATCTTGGTAAGCCCGCTTCCATCTTCGGCAACATCGTCACTTACCATCAGGTAAAATAAATCCAAGAGCTTATATAATAAGAGCTAATATAATAAGGACTGCAATTGTCTGAAAATAAACTAAGTTTAATTTAATTTAAAGAAATTAACCAAAAAAAGAGTATTTTTTACTGCATCGGGCTATTCTATTTTCACGGGATAAAATGTAGCCTGTGTCCTTCCCAGTGACACAGGCTACCTGCATGCCAAATTTTATTAAAAAATTGTCAAGGTGTTGAAGCGTAAAAAAGTAACAAACAAAAACATTTTCACATATTATAATATTAGTAAGGATCTTTCAATTTGGTTATCAAACACGTCTCACACAATACATTGTCTGAGACTTAAGAAATTTTAAGACTCGTCTCAGAGCTGTATGTTACACTTCAGTCTGCACCCGCATAATCAGGATATAACGAAGCTGAATCACGACAAAGGAATAGTTCTTCTCTTCGGTACAGGCACCTTTGAAGAGCTTTTCCAGTTAGTTATTAGTTTTCGCCTTGTTATGTTAAGAAAAAATAGAATATACGAACATGTACACGTTTTGAGTGCAAATTTCAGATGCCTGCCGGCGGGAGACACGGCAAGATGAAAATTGTAAAAAAGTGTTAAATTTTATTAACAGAGTCAGTATATTTTATATGTTTATGCTTGGAGTTTCTAGATGTTTTAAGTTCAAATTTTAGATGCCAGCGGGAGATAAGGCAAGATGAAAATCGCAAAATAAGTGTTAAATTTTATTAATAGAGTCAGTTTATTTTATCTGTTTATGCTTGGAGTTTCTAGACGTTTTGAGCGCAAGTTTTAGATGCCGGCGGGAGATAAGGCAAGGTGAAAATTGCAATTAATAGAGTCAGTTTATTTAATCTGTTTATTCTTGGAGTTTCTAGACGTTTTTGAGCGCAAATTTTAGATGCCGGCGGGAGGTAAGGCAAGATGATAACATTTCTTATTCATTTTATACTAAAGGTAGATAGAGTTAAGCCGCTATTGGATAGCAAATAAAAATAAAACAACTTTTGTATTTTTTAACATCTCTAAAACATTTTTTGCAAACTAAATCAAGATGATGATTTTTGGTTTATTGGTGATGTAAAATGAGCTCTAAGCAGCCACTGCTTATAGCTCATTTTGCATTACATTTTACATTTCCATAAAGTTTTAACTGGTAACGTCTAACCCTTACCAGTCAAAATTTTGTGAAATTACAATTGGATATAACGTTTTTTCTATTCCACAATTTCTTTTTTTATTAATTGAATACAAAATATTGATCATATTCACCAATTCATATGTGATCTGTAGGTAGGTACAACTCCTAAGTCTGAGCATGTCAGGGTTCCTTATCAAGCTACTGCCGGTCGACTGGTAGGGGTGTTCGTAAAAATTTAATGGCTCTAATCTTTTAGAGCCCCACAAGGCTAGGGTTGACAAAAGACTTGCATTTATGGGTAACTCTATAAAGAAGATACCAGTGTTATACTTTGTTCTAGTTTTATGATGGGTGTTTTTTTTACAAGAATGTTACGGAGAGTTACTTAAGTGTGAATTTATCATCTTTCATCATCACTGGGTGTTACGGAAAATAAAATATATTTTTGAGGGGGGGGGGAGGGCATCTACTCACCAAACTGAACAACTTTTCTTAAGGCCCTATCATGGGTCAAATCACAATATTAAATTAAAATTACTGAAAAGCTGCGTAAACCCATCGTACATAAAAATATACAAAAAAAAACTATTTATCAATTATTTTATAAAAATATTACTACTTTACAACCGACTTCAAAAAAATTATGCACTGATTTATTAGTCAATTTCGACCGATTTAAAAAAAAATCTTTTTTTATTCGAAAGAGTTTACTGCCGAGATGGTCCCACTGTCACCAAGTCAGGATCTGATGATGTAATCCCAGGGAAATAGAAGACAACCCTCAAGTTTTATGGGCATGTATACGTATTACGTGTTTCATGTATTTTATAAAGCCATTCAAATGTTTGCGTCTGGTAGTCATCATCTCACCCTATATTTGTGTTCCCGAATCGCACTTGACCACAGAAATGCTGCTCCATTGTTTCACTTGTCGTCAAAACTTCAATCTAAGGTTGAATCAGACAATCGTGAAGAATCTCTTAACTAGGTGTACTAAATATCCATCGACAGCTACTTTTTACTTTCGAGTGACGAAGGAGTGAAGAAGGTATCGTGATGGCAAAAAAAACTAAGTTGAGATTTTGAAAGGGATCAATTGTCTCACACTAATAGCACACCCTGGACACTTCATACAACGGGCCAAAAAGGCATTTCAAAAAAGTAATGACGAAACAAACTAAATAGCGGCGAAATCCTTATAAGTTCGACAACCAAATTGTAACCAATCTGTATTAATCTGGGTGACGAATCTAAAGAGCGGCAGGGAGTGTCCATACTGTATGTTATTACTATTATATAATTTATTTTGGTAATAGTTTTAAAAAAAAATATGTTTGTGTGTGTGTCTGTACGTCCGTCCGGTGCAGCGGCGCGCTCCGGCGCAACCGCGGGGCCACAATGGCTCAGGCTGAAACTCACTAAATTAGCGCCGAGCGGGACTTTTATTAAGGCTTTAAGATGCCTCAACCCGAGCAGGTTGATACGTGTTAAAATAAATTCGAACGTAAGTCTATTCATTTTAAGTTCAAATCAATGCGGTCTTCAACGTCGCTGTTCAACGTTGTTGTTTCGATTTTTACATATTTATTACTTTTCTATACTTTCAAATAAGTTTAAAAAATGTGTTAATTAAAATGAAAGGTCTCGATTGTTGTGATTTTTTGCACAGAGATGGTTGAGTAGGTGAGAAACGACATAATTTACTAATCACCCTTAAAGACAATCACAAAAACGATGTCAATGCCGGCGGAGCCGCGGGAAAAAGCTAGTACTTTATATAAAAAAGTTTTGCAAACTATATCGTGTGACATATCAAAATGATAGGAGAATCTCAAATATTTTTTTTGTAATTTTAAGGGGAAAGTTGTTCAATTTCATGAGTACAAGCTCCAGTTAAAAATAAGTGCATACCTTTGTTAAGACCTTATATTTCATGTGCGTCGGTGGCGTAACGGCTAGGGCCGCCGCCTCCTATCCAGGAGGTCGTGGTTCGAATCCTGCCACGTACCAATGCGATTTCGAATTAAGATTACATATACGTTTATCCGACGCTCTTAAGGTGAAGGAAAACATCGTGAGGAAACCTGCACACGCCTGAGGAGAAACTCGCAGGTTGTGTGTAAAGTCAACCAACCCGCACTGGGCCCGCGTGGTCGACTAAGGCCCGATTGCCCTAATTCAGGGTAGGCTCGAGTCCCTCGGTGGGGACGTATATGAGCAGATATGATGATATTTCATTGAAAAGAAAAGTACCGAATACTGTCAAACATATCAAAATGTCTGTGACTTTCAGAAGGGTAAATTATAATATTTTTCATTATATTTAGATCGTCCAAAAGTTCCAGTCGTCTAGTGGATTTGATTATTTCTGTTTTAACAATTTTATGGACACATAATATTTATTAGATTAAAGTCCCGACAATAAGCCCTAAAATTGGAACTCGTCTGGAAATAGTTCAAAGACTCCTTTCAACTCTTTGCGATGGAAATTGGAATTTAGTTATAAGTATAATAAAGATAATAAATTTCACGACGATTCGTCATAAGTTTTTTTGATATATTTCTACTGGTAAAATAGTTAACGAGTCCGCTGAAATTAAAATTATAGCTGAACGGACCGTTACTGGACCTTCTTCTCATCACACTGAACAACTATCTTCAAAAAACCCGGTGCCATGAGTAAAACCCATTAACAAGTCGTAAATCAATTTATTTTGTTGTACTGTATGATATCTTGATTATTTTTATTCTTATTATTTTTCTACTTAAAAATGCTCTAATGATTTTGATTAAACTCTGTATGTTAGTCTATGTCCTACGGTACGCGGTAGTCTGTTGTCCTAAGATAAATTGAAATAATGTACCTCACATACAAATCGAAGCTGTTTGTTACTTAATCTCAATAATGGCTCTAACGATTTTAATAAAACTTTGTGAATAATTAGGGCCTAATGCGTTGGGTACTTTATTATTCCAGGAAAAATCTGAGTTAGGTACCTCTCATACTAACCCAATTTATTTGTAAATTTTCATTAAGTCTGATATACCTAGCTTTATTCTTTGGTACTAAGTAAGTGTCATTCCCACCGAGGGGATCGAGCCTACCCTGAATTAGGGTGACCACGCGGGCCCAGTGCGTGTTGGTCAACTTCACACACAACCGGCGAGTTTCTTCGCAGGAGCTTGCAGGTTTCCTCGCGATGTTTTCCTCCACTGTAAGAGCATCGGATAAACGTACATATGAAATCTAAATTCGAAATCACATTGGTACGTGGTGGGATTCGAACCACGACCTCCCGGACAGGAGGCGGCGGCCCTAGCCTTTACGTCACCGACGCTTTAAGTAATTGTAATGTTTATTTTTGGTTTGTGTATGCCCGACTACGACAGACGGTGAAGGCTTTGCAAGAAAGTGTGCACTGCGTGGCTGTATATTTATTCAGTAGGTTTTTGCACCAGGCGAGAATAAAATAGTCGATAATGGAATTCCGCCACTTGAAGGCCTATCAAAGGATTCAGAATTTCTCGCTCCTAAGTTTTCAACGTCATCAGGCTGAAAGTTGGTAATGCAAAGCGTTGACTGCCCTACATCAATTTCCTTTACTATACCTCGTCCCGGACACTGCATACAACGGTCGTAAATGACATTTCTAAAAACAATGAGCAAACAAAATCACGGCGAAATCCTATGCGTCCGAGAACCAAACTATAACCAATCTGTATCAATCTGGGTGAACATGGTGACAATGGGGGTGAGGTCGGAAACTAGAGAGCGGCAGGGAGTGTCCACACAGTATGTTAGTACTAATATACAGCGCGTCCCACGGCTATGCCACATGGACGAAAAGTACCTTGAATTTTGTAGATGGAACATTTTACTGAAAAAAGACAATATTTTAATTTAAAAAAACAATTTAAACTGCATTCGAATAGTCGAACCCGACTAGCCTGCATTTTATCGCCAGTTTCTCACATTATTTGTATTAAAACTATATTAAAAACGGTATTTTTATAATGAAGTTAAACATTCTGCAAAATCATGTAATCGAAATTAATTGATTAAGCCTATTGAAGACTTAAGAAAATAGAAGAGAAAATAATATGTTGGGACACCTAGTACGTTACGACAGTCTACTGAGAACAATCATAGAAGGAAAGATTGAAAAGTGGAATGCCTGTAAACATATTTTCAACTGACTTCCAAAAAGGAGGAGGTTCTCAATTCGAGTATTCTAAGTTGTTGCGATTGAAGTCGGTTTTAAACCTGTTTACGTTTTATTATAGCACATTTTTTGCAGTACTTAAACCGTCTCAAATACTTTCAACCTAGCTCGCGTGCTACGCCGGCATAACGTATTGCTCTAAAACGAAAGCGCGTTTATTGTTTTAAATTGCCGCCCGCCCTTATATGACAGGGGGCGGAATGTTCTAACTGTGTGATATGAAGGGAAACACTCCATGAATTATGCTGCAGACACGAAGATTGGTTGAAAAAGCTATGATTAGCAGACTGGTTGTTCAAAACAACAGGTTCCTTAGTATTTACTTGCGTACCTTGTTACGTAATGGAAAGGTATTAGGTGCCTAAAAGAATTAACCTCGCTGGAACGTAACCCCTCTTCCGCTTCCCCGCCCACCTCCCCGCGTTCTCCTGTTGTGTCAGTACGGTTCACATCTTTGTCACCGATACACGTCTACTTTCGTCTCTTGACAAAACGTTCAGTTTTTTAAACGAAGTTTTTGTTGAATTGTTGGCCTCATACCAATTGAATACCGCTGTGTCCGGTCTTATTATTATTATTAATCCAATTATGAAGTCTAACAAAACATACCTAGAGTTTTCACAATCATTTTTTTAAGTGTCATAAATATTCTTAATGATGATTTTTTTTGTACACCGTACCCACATGTCGCAGTGACGTCTTCGACGCCAGGTCCATTCTTTTAGTAACCGGGTAAGAAGCATAAGCCAGGTAAAAAGAATAATAGTTTTTTCTAAAAATCTATACTAGATGGCGTTACTACATTTTACATAAGCCGCGCGCGCGCGGCCGGCGGACGCCATGACAGTTTCACTAAAACAATAAGCGCGTGTATGTGTTGCGGAGTTAAAAAAATAAATTAGTGTTGTTTTCTTACGATTTTTGCAAAGGTTTGTACACTCAGTTTGTATATGAAGTCTAACAAAACATACCTAGAGTTTTCACAATCATTTTTTTAAGTGTCATAAATATTCTTAATGATGATTTTTTTTGTACACCGTACCCACATGTCGCAGTGACGTCTTCGACGCCAGGTCCACCTTTACGCACGAAGCGTTTTGCGTCTTCGTTTATCATGCGAACGGCCAAGGAGTGGAATTCTCTTCCGGCGTCTGTATTCCCCGATTCGTACAATTTAGGAATCTTCAAGACGAGAGTGAATAGGCACTATTTGAGTTTGCGTGTCACATCCTCGGCTGCATCGGCACTTACCATCAGGTGAGGTGCAGCCAAACGTACTCAAATTCTTAATAAAAAAAATACCATCAGCTACTTATAAATTATATTTGTTTATTCTATTACAAGTAACATCATTATCATCATCACATAGGCCTCCCCCAAGGATCTCCACGACGACCGGTTCTGCGCTGCCCGCATCCAGCGGCTTCCCGCGACCTTCACCAAGTCATCGGGCCACCGAGTGGGAGGCCTGCCTACACTACGCTTTCTGGTGCGTAGTCGGCACTCGAGAACTTTACTGCCCCAACGGCCATCTGTTCTACAAGTATATATGAGTATAATTTACGATAATTGTTTTTCTATTAACTACTTGTAATAGTTCAAGCAATAACTTGTTGTAGATATTGGTACGTTGGGCAAAACGAATATAGGCAAAACGGTTAGGGTATTCGTTTTCCCGTTGGGTATTGTAGTCTAGTCCATTTTAATTAAATTAAAAAAGTCAAAAGTCTCTGAGTTTGCTGGCCCCAGCAAAACAAAGAAGTAACGATGCCTTGACAAACCGCTAAGCAAAAGCCCAAAACCTGATTTCTACTGTTTGGTGTGCACTGAGAGGTACACTGATCCTCCAATAGAAGATTGGATTTAGTGTAATAAGTTCAAAAGTTGGTCTCATGAGGACTGTACCTCAGTAGGAACTGGTAGCAATTTTTGCGTTAAATGCCAAGATTAATGTTTATTTTATAAGTATATCCATTTTGCCCTTAAGGCATATTCGTTTTGCCCCCACCCCCTGGGCAAAACGGATAATTGACAAATATTTTAAAACGGCTATTTTTTTTAAGAAAAATGTTTAAGATTCTTAATTTTTATTGTTATTTTCTAAAAATGATTAACCAAAGCAAAAATAAAAAGTATTAAGAGTTCAATTGATTATCCGATTGTTGTTTTATTTATACTTTCCCATAACAAATGTGTCTTGCCCGGGCTTCCCCTGCATTGAAATAAAAAGGATGAAAAATGGTAAAATCAAATTAGCAAAAAATTCCATAGGGTGATAACAAACATGTATTGTAAGTGTAGGTGTACATAAGAATATTTATACTAGGTTACTAGATTCGTATTTACTAAGCATTTATATTCATCATATCAGCTCATATACGTCCCCACCGAGGGGCTTGAGCCTACCCTGCATTAGGGCGATCGGGCCTTGGTCGACTACGCGGGCCCAGTGCAGGTCGGTCGACTTCACACACAACCTTTGAACATCTTCGCAGGCGTGTGCAGGTTTCCTCACGATGTTTTCCTTCACCGTATTTTCCTTCACCGTCACAAAAATCTGAGTCCATTAAAAATTTAAATTTTCAAAACAATTCGAAAAGTAAAACTCAAACACAAGGAGTTGCAATGCAAGGTTTTTCTAGCAAAGAGTTTTGCTACACTAAACACATAGCGCATGAACCTGTTCGTCACATAAATGATTACCCTGGGTGGGGTTCGAAACCACGACCCCGGCCCAGCATACAGCAGCACTGTTACTCGACCAACAGGTCAGTCTAAAAATAACCCTCTTTTCTATTCCTATTCACACAAAATTCATGGGCACAAGTTTTTTTTATTTTTTTAAATCCACCATTGGTAAGCCCTTAGCATCATCTCGTCTGATGGAAAGTGACGACGTTGCCTAAGATGGAAGATGGCTTACCAAGATTACCCAACACAATGGAAATCTGGCTATCCTTCTTCAAACCGGAACACAACGATTTATGTTGACATTGATTTTTGGCGGCAAGATTTAGATGAGATGGTGGTAGCTAATCAGGCGGGCTTAGAAAATGCCCTTCACCAAGTCTTACGTAGTTAAACTCCGCTAGGAATCGAACATGAGACCTCCTGTTTTTTTTTAATTTACAATTGGTAAACCCTTGACAACATCTCACCTGGTGGTAAGTGACGACGTTGCCTAAGATGGAAGCTGGCTTACCAAGATCACCCAACGCAATTGAAATCTGGCTATCTTATCTTCATGCCGGAACACACCAATGATATCAACATTGATATTTGGCGGCAAGACTTAGATAAGATGGTGGTAGCTAGCCAGGCGGGCTTAGAAAATGCCCTACCACCAACCAAACCGAGTCTTACACTTGACCCCGCCGGGAATTGAACCCGCGACCTCCTGTGTAAGGCCAGTGAACTTTGCCTCTGAGCTATGGAGGCGATTAAAATTGAAGCTAAGTTAAGGTTGAAGCTAATGGACTTAAACATTACGCCACAGAGGCAGTTGGAGGAATTCCTTACATTTATCGCGCTGGAGTAAACAAAACTTCACCGTAATGAAGTGTGTTGCTCCCGAATAACTAACTAATAACAATGGGGCTGTGACCTCGCGTACTGGGGCGGGTTTTAACTTCTTACCGCGGGCTCCGTAGGGATGTACCTAAAAGTTACATAAAATGTAAGGTATTTATACAATATAATACTACATTACAATACAATATTCTTTATTGCATCACAACATAAAAAAAGAAATAAACAAGATAGAAAAAGCCTATACAAGCATATAGCCCATATTTATTTATTTGCTGTAATCCTTTTAATCAGGATTCTACCCGTGATTCTGAACAACTTTTATAGAGGAACATAACCCTCTATATTATTATGTCCCACACAAAATTCAACATGGGCGCAGAATTCTCTACATTTATCGCGCTGGAGTAAACGAAACTTCACCGTAATGAAGTGTGTTGCTCCCGAATAACTAACTAATAACAATGGGGCTATTAGCTGTGACCTCGCGTACTGGGGCGGGTATTAACTTCTTACCGCGGGCTCCGTAGGGATGTACCTAAAAGTTACATAAAATGTAAGGTATTTATACAATATAATACAGTACAATACAATACAATATTCTTTATTGCATCACAACATAAAAAAAGAAATAAACAAGATAGAAAAAAGCCTATACAAGCATATAGCCCATATTTATTTATTTGCTGTAATCCTTTTAATCAAGATTCTACCCGTGATTCTGAACAACTTTTATAGAGGAACATAACCCTCTATATTATTATGTCCCACACAAAATTCAACATGGGCGTAGAATTCTCTACATAGGGATGTACATAAAAGTTACTGAAAATATAAGGCCTTTATTTATGACCGTGATTTTTAATACTGGAACCTATAGTAGAATCGCATAATTTTTAGGTAATTCTACGATGCTTACCCAGCATAGCGGTCACAACAGTATCCTTGAGACAATAGCTGCTGGGTATGACTGCCCCTTTTAAAAATGTTGGGTTAGCTCTACTATGTAACAATAAAATAAGTTGAAGAAAAACCTTGACAATTTTAGGTAAAAGCTTTTGTTTGAAATGCTCACGGCAAGTTTCCAAATTTAAAACAAGGCGAGCATAGTATTTCCTACGAGCCTATTTAAAATAAAAGACGATCCTTGGACCTTGGTTCCACCTCCAAAGTTCATCATCAGATCAAGTTCAAAATATCAAAAGGATCTCTTGTCACCGGGAATACGGCTTCATATCAAATTCCAGCTCTATCGGAGCCATGGAAGTCTTTGTCCTAAACAAACAAACAAACATACATACATACATACTAACATTGCAAGTTAAATAAAAGCTTTTAATATTTTTTTTGGAAGTAAAATTTCTTTATAGACAGGGGGTATTAGGATTTATTTTGTCACGAAAAACCATTACGGCCGCGTGGAGGGGGTAGACAGAGAAAGGCTGGCGGCGGCGGAGAGAGGGTAGGCGGAGATATAGAAAAGTTGCGATGGAGATATAAAGCAGGTACTTAGCCTGGGTTTTCCACTTGTCCGTTGAAATTTCACTTCTACTATGTGTCCCAGCACACATTTCGTTTTTTATTTATAGCTTTAAAAACAAACATAAAGATATAAACACAGTACAATGAAAACCCTATCGGGTTTTTGTATAATAGGTACTAAAATAAATAATAAGTAAGTAAACATTGTTACTAATACATTATGGATGTTATTTTTTTCGTGATTAAGCTCAAATTATTTAGACAAAGCGACTAGCTGATAGGCCATTGAATGGAAAGCACAATTTTTTTTGGGGATTGACCGTAGGTTTGTTCGTTTGTTTGCTTGTAAACACTTTATGGACATGTTTGAACACAGAACATAAAAGATAAGTATGGTATAAAGGCGGACTTATTCCTTAAGGGATCTCTTCCAGTCAACCGAATAATGACATTTGGATTTAAAACAAATAAAAAAGGTAAGTGTAAAAGCTACAAACACCACTGGACATAAGACAAGTATTTTTATTATAGAAGAAACATTATGAAACATTTATTATTGCTTAAACTTTTTTTTTTACAATCGGTAAGACCTTGGCATGATATCACAAAATATTAATACCTAGTAAATAATTAAGGAAAGTTGATCAAAATCATGGGTAGAATCCCTGATTTAAAAAAATACAGCTAATATAATATTAGAGCTTTATATTATAATACTGAACTATGTGCCGACTGATACTCGAGTAGTTAAACATATCGATAAAAGAAGACAGCAGCTGATACTATCCAATACTAGTTGTTTTTTCTTATTTTCTTATTTTAACACTCTTATGCCAAATGTAAATAAGGGTTGTTTTTGTATCATAGTTCTTTGCATCCTCGTACGATCCAAACCGCCGCTGCATATACAGGGTCTTAACAAAGGTATGCAATTTTTTTTAACTGGAGCTTATACTCATGAAACTAAACAACTTTCCCCAAAAAACCCATGGTCAAGTTTTTTTAAATAAAATTATTAAAATGTGCGGAATACGCCAGAATAGGTACCTTGGCCTTTGACTCTCAAGTTCATGGGAGTTATTCTGAGCAGTTTGATAATTTAATTTAAAAAAAATAATGGCTAATTGACCATGGGTTTCTTGAGGAAACTTGTTCACTTTAATGAATACAAGCTCCAGTTAAAAAAAAAGTGCATACCTTTGTTCAGACCCTATATTGGGAAGTGCTAGTTCTCGTTAGATAAATATTGATCTCTTGATTTTCATAAGATAGATTTCAAACAGTTGGTATTTAGATTTATAACCCTCAAGCGGGGATAAAAAACGCGCCTTCGGGACTCACGCGAGCAGAGTAATTTGGCCGCTCTGTAGCCCGTTTGGCGCTTTGCCGATATCAAAGGTTTTCTAAGTATTTTTGTACAAAACCTGTAAAAACTTCTTACTGTTCTAGTTAGCTAGTGAAATCTTCTTTCTATCTATATCAATTTAAGTGAGATTCCAGTTTTTGGTTTTTTGCATATATTTTTTTCAAACAACTCAATTCTTTTCGACGTTTGTATGAAATCTGACACAAAAAAGTTTAGAAACCTCTAATTTGGAAAAAAATATTACTGAATTACTCAAATAAACGATAAATATTGATATATCAGTCTACCCGCAGTATTATGGTATAGTTTGACAGAGATCAGAACAGTATAAGTACACTTATTACGTCATACATTACGTCACACTTTTTCGAGTGCCACTGTGGCACTTTTCCCGCTTGAGCGTTGTCTGGAACGTATGACAATTTATCCTTTGTTAGCTTATGTTGTCTACATAGTTCGTAATCCATACTATGTAGCACGTAGAAGCGATTTTCCCCGTTTGTAAAGGAAAAAATGTAATTTAAAGCTGTCAACTTTCTAAATATCGCTAACAAATATCAAACTTATCAAAAATACGACGCAGTCCCCACCCTAGCTCCTTGAAACACGCATGCGTAATAGGCTTCATTGTTATCAGTTAATTTTGAGTTATTAGCGCTGGGCATATTGAATTACCCGCTTCCAGGGGTGACCATAATTAAAAAGTTATTTTTGTACAAAACCCCAGCTCAATGAGGATAACTGAAATGAAAAATTACAAGTGGAGAAGTATATTCTTGTAAAATGAAAAGGGAATTTGGAACCTCTGATAGCCATTTTGGAGAGCTTGAAGTGCACTTGTTTGAATGTGAGGTATATTTGTTCCTCTTTATTATTTTTCATATCTCTGAAAACGATAACGGTCAAAAAAGATATTTAAATGCTTAACATATTTCAAAGTATTTAACAATAAAATAAAAGCAAATCAGAAGATCAAAATCAAATTAAGATCAAAATGTTTAAAAAAGAAAATAATGTTAAAATATAGTTATTAAACAAAGTAAATTTCACCTCAACAAATCGCCATTTTTAAGTAAGAAAATAAAAAATAATAATTTGGTAGAATATTTTAATTATTTATGATTAACATTTTAATTTTAAACTCTACAGTTATCGCAGTAGTTTCTTCGTTACTAATGTCATATTTGGAAGTACCCCGCATAAGGTTCGTGACTGTCAGGAAAATTTCAGAAAATTAACTAGTCAAAATAGTTTCCTCATCTGACCACTAAGAATACGCCTTTTTTCCATTCAATTACGTAGCTTCGGAGAATGGAACATAAAATTCATCATACTAGGCAGTCATAAACATCACATTAAATTTAGTAGTGTCACCATAAAATATTCGTGTCACAAGTGTTAGTTGCCATACTCCTCCGAAAAGGCTGGACGGATTTCCATGTAATTTTCTGTGAATAGGTCTAAGAATAGGTATAAGTTTTCACCAGGATCTGAGAGGGCGAAGCCGCGGGAAACAGCTAGTGTTAATAAAAAAAAACAAGAACTTTTTTTACAAAACAATGGTTTTGAACTGAATCGAAAATTTCATACTAAACCCCTTTTATGTATGTTAACAGAGAAAACAATTTCCTGAACAATCAAAATAAACTGTCAGTTCAAAGCGATTTACGGTAACTTCTCAAGCTTGTTTTCTTCTAAAGAACCCTATAAAAACGCCATGAAAAAGCTTAAGCTGCAACTTGAATTTGCATAGTGTTTCATGCTGACAGAGGAACGCGGCATGCTATCTATTGTACCAACAAACGGCTGAGTTATTATTTCAACGGTATTTTTTATTAAAAAAGAGGCGTTTACCAGAAAACAAACAGAGCTATTGACATAATATCGTACGGGGCTGCTGTCCGCATCCCTTTATTACATGACAGTTTTCAGTGCAATTTCTATTACTATCCTATCCATTGCTTTCATTTAATAACCACTTGCAATTTCAGTTCACATTAAACAAGCAATGAACTCGCAGTACAACAATAACATTGACTAAAAGATTTTACGGAAAATGCACATGGTACCGAAGTCAGGTCGCGTGCACAACTTGCGTGATTTGTGCCGTACGGAATCGCGCGTGACGTCGCTTAGGGAGCTAACCCCACAAGGGGGTCGGGGGGTCAGTACGACCCCCCGCATACCAGTGACGGGTGCAGTTACATATCCGACCATTCCGACCCCGTTTCGCTATGAAACGACAGTTTTATTTCCCGAGTCATGGAAGACAAGGGTGAGGAATCAGGTTGTTTCGTCAATTCCGCCTGCTTGTTAGTCAGAACTATTTTATGTAACCTATTTTTCCTTAAAAAAAATATAGGAGCTCAGTAAGAAAAAACACATTCATTTTACAATTATTCAATTACACTCTAGTTGTAATTGAATAATTGTAAAATGAACGTAGATCAATAGTATAAGAAAATGTTAAAACCTTACATAGACAACAAAATTAATATCTAAATGTGTTGCTAAACGCAAAACTCAAAAAGGACTCGACCGATTACGATGAAACATTGGTGAATTGTGCGCACTTCAAGGAAAGATTATTATATGTATATGCGCGGGCGGAGCCACGGGCATCGATTAGTTGTTTTTATAAAAAAAAAATGTACTTACCTTAATAATAACAAGTTCTTACTTTAAGTTATATAATAATAAGTTCTTAGTTTACCCACTACCTAAAAAGATTTTGTACTCCTAGGAAAAGAAATAAATAATTCACAAAACTCGAGAAAATTTCCACCAGACAGAAACGGTATGAAAAAAAACCGGCCAAGTGCGAGGCAGAACCGCACACATAGGGTATCTACCATCATACTAGATGGCGCTAGTTTCTTCATGTTTTAAACAAACACGTTTTTGTATGGAGACCCCCCTCATTTTTTCACTTTTTTTTAATTTTTAATATTTGTGCATAAAGCGGCAGCAGAAATACATCATCTGTTATAATTTCAACTGTCTAGCTATCACTGTTCATGAAATACAGCCTGGTGACAGAAGGACAGACAGACGGACGGACAGCGAAGTCTTAGTAATAGTTTTTACCCTTTTGGGTATGGAACCTTAAAAATGGATATTCCAAATCATTGAATGTAAGGCGACATTATTTTTTTGTACCCTTCCTTGCGGACCAGCATTTTCTTTAGACGAAATCCCTTATTCGCCCTTTTGTGTAATGAAGGCAATGGAGGAATTTTATTCTGCGCAGTTTGTAATGAGGGGCATTATAGACTTACAATTTAGTGAACGCTGATTCCGACCTGACAAAGCTATTTTATCAGACCAGCCGAATTATCGTACAGTTTTTTTAAACGTGATAAAGTCTTATAAATCGATAAACGCCGGCTGCACGCACGAAAAAGTGTCACGTTCGGCGTGCAAGCGAGAGAGCGGAACAAGCGATAGAGAAGCACGATCGGCCTAAGCGTTCGACTTGTGATCAATGTTTTCTTATGACGTTATCACGTAAAATTTTCGTGCGTAAACCAACTTTACAGACAACTGGTTTTTCTCAGGCGCTATTAATCATTCTTGATATTTGCGAATGATCAGAAAATACCATACAAGGTCTAGCCAAAATACTGTCTTAAAAAATATCAATAGGTTAAAATGATTTGCTTAACAAGTGAATATAATTATTACAAAAGTTTTTATTTAAATTTCTTAACACTTCTCAATACCCACAGTATCTATTTAGAGGTATTTATATACAACTAGCTGTCCCGGCGAACTTCGTACCGCCTCACACTACACTACACTACCGCTACACTACCGCTACACTACCACAACACTACACTACCGCTACCGCTACACTACCACCACAAACCACTACCACTACTACCACCACTACCACCACCACCACCACTACCACTACCACTTTCACGACCCTCACTTCTCTGTACATCTTAGAAGTCTATAAAATAAGAAAACAAAAGAAGTTTTTTCACTTTCTTCAGAACACCAAACTACAATACATAATAGCAGTCCCATATATGTAAAAATGTGTGTATGTACATACTACCTAGGTACTCTAAGTACATAGCTTCTACTCATCATACGAAACAACTTTCCCCAAATATAGTCAATTCGCAAAAAATATGACTTTGTATATTAAAGTCATATTTTTTGGAAATGGATTGTTTTGCTATTTTTATGCATTAAAGTTTTATGTGGGCCTTACAGACCCAAAAATAGACTGATGAACAACTGAGTTACGTGATTTTTTAAAGATATTGTTCCACTTTTTAAATTAATTTGTAGAATTTATTATACGAAGAACAGAAAATGTTTCCTGGAGAAAAAACGTCGACAAACAAAGGTATCAAAAAGATAAAACTTTGTTGTCTAAATTACTGCCATATTAAAAAAAAAACAGTCCATGATTTGCTTTTTCTATGGTAGCAGCCTATTACAATGTAGTTAATAGGAGCAACTTAAAATTGTAAATGTAATCGTTGAAATTCCTAAAAAAAATAATTAAGTTGTTTATGTGATATTTTTTTTTCAAAAAATATTTAGGTAAACAAATTTTGTGTTACAGATGTTTTTTTGATGTGCTTTTCTAATAAAGACTGATTAAAAAATTTGGTTTCGTTTATTTGAAATACATAAAAGAACAAAATAGTAAGTTTTAAAAACTATAAATCATAATTTTTTAATAAAATAACCACATTAATGCTTGGGCTTGGACCCTACGTCGGTGCTTACGAGTATATGCGTAAAAACTGGCCAAGTACGTGTCGGGCCACGCACAATGTAGGGTTCCGTAGTTGCCATTATCGCGTCATTTTCAAATTTTCAAATACAGCGGTTTAGTTGTTTCGAGGTGGGCGGGGGGGGGGGGGGAAACTCGACTCTAACAAAATTTAGCACCTTCGTATTTTTTTCGAAAACGGAACCCTAAATTATAAAATGTTCTTAGAAGACTCACAACTATTTTTAAGCTCTAACCGACAATACCCTGCACGACTGGGTTTGACGAGAAAAAAAACTCATTTCCACTTTACTTGTTGTACCCTTAAAAAGTTTTGTTTTCCAAAATTTTTTTACAGGTCTTTCCGCGTTATTATTATATGTATCTTTGCCAAATTTCAGCTCTTAACTACTAGTAGTCTAGGAGATAGGCCGCCGACAGACAGACGGACAGACGAACAGACAGACATGACGAAACTATAAGGGTTCCTGGTTGTACTTCGGAACCCTAAAAAACCATTTCAGTAGTGAATTATAATACTAAGATCACAATAAAACAGTCCAGTTTATGTTAAAGCAGTAAGCACCTGTTAAAGCATTCGTAACCAATTCGCAACACACAGTAATCAACTTGGAAAGCCTTTCTGTGTTCAAATTGTTTCGGAAAATATTCAACCGGGAGGTGCTTATGTACTTTTATCTCAGTCACTTTGCTTAGGAAAAGGCTTTCGCGGGAATGGGGTGTAATATACCCGTAATAGCACCTATGTTTATGTGTTTGTTTAGAAAGGCAAATATAGTCTGAAATGTTTTTATGATAAGTTGGTAAGCGAACACTTGGTTGGAGGCTAAATATCCATAATATTATACGACGCTTGATAAAAACAACTTTAATGTTAAGATTACAACTCCTGGTGGCAAATTATAGCATTAGGTTTTGATGATATTAGTTTACAGTGTTTAATATGTTTTTTTTAAATCAACATTTGATAAGTCCTTGGCATCATCTCACCTGATGGTAAGTGATGATGATGGCAAGTCATCGTCACTTACCATCAGGTGAGATAATGCCAAGGGCTTACCAATTGTGAATAAAAAAAAAGATGGAAGTGGACTTACCAAGATTCTCCAACGTATAAGTAAGATTCCGAATAATGGGGATTAAAAAAAACTAAGTACTATTTTGTGAATAAAAAAAAATGAAGTAGTGCCGGCAAATAATAAACTTGTATTAGACAAAATAACAGGTCGACTAAGGCCTAATCGCCCTGATTCAGGGTAGGCTCGAGCCCCTCGGTGGGGACGTATATGAGCTGTAATGATGAGACAAAATAAGTAAAAGGTAAAACCATTAACCAAAAAATCTGTAACATTCGAAACATTTTTACATTTTTTACAAAACCTAGCTTTGATTCTATTTGGAAATCATCCAGCTTCCTACCATATTGTGAAAAGGAAAATACACAATGCTATTTTTAAAAATTCTACTGCAGCTTCGATGGTAACTGAATACGAAGTATGTATCGAGTATTCACATGGACGAGTGTTTGATTCGAGTCGAATACTCTTGACCTGCACGTAACTCAAACACAAATGGACAAAAGCGAATAATATGAGCATCAATAAAAAATATACCGAAATGAAATCTGACATGGTTACCTATCTGTTTGAGATATATAGGTCTGTGTGAATAGTGCATCTTGCGTGGAAAAAGGGAAAACTTTTGATTGAATTCGAATATTCTTGTCCCGTACGTAACTCGAACAAAAATGGACAAAAATAATACGAGCATCAATAAAACATATACCGAAATGAAATCTGACATGGTTACCTATCTGTTTAAGTTATTTAGTTCTGTGTGAATAGTGCATCTTTCGTGGAAAAAGGGAAAAGCTTTGATTGAATTCGAATATTCTTGTCCCGTACGTAACTCTAACAAAAATGGACAAAAGAGGATACTAGAGCATCAATAAAAATATCATTATCATTATATCAGCCACAAATCGTCCACTGCTGGACAAAGGCCTAACCCAAGGATTTCCACGACGACCGGTCCTGCGCTGCCCGCATCCATCGGCTTCCCGCGACCTTCACCAGGTCATCGGTCCACCGCGTGGGAGGTCTGCCTAGGTAGGTAGTTCCAACTTCAAGAAAGAGATCAATCGACGAATCCAACTCGGCTGGGCAGCGTTCGGGAAGCTTCGCAATATCTTCACGTCCCAAATACCGCAGTGTCTCAAGACTAAGGTCTTTGACCGGTGTGTATTGCCAGTGATGACTTACGGAACTGAGACATGGTCGCTTACTATGGGCCTCATAAGAAGGCTCAAGGTCACCCAAAGGGCAATGGAGCGTGCTATGCTCGGAGTTTCTCTGCGTGATCGAATCAGGAACGAGGAGATCCGCAGGAGAACTAAAGTAACCGACATAGCTCACAGAATCGCTAAACTGAAGTGGCAGTGGGCAGGGCACATAGCGCGTAGAACAGATTGCCGATGGGGCAGTAAAGTTCTCGAGTGGCGACCGCGCACCGGAAAACGTAGCGTAGGCAATAAAAATATACCGAAACTAAATCTGTCATGGTTACCTATCTGCTTAAGATATGAAGGTCTCTTTGAATAGTACATCTTGCGTGGAAGAAGGGAAGTGCTGTGATCGAATTCGATTATTCTTGACCCGCACGTAATTCAAACAAAAATGGACAAAAGAGGATATGAGCATCAATTAAAAATATACCGAAATGAAATCTGACATGGTTACCTATCTGTTTAAGATAGTAGGTTTGTGTGAATAGTGCATCTTGCGTGGAAAAACAGAGGAGATTTCTTGACCCTGACAAATTGAATACGGGGCTTGACGTGATTTTATACAATTTATGTTGTTTTTACCTCAACGTTTCGACTATACTTCGATAGCCGTTGTCGCGAGTAGACTGAAGTCGCGGTGTCATCGCCACCGGCGCATCGCAAGAACACCTCCATCTACCCTCACTTCATTTTGTGAAAGGTTAGGGTCACTACACAATAAGTTAGAGTCACGACACACTACACTGACACAGTCCACAGGCCGCACGGGTGTTTGTTCGCAGTTCACTTGTCTACACTTATCAATCACCGGATTCCATGACGAGAAAAGCTTGTTTCTTAATTTCAATGGCTTCACGTACGATTCTTGGGTAGTACCAGGATTTTTGGGTCATGAAGCTGAATCCAGTGATTAGATCCCGCATCCAGCAAGTATTCCGCGATTGCAGATTAATTAATCTGACTGTTTTTGACAGCTGCTATATGTTCTTTGATTATTTAAAATCATGTCAAGCCCCATTTTCAATTTGTCAGTATGAATAATCGTGAAAGTTTAAAGTGTTATATTCTTGACCCGTACGTAACTCAAACAAAAATAGACAAAAGAGGATATTAGCATCAATAAAAATATACCGAAATTAAATCTGACATGGTTGGTTACCTACCTGCTTAATATATGAAGGAGCTTTGATTGAATTTGTATATTCTTGACCCGTACGTAACTCAAACGAAAATAGACAAAAGACGATAATGAGCATCAATAAAAAAATATACCGAAATCAATATGCAATATCAATCTATCTGCTTAAGATATGTAGATCTGTGTGAATAGTGTATCTTGCGGGGAAATAATTTTCGTAAAACCTAGAAACTTTTAGGTACAAGCTTTTAATATTTCATTGTCACGCGATACACATATGCATGCAAAATTTTAGCTCAATCGGAAACCGGGAAGTAGGTCAAAATTAACTTGGCAAATTTTCACCCTAACTAATATACATACATACATACATTGCAAGTAAATTAAAAGCTTTTAAAAAGGAATGGGTTTGGTTAAATTCGAATATTATTGAACTGTGACTACGTATCTCAAATAGAAATAGATAGAAGGGAATAAAACTATAGGTAATGAATTTGACATAGTAATTGAGGTTTCAACAATGAATCTTGCGAGAAAAAGACAACTTTCTCCGCAAGGCTCTACACTAACGACTGCAGTTCATCTTGCTGCTACAAAATAATATCCAAATTTGAAGTATTCAGCCAACTACATAAGCTTAATATTTTTATCTAATCACGAAACTGTAAGCAGATAATTTTTAGATATTTTTTAGCAGATATTTTGGGAGTTGGGTCGTGGGCCCCAGCCATGAAATAATAAAGTGATAGTTAACGATACGTTGTTAGTGAATGCACCTGCATATAATATACCAAACTTATTTAACACTTAAGCTGACATGTTGTCATTCGCCCTTTCTGTAACGAAGAAATTGAATAAAGAAATTATTATTTTTATTTTAGATGGGTAGATATTGAAGAACGAAATGAAAACTTTATGAAGTTAGGTAATATTTCATTTTGAGTTAGCACTACAAAGCCATTATGAGTTGCTACGCACTACATGAGGACAACGCGAGGGTACTCAGCAGTTACAATGTTAGAGACAAAAATAAAAGACTAAAATCAGATCAATACTTGTCGATGTTGCTCCTTCAATAAGAAACGGAACTCTCCAAACTCTTACACTAAGCTCTTCAAGAATCACGCGCTGGCGATACGCCAACACTGAAACTGGTGTGGTCTTTTTAAATTTAATGCTCTTAAATTTGATGTAGTGGACTGCGCAACTTACAGATTAATACTGTTTATTTTGCTAAGAGGTTCGCTTTAAATTGCTTTTAGAATTTCGTGATATAATGTTTCGCATCAATTTAGCTTAAGTGTAAGGCTCTTGGACTTTCGAATATACCTAGTTTTTCTTATCGTAGTATTCTTTGGTGGTAGAAGGAAAAGACCACAAATACATTAATTTTAGACTATTCGTAATATGATTTCTCTCTCTTAGCATTTGACACAATTAACCGTGCTATTCAAAGGGCAATGGAGCGTGCTATGCTCGGTGTTTCTCTACGTGATCGAATCAGAAACGAGGAGATCCGTAGGAGAACCAAAGTAACTGACATAGCTCTCAGAATTGCTAAACTTATGTGGCAGTGGGCGGTTCACATTGCTCGTAGAACAGATGGCCGTTGGGACAGTAAAGTTCTCGAGTGGCGACCACGCACCGGAAAGCGTAGTGTAGGCAGGCCTCCCACTCGGTGGACCGATGACCTGGTGAAGGTCGCGGGAAGCCGCTGGATGCGGGCAGCGCAGAACCGGTCGTCGTGGAGATCCTTGGGGGAGGCCTATGTCCAACAGTGGACGTCCTTCGGCTGATATGATGATGATGATCCAAGGGATAGACGGCGGTTGCCTGGTGTTACTGCAACTTCTAATCGCAACAACATAACAATCAAAGTGAATTTTCACTGTTCTTTCTTGGCAATACCTTATCTTCTGTCTTCTGTAATATTATGCTGATGTCAAGACTTGACATATACTTAGTATACTTTGACTGACTTTCGTGACATTTTAAGTTTCCGTACCCAAGGGGTAAAAACGGAACCCTATTACTAAGACTTCGCTGTCCGTCTGTCACCAGGCTGTATTTCATGAACCGTGATAACTAGACAGTTGAAGTTTTCACAAATGATGTATTTCTGTTATATCTATAACAACATTACAGTACCAAAAATTAGTAAAAGTGAAAGTCTCCATACAAAAAACGTGTTTTTTAAAAATGTAAAAAAACTAGCGCTATCTAGTAGATAGTACGGAACTGAAGAAACTAGCGCCATCTAGTATTATGGTACGGAACCCTATGTGTGCGGTTCTGACTCGCACTTGGCTGGTTTTTAATTTCCCCTTGTTACAAATTCATGTATCTTCAGTAAAGCTTTATTTTGAGCTGGCAACATTTGCGCGGAAACTTTTTTAATCTCCGATGCGAAAAGAGGTATGTTATTATTTTAAGCGTGTGTATCTGTGTGTATGTCGTCTGTCTGTGGCATCGTAGCGGCCAAACAGATGATTCGATATTGACATAGTTTTTTTGTTTAAATGGTGACTGGTTAAAGAGTGTCATACATAATTTATGTTTTAAGAAAATCTATTAAGCCACTTAAATATAATCAGGTATTAGCTTTTCTTTAGTTGATGAAGGGATGTGAGCAACTTCCACAGGTCTGATTGATTCAAAATTTGATATTTTGTTCATCATCATCATTATAAAACGCCTCCGTGGCGTAATGGTTAGTCCATGTGCATTACACCAGGAGGTTGCGGGTTCGATTCCGGCAGGGTCAACTTGTAAGACTCGGTTTGGTTGGTGGTAGGGAATGTTCTAAGCCCGCCTGGCTAGCTACCACTTATCTAAGTCTTGCCGCCAAACATCAGTGTTAACAACATTGATGTGTTCTGGCTTGAAGATAAGATAGCCAGTTCTCCATTGCATTGGGGAATCTTGGTAAGCCCGCATCATCGTCACTTACCATCAGGTAAGATGATGCCAAGGGCTTACCAATTGTGAATAAAAAAAAATATAAGCCGACGGACGTCCACTGCTGGACATGGGCCTCCCCCAAGGATTTCCATGACGACCGGTTCTGCGCTGCCGGCATCCAGTGGCTTATGTATTTTGTTACTTTAATAATATTGCAAGAACTTGTTCAACCTTGACCTGATGCTGCAGCATCACAATCCCAACTCTTATTTTTTTTTACATATATCTAGTCAATATGCCATTCACATTTCCCAACAAGAGCTTAAACACGATACCTCTGCTGTAAGTTGGAGCCTACTCTATTTTTGTACGTATTGACTACATTTTCCAATCTGGGTTAAAAGTTTAAATCTGTCTTCAAGTTTCATTAATAGTGGCAGGAAAAAATTACTGTGACATATGGACAGACAGACGCATGGAGGGACGGAAATTGTAAGAGTTCCATTTTTGCCATTTTGGCTCCGGAACCCTCATCATCATATCAGCCGAAAACGTCCACTGCTGGACAAAAGCCTCCCCCAAGGATTTCCACGACGACCGGTCCTGGGCTGTCCGCATCCATCGGCTTCCCGCGATTTTCACCAGGTCGTCGGTCCCCCGCGTGGGCCAGACTGCTTACGCTACATTTTCTGGTGCGCGGTCGCCACTCGGAAACTTTACTGCCCCAACGGCCATCTGGTCTACTAGCTATATGCCCTGCTCTCTGCCACATCAGTTTAGCGATTCTGTGAGCTATGTCGGTTACTTTGGCTCTCCTGCGGATCTTCTCGTTACTGATACGATCACGCAGAGAAACTCTGAGCATAGCACGCTCCGTTGCCCTTTGGGTGACCTTGAGCCTTCTTATGAGGCCCATAGTAAGCGACCATGTCTCAGTTCCGTAAGTAATCACTGGCAACACACACTGGTCAAAGACCTTAGTCTTGAGACACTGCAGTATTTGGGACGTGAAGATATTGCGAGGCTTCCCGAACGCTGCCCAGCCGAGTTGGATTCGTCGATTGATGTCTTTTTTGAAGTTGGATTCGTCAACAACTTCCAATGTAGAGTCTCCAACCTTTAGAGGGGTGGGTGCGACACGGACATTTAACATTATTTTCGTCTTGTTCATGTTCATTTTAAAACCCACTTGTTGAGAGACTTTACTGAGGCCATCGAGCATTGTGCTTAGGTCTTCCATAGTCTCAGTCATATTGAAGATATTGCGAAGGAAGCGTTCCGGAACCCTAAAAATTAATAAAAGGACCAGGCATTTTGCTTATACATGTCATTTCGTGAATTAGGTATTCTGCGCTCAAATTGTTTTTATTATGCTCGCGTCGTTTGTCAGAGTGAGAGAGGGGAAGCGTTAATTTGACAAGGGATCTCTTCTGCCACACTGACTGACCTATTTCATTACAAAGATTATGTTTTGGCTGGTCTGCCTTTGTTATTTTTTACAAGCTTTTGTTTAACTTGCAATGTTTTTTTTAAACGACTTCAAAAAAGAAGGAGGTTTCTCAATTCGACCGTATATATTTATTTATTTTATGTTTGTTCGCGGATAACTTTGTCGTTTATGAACCGATTTTGATGATTATTTTTTTGTTGGAAAGAAGATATCCCAATGGTGGTACCATGATAAGAAAACCAGGATCTGATGATGGAATCCCAGGGAAATCGAGGACCACCCTCAAATTGTATAGGCAAGTATTACGTGTGTCATATGTTTTCTAAAGCTATTAAAGTATTTGCATTTGGCAGTCATTATCTCATGATGATGAACTGATTAAGAAAGGTACTACAACTCGTTAACGGGTATGAGTTAGTGGATAATTCTTTAAATATAGATAGATACGTAGGTACGCATAGACCGATAGTTGTATTCTTTCAGGTTATTCAGATGAGCTGATGATGGAAGATTTAACTCTCATGCTGCTGAGATGATGATGGAAGCCACAGGACTCTGTATTTTTTAATGAAACACATGTATTATGATTTGATGATTCCTATTGGCGAGTAGGTGATTGGGTTTAACGTTGTTAGATAACATTATCACTAAAAATAAAGGAAATATTTTTTTTTAAACTGAAAAACGACTTCAAAATGAAATTTACTCATAAGTATGAAATAATATTATTATACTTAAACACACGACATTAACCAACAATAACGAAATCAAAGGTGGGTACTGTAGAGATCGTATGTCTCTACATACATCTACTCTCAGCCTCTTTGATTAGTTTCTTGCCAGCGCGAATCGTATTAAGAATATTAGTTTAAATTTGATTTTGTAAGTCATTCGGAAGCTTTTTGAAACAAGAGATAGATTCGAGGGCTGACCGTGAGCCAGGACGGAGGTCCTTTGAGTAAAAGTATATTTTTATTATCCGCGCGACTGGGCTGAGTTCCCTAAAACCATAGCAAGAAAGTAAGAGGAATCATTGAAGCTAATAATAATCAGTCAGCCGACAGAGCCTTCTATCTTTTTTTTGCTTAACAATAAATATCATCACCGATGATCATTGGATAAGCATACTAAACTTTAATTGTAGATAGAAATTCAGTTACACCCCCGGCGTCTCGTTGACGACGTCACATTTGGTGGAGAAGCCCACATTTGGAGAGAGCTGCTACCATCCGTTGAGAACGGACAAGCAGTATCCTTCCAGGAACAGGCGGCATGGTTGCCAGGATGTTGGCAAACCGTTAACTGACCTGACCAGTTTGAAGAGGAGAGGAGATCCAATAATCTTAAAATTTGAATTTGAATTTCTTGCTTAACTTTGTTCTTAGAGAATATGGGTATGAGTTATAGCTATATCGCTATGGGGAGCTTAGTGTTAGCAATACGCTAGCTAAGAGCTCTGATTTGGAGTTTATTCCCCTGGTGCTTGGCTATATTTCGTATTGCAAAATTTCTTTGAGCCTAATACATTGATTTCTAGTGGATCTTAGACGATGATTAATTTCTCCTCTGATGTCTGGTATTGATTTCAAAATATTGGTGCTTAGAAAATTTTTTATTTGAATCTGAGATGACCACAGATTATCCGGGAACTTTTATGGTCAGACCAATAAGTATTTATTTATCTCGTAATTAACACCACTTTTAAGATAGTCTTAGCATAGTTTAAACTTTTACAGACCACAGATAGTATGGTCATTAATTATTTTTGTTTGATTTTTGTTAAAGGTGGTTTAAGCGACTTAAAGAAAATATTTTTGGGATAGTTGAGTTAAGTCAGGTGTAGGGAATCAGGCTAGATTTGCTTTATGTTTCTTAAGATAGGGAAGAATTAGTTTTGAAATGTATACATGTTAGACAGAGAGCAGTAGGGATTTAAGGGGTTTAACCTGCTGGGGCAATGGGCGGTTTCAACATTAACGCGGTGTATATGTGTAGATGGTCTGCACATATATTTTTCCAAATTTACCTCCCATTGTTGGATCAATATCGAAAGATCTCTCTCTGACGACGTCTTCCCCTATAGGTAGGCGCCAAGAGACGTTGGCACTTATAGGTAGGTGTAGACAAGAGGTGAAGAAAAGCATCGCTTCACGGTGCGTTTCTCAATTGGCGGTGGGTGATGTAGAGATCGTATGTCTCTACATACATCTACTCTCAGCCTCTTTGCTTAGTTTCTTGCCAGCGCGAATCGTATTAAGAATATTAGTTTAAATTTGATTTTGTAAGTCATTCGGAAGCATTTTGAAACAAGAGATAGATTCGAGGGCTGACCGTGAGCCAGGACGGTGGTCCTCATGGTCGTCATGTCGTGGCGTGGTTATTAGATAGATTATTCCTTCAGGATGGTCTGATATTAAGTACATTAAAATCGTTTTTGTACTTCTTAGCAAATTATTGCATAAAAAAATCCAGCCTAGTGCGAGTCAAACTGTACTGTGCTGTACCAAAAACTAATTGTCGTCTACAGCGCCATCTATAGATATGTAAAATATAAAAGGGAACTAATTGCTGTTGTCGTATTTCTAAGAAAATAACTATGTAGGAGATACTACTAGATCCCACTAGGTGTCGCTCTAAACAAATCGAACTTTGGAAAATTTATTTTTCCTGTAAGAACGGAAGGAATTTATATTTTCTCATAGATTTTCCTGTAATCTATGAATTTAACCTTATATACTTCAGTTTTTTCTAAACTTTAGGCCCAGTAGTTTCGAAGATAAGAGGAGGGGTAGAGGGGCAGGAGTGGTCAATATTCGCCTATTTTCCTAAATTACGTGAAAACTATTTATCTTAAAATTATAAAAAAAGAAATATTTGAGATTCTCACAACAATCCCTTTCATTTGATATGTAACAAAAACTTTTTTAATTTTGATTTATTGATTGATTTCAACTCAATCGGTTCAGTAGTTTCTGAGAAAATTTGTGAGAGATCGACGGACAGACACACGAGTGTTTTTTTCCATTTGAGGTACGAAACCCTAAAAATAGCAAAATTGTAGTTTTGCGATTGAAGTATGTTTTTTAAACGTGTTCAGCGTTGACAATAGGGATGACAAATGCTAGTCATCTGATTTACTTTTTATCATCTGTCAAAAACGACATTTTGTTATAAAATAGTTTGAAATACCTAGGCGTGACGTCATTGTTTTGCAGCGTCATTTATGTACTCATTTTGTGATTTTGATGAATTAAAAATCGAAGAATTGATGGAAAACAAAACAAGTAAAGTTTTCCAAAGTTTAAGTAGGAGGGTAATTTAGTGAACAAGAGTTCATAATTTATTTTTGATGCTGTCGTTATCCCTATTATGTAGGAAAGGTGAATATTTTAATAAATATGAATTGGTTTAAATTTACAGAACACGATAGATTTTTACTATCGAGCGACGAAGGAAAGGAGAAGGTATTGTAATGGCAAAAAAATCGAAGTTGAGATTTTGATGAAGATCGATTTTCTTACACTAATAGTTGCCATATTACGGTGAGCAAAACATCGTAAGGAAAACTGCACAAGCCGCGGAAAAACTCTCAGGTTGTGTGTGAAGTCGACAAACCCGCTCTGGACCCGCGTGGTCGGCTAAGGCCCGATCGCACTAATTCAGGTTAGGCTCGAGCCCCTCGGTGGGGACGTATATGAGCTGATATGATGAATAGTGCTTATAAAAAAATGTGTGTGTGAGTGTGTGTGTGACTGTATGTCCGTCCGGTGCTCTAGTTTACAAACTACTGAAAGGATTTGGGTGAAATTTGAAAATGACAATAATATCTTTATATTTCCAGGCTCTTTTTTAAACTTCCCCTATCTTGATTTTTTAGGGTTGCCACCATAGTAAAAAAAATCACTTATTATTTTTTTTACACAAAAATGGCTTTAACGATTTTGACAAAACTTTGTAAATAATTTGGACTTAATAAGACCTACTGAATTGAGTACTTCATTACTCCAGGAAAAATCTGAGTAAGGTTTCTCAAATACGAACCCAAATTATTCGTAAATTTTTCATCAAGTTTAATATACTTACCTAGCTTTATTCTATGCTACTAAGTAAGTGTAATGTTATTGTTAATTTGTGTATGCCCGACTACGACAGACGGTGAAGACTTCGGACAAAGTATGCACACCGTGGCTGTACAATTAATTTTATTAACATTATCAACATGTTATTGTCCGCTGCTACTAGGGCTAGGGCACAGATGAGATAATAGGTAGTTACTTCGTGCAAAGGAAAGTAATATTTTTTACTCTTTGGCAAAGGTCTCGTTACAAATCTTGGAGAGATAAGTCTACTCAAGGGGCCAAGTCCGTACTGGAGGAGGTTGTAGGACTAGTGGCAAGCCCTATTATCAGAAATTTCAAGTCATCTATAAGGCCTCTTACTTGGTTTGAAAAATTTTATTGCCATCTAGTGTTAGCAACCGGTAAATGCCCTACACGTGACCGCGGGTGGTGTTCTTTATTCACAATTGGTAAGCCTTTAGCACCATCTCACCTGATGGTAAGTGACGATGATACCGAAGATGTAAGCGGGCTTACCATGATTCCCAAACGCAGTGGAGAACTGGATATCTTATCTTCAAGCAGGAACACGTTAATGTTTGTCGGCAAGTCTTAGATAAGATGGTGGTAGATAGCCAGGCGGGCTAAGGAAATGCTATACTACCAACCAAACCGAGTTCTACAATAATCGACCCCACCGGCAATCGAACCCGCGATCTCTTGGTGTGAAGCGAATGGACTAACCATTACGCCACGGAGGCGGTTACCCTCCCATAGCTATAGCTCACCCCGGGCACTGCATACAAATGGTCGTGACATGACATTTCTAAAAACAAATGACGAAGCAAATAAAATCACGGCGAAATCCCATACGTTCGAGAACCAAACTTTAACCAATCTGTATCAATCTGAGTACTTTGGCTATAGTTATAGTTGTATCCCGACATTGTGCATCACAGGAACCCGAAAGTTGGTAACTAGGAAACTAATTGCTCCCACAGACGCAGATAGTCATAACAGATGGCCCTCTGGAGAAAAACATTCGAGCAACAAGCACTGCGATACAATGCTCTCATAGGATGTAACAGTTTTGGTTAGGTTTACCAGACGTCAGGATTTCTCCTGACTTGTCAGGAATTTTAGGCACCCGTCAGGATTGCAGCCGGACTTTAAAAATGCCAAGAGATTTTAAAGTGAAACTTTTATTACATCGTCTCAAACTTTTTCGTCTGTGTGTTGCATGTCGCGTGACGGTCGCTTTCGTCTGACGGTATGATGATCGTTTCCTTCTCTGTACCGTAGCGAGAGCAGCCATGATCGTTTCGTCCTCTGTAAAGTTTCACTTTTACCGTGGTTTCATAAAATCACACACATACTTTTTTGGATTATTTAGGTGTTTTTAGGTTTTCATCAAGGTACTGTTGCAGCCCATAGACTAAAACGAATGATGTTTTCACTGTGTGGAGAGTAAAAGTAGCTTCAGTGGCAGATTGTTAGTCGGCGAGTGACCGGTCGGCACTCAATAGAAATGTCATAAGTGGTATTTAATTACCATGACTGTGCGTAGTCAAACCGTACGCGCGCCAGTTTCAGTTAAATGTCAGGATTTTTTGAATGAAATTAGGCTTTTTGTCAGGTCTTTTAAATTTTACATCTGGTAACCCTAGTTTTGGTCGAGTTTGTGTATATAGAGTTATTATTGGACTATACATATTTTAACCGACTTCTCGATTTGACTGCATGTTCATAGGGTTCCGTACCCAAAGGGTAAAACGGAACCCTATTACTAAGACTCCGCCGTCTGTCTGTCCGTCTGTCACCAGACTGTATTTCATGAACCATAATAGGTAGATTGGTGGGTACCTTCTGAACAATCTTCGCTTTGCAGATGACACCACTATCATAGGCGCCTCCGAGTCTGAACTGGCTGAACTTCTCGCGAGGATTGAACACATCAGTAACGACTACGGACTCCATATAAACAGGAGCAAAACCAAATTAATGTTCGTGGATCGTACCGGCGTTATGTCTCGAACAAATGAACTGAGTGACCTTGACGTAGTGCATAAATTCGTGTACCTAGGATCACAAATCAGTGATGACGGCGACTGCGACCAAGAAGTTATTCGGAGATCACAGATGTCTAAAGCAGCAGTAAAGAGACTTGAGAAGATATGGAGAAACAGAAGCATAAACCGCAAAACAAAAATCAAACTCATGCGAACTCTTATTTTCTCGATATTCTTGTATGCTTTAGAAACCTGGACTATAAAAGCTCGAACTCGTCGCAGGATAGATGCATTCGAAATGTGGTGCTGGCACAGAATGCTCCGAATATCATGGACTAAGCACCGCACAAATGAGTGTATCCTCGAAGAACTCAACATAAAGACGAGGCTCTCCTCCACCTGCATGCAACGAATCCTCAAATTCTTTGGTCACACCGTCAAGAGTGGATCAAACAGCTTGGAAAAGAATATCATCACTGGCCGCATGAACGGAAAGAGGGGTAGAGGACGAATGCCTATGCGATGGGCCGATGCGATAAAAGAAGTGACCGGGATGACACTGGAGGCTAATATACACAGAGCTCAAAATCGAGTGGCCTGGAGAGCTGTGGTGGCACGTGCAACCCACGATGGTTACGTCACTCAGCCATGAGGATACGACAAAGAAGAAGAAGAGAAGAATAGGTAGACAGTTGAAAGTTCACAGATGATGTATTTCTGTTGCCGCTATAACAACAAATACTAAAAATTTGAAACAGTGAAAAAGTGAAAAAATAAGGGGTGTCTCCATACAAAAAACGTAATGTGAAGAAACTAGCGCCATCTAGTATGATGGTATGGAACCTTTTGTGTGCGATTCTGGCTCTCGCTTGACTGCTTTTTTTTGTGTGTATGTTACGCGATATATTCGCAAATTTTAAACCGATTTTCATGATTGTTTCGATATTTTTGATAGTCTTGTATTCTTTAAGGTTGGTTCAATATAAAAAATCTAAATCGGGACAATACTACTTGCAACAATAGTTTATGAAGTTTTCTAAATACTACAGTAATTTGTATTTTTTTTTGATATAGGATTTCTTCACTTGTTGGCAATTTAATTCCATTCTTTCTATAGATGCAACTAGCAATAAAAGTATTTAAAATAATCGACCTCATTTAACACGTTAAGAAAACCAACTCCAATTGCAATTAACAAAAACAAAAACAAATTGCAAATAAACAATTGCAATAACCAAGAATTTTTTTCTTTTTGTTAATTTTCTAAACAAGTACTGAACTGATTTTTATAAAATTTAACTATTGATGAGGGACAACCCTGTTGTTTTTTTTTTGTTTTTGTTAATTTCCTAAAAAAGTACAGAACCGATTTTCATAAAATTTAACGATTGATAAGGGACAACCCTGGAGGAAATTTTTTGTTTTTGTTAATTACCTAAACAAGTACTGAACCGACCTTCATAAAATTTAACTATTGATAAAGAACAACCCTGGAGGCTACTTTTTGATTTGTTAATTTTCTAATTAAGTACTGAACCGATTTTCATAAAATTTAACAATTGATAAGGTAAAACCCTGAAGGCTATATTTTTCTTTAATTTTCTAAACAAGTACTGAACCGATTATCATAAAATTTAACGATTGCTAAGGGTCACCCAAAGGGCAATGGAGCGTGCTATGCTCGGAGTTTCTCTGCGTGATCGAATCAGAAACGAGGAGATCCGCAGGAGATCTAAAGTAACCGACATAGCTCACACAATCGCTAAACTGAAGTGGCAGTGGGCAGGGCACATAGCTCGTAGAACAGATGTCCGATGGGGCAGTAAAGTTCTCGAGTGACGACCGCGCACGGAAAAACGTAGCGTAGGCAGGCCTCTCACGCGGTGGACTTTCGGCTGATATGATGAAGGAACAACCCTGGAGGCTATTTTTTTTTTGTTAATTTTCTATATAATTACTGAACCGATTTTCATATAATTTAACGATTGATAAGGGACAACCCTGGAGGCTATTTTTTTTTGTTTATTTCCTAAACAAGTACTGAACCGATTTTATCACACAACCCTTAACCAAAAATAAGAACCATGAAAATCGGTTCACAATACATAAAAAAATAAATACATATCGGAGTGAGGGCGCTTTGACCCAAGGATTGGTGACTTAGGGCTATGGTCTTCTTCGCCTGGGCCATCGTTGTCTCCCATTTAGAGATCGATTAGAAATAATCGGGTTATAATTATAACAATGTAATCAAAATATTAATAATTACAAATCACAATTAATCTGTTCAGCACTAAAACTATTTATGATTCAGGCTTCCGTATCGCACAGAGGTGTGACCGGGGCGGCTGCCAAAGTCAAAGAGGCTCGTTCCCTTTTTTTTTTTTTTTCCCCCCTGTTAAGGGAGAGCGGAGGTGAATGCGTTTACGCATACCAGGGGAAGCTTCGGCCGCAGGCCGAAGCTGCCGCTGGTTATGTGGGACTCATAGCTCTGCGCCTATATGCATACGTCCCCGTTACACTCGGAAGGTGTATGAATACGTATGCACAGGCCCAAAGACCACACTACCCACTAAACACCCCCTCGCGAAGTTTGGCAGCGTAGCCACCTTAAAACTACATCGGTGCGACGCCCCCCCCTGGGGAGGGGGGGGGCTCGTTCCCATCCGAGCGCTGCTTAAATACCAGCCGGCCGACCGCTCCTTCGCCTGATTCATGGAGTGGGGCACGCAGGTGTTGTTTACGTCTACCGTTGCACGTGTTGCGCGCATCGGATGATCTCACGCATCGGATGATCTCGCGCCGACACGGCCATTCTGCAAAACATGGTGGCCCACGACCAAAACATTCTTTAAAGTAACAAAGCACTAGAGGGAGGCCCCTGGCCTCTGCACACAATGTTATCGCCATTATATTACTTCATCGACCAAAGAAACACTACTGGGAGGCCCTTGTCCTCAACCTACACATCACAAGAGAAAGGAGGCCCCTGTCCTCAATCATTCTCTGGATATCATAGGAAAACTTTTGGGAGGCCCCTGTCCTCAACCACTTCAAAGAAAGGAGGCCCCTGTCCTCTATCAGTCTTTGCAAATCATAGAAAAACTACTGGGAGGCCCCTGTCCTCAACCACTTTAAAGAAAGGAGGCCCCTGTCCTCAATCAGTCTTTAACGCCTAAAAACTAACTACACTTTTGAAGAAACTTTGTCTTCAACCTACGATAAGATTGTAATAAGAAAACATACTCACATTTTTGTGGAAGCTAGTCATTGTTAGTCATTTCATCTATTGGAATGTCTTCCAGCTCAATTTCGTGACAGATAGTCTTGTCTATCGGAAGAGTACCGTTGTTGGTTGCCAATTCATCATCCGCCGACACGGAATTCTGTTCACCTGGTTTTGGGGCAAGGCGCAGTTGTTCATGGGCTACTTTCTTAGACCTTCCTCTTCCCATTACTTTTTTAATTTGGTAGCGATCGTTGGGCAAGACTTTCCAGATTTCATATGCATCCGGGTATTTAAGATCGAGTCCGATCCGACTTCTTGGATTCGTCTTAAACAAGACGAGTTCTCCTTTTTGGAATCTTTTTACTTTAGCTTTTCCATTGTCAAATCTTTCTTTGTCTTCTTTTCCTCTTTTCTCGATTTTCTTTTGTATGTAGTTCTCGAGCTGATTGCGGTCAACAGTTCCTTCTGTCTCATCAACGAGAGAAATCAGTTCTGCTGGAACAGCACATTGTTTTCCTGTTAGAGCTTTTATAGGACTCACATTCGTTGTTTTACTTTTTGTGCAGTTGATGGCCAACTGTAGGGCATTTAAGCCCTTCTTCCAGTTACTTGTCTCGTAGTTTCGAATTTATCCTCTCAACTTGTCCGTTAGTGCGACTAACACCGGGTGCAATGAAATGCTGATGAATTCCATGCTCTTTACAGTATTCTTCAAATTCAGCCTTGAAGGCTGTATCTTGGTCGCTAATAATTTGTCGTGGAGCGCCGAATAGAGACACAAGATTCTTGAGAGCTTGAAGCATTGAAACCGATGTTTTGTTGGTGGCATAAGTCAGGGTAACAAACTTTGTGTAGGCATCGATGATGACAACAACGTATTCATGCTTGTCATTGCGTTTAGTTAAGTGACCAGTGATATCAATATGTATCGTGTCAAATGGTACTGGTTCTTTTTTTATTGGGTACATTTGTGCTTGCTTGGCTCCCGATGCTCCTTTGCTAGTTTTGCAGATAATGCAATTTTTGATGAATCGTCGTGTAGTGGTCGACATTTCAGGAAACCAATAAGTTTCTCGCATCTTTGCCAGTGTCTTCTCCCACCCGAAATGTTTGAGAGCAGTATGGTATGCATTAATGATACTCCACTGGTAGGATTTTGGGATCACTCTTTTCCATTTCTTGCTGACAGGTTCATCGTCAGTACACAAGCGTTCCAGAACGGAATCACATAAGCGGTAATCCTTAACTTGTTCCCCGTGTTCAATGCTCTTTATGATTTGTGCCAATTCTGAATCCCGACGTTGTTCGATCTTTAACCAAGCGTCTATATTTTGAGCCAAATTAATGCAAGCCACGGGGTTGCGACTAAAGAAGTCAGCATGTTTCATCCTGAACCCCTGGCGGTACTCAATATTGAAGTCGTAATGCTGGAGGTAAGACCACCACCTGTGAATGCGGGGCAGCAACTCGAGTTTGTGTGCTGAAGACTTGATAGCATTGCAATCAGTGACAATGGTAAATTTTCTACCATAGAGCTATTGTCTAAAATGCTTTATTGCACGCACGATAGCTAGCGTTTCTAGCTCGTATGAGTGATAATGACTTTCTGGTTCCGTTGTCCTCATACTCATATAAGCCACCACATGCTGTCGGCCATTCTTTACTTGAACAAGAACTGCCCCTAGTCCTGTGCTACTGGCATCGGTGTGGAGTTTGGCATCGGTGTGGAGTTCTATTGGTTCTCCCTCTTGGAAAATTGTAAGTACCGGTGCTGAAGTCAACCGTCTCACCATGTCTACTCGGGTGCTTTCACATTCTGGAGTCCATTCGAATTTGGCGTCTTTTTTTGTCAAATTGTACAGAGGGATCATACGCTCTGAAAAAGATGCTATAAATCTTCTGAAGTACCCAGCCAAGCCACAGAACTGGCGAACTTGTTTCGCATTGCGAGGTACTGGTGACTTCGCCAAGGCTTCCACTTTTCTTGGGCTTGGTTTTACCGTTCCGTTGGAGATGATATTTCCGAGATACTCAACGGATTTTTTGAAGAAAGAGCATTTCTTGACATTTACCGTAAATCCAGATGTTGTCAAGGCAGCTAGTACTTTGTCCAGCATTTGCAGTCCTTCGTCGAATGTCTCACTTTTTATAAGAACATCGTCCATATATATAAGGATGTGATCTAATAGGGGACGCAACGCTGTCATTATGGCGCGTTGGAACACCGCTGGAGCATTCATCAAGCCAAAAGGCATGCGTGTATATTCGAAAAGTCCATCGGGCGTTATAAAAGCAGTTTTCGGTATGGACTCTTCGTTTATAGGGATTTGATAAAATCCTTGTGCCATATCTAGGCAAATAAAGAACTTCGAGTTAGACAGTCTGTCGATTTGGTCAGATATTATTGGAAGAGGAAACTTTATAGGAACGGTATTGTTATTCAACTCCCTATAATCAGTGCACATTCTATCATCCCCGTTTTTCTTTTTTACAAGAAGAACGGGACTCGCAAACTCTGAAGTACTCTCGCGTACTATTCCGTTCTCAATCAATTCGTCCACAATAGACTTTACCTTCTGTCTTTCAACTGGAGCCATTCTAAATGGTCGTCTAGACACGACTTTGGACGGATCTTTTAAATGTATATCTAGACTTGCAGTTGTAACCTTTGCTTTAGGCATCCCAGAAGCAAAAGAATCTTTATATTTTACTAGCAGGGATTTCAACTTACTAATTTCCTCTTCATTTGTTAAATCAGTGTCTAAACTCCCAAAGGGATCATCTACTGCATTGAACGTCAAGACCTCAGCAGATGTCCTGATGACAGTGGCTCCTTGTTTAGTAATATTGACCGCTAGCCCAGGAATTTGCACCAATTCTCTTCCAACAAGAAGCTCGCATGGGATCTCATGATCCTCAACGACATGAAAAGTTATCTCGACAATAACGGTATTTATTTCGCACAGAACGGTGACTTGTTGGCATGATATGACTGGGATGCTATTGCCCAATCCCTTCAACATTAGAGCGCATTCTTCTCGTTCTCCAAGTAATGATAAGCTTAATGTTCGTCTCACTAGAGAACGGTCTGCACCACTATCAAATAGGGCAGTGAAATTTTGGCCATTAATAGTAATAGTCATTGGTGTAGAAATTGTCCCATGTTCACCAGCCAGGTTAATCTTTTGAGACTCATCAGACATTTTCTTAAAGCAGGTTGATTCCAGATGCCCAATTTTTTCGCAGTATGTGCATACGTTCTTCTGACGTTCTTGCTTATTGGAAATATTCTGTTCGCTATTGTTTTTAACGGTTAGTAATGGTTTAGGGTCACCGACTTTACTGCCTGCGTACAGTGAACAATTAAACTGCACGTGTCCCATTTTTCCGCATCTGTAGCATTTCACAGACTCATCACGAGCACGGGGTCTCAAACGTTTTGCGGGTGGTTCACCAGGCTTGGAATCACGAGGCTTTATAGTTGCCACTACAGAAATCAATTCTGGAATAGTTGAACACTTACTTGACAGTAGACGTAAGCGAAAATCTTCATTGTCTATGCACCCAACCACAGCTTCTACAGCATCCGTTTCTTCATTGCCACTAATTACTCGCTTCCATATGTTCCAGGCTTTGGTGACGGATTCAGCCGGATTTGATATGTCGAACTTGAAACCTCTTAGTTTAAGAATGTCATTAGAATAGCGTGCCTCGGGTTCAAACGTTTGGATGAGCGCTTCACGCATGTCACTCCATATTGCTGATTTTATGAGCCACGTATCTCCAATACTCTTTGCCCGGCCCTGTAACAATCCTGCTATTTTGTTACATACCTCGTAATCAGTCAATCCCCAGTGAGTTTTAGCTTGATCCACATGTGTACACCAGTCTCTTATTGGGATATCTCCATCGGGATTGAATGAGGCAATATAGACATCATTTAATCTGGGCCTTTTCGGTTCTGACGCTGTTTTTGTCAATAATCCTGAAAGAAACTCGTGATTATGTTGCATGTTGAGCTGCTGCTGCTGGGTCAATGTTTCCAACATAAGTGCTAGAGCAGTCAGCGTTTGATTCGACCCATCATTATTCTTATTATCGAGATCGGCAGATGAACGCGAGGATGACCCTCGGTCCATCCAACTTCTGATATTGGAGTGAGGGCGCTTTGACCCAAGGATTGGTGACTTAGGGCTATGGTCTTCTTCGCCTGGGCCATCGTTGTCTCCCATTTAGAGATCGATTAGAAATAATCGGGTTATAATTATAACAATGTAATCAAAATATTAATAATTACAAATCACAATTAATTTGTCCAGCACTAAAACTATTTATGATTCAGGCTTCCGTATCGCACAGAGGTGTGACCGGGGTGGCTGCCAAAGTCAAAGAGGCTCGTTCCCATCCGAGCGCTGCTTAAATAGCAGCCGGCCGACCGCTCCTTCGCCTGATTCATGGAGTGGGGCACGCAGGTGTTGTTTACGTCTACCGTTGCACGTGTTGCGCGCATCGGATGATCTCGCGCCGACATACATAACAAAAAAAAACGACCAAGTGCGAGTTTATCTCGCGTGGAGAGGGATCCGTACAATGCAAAAGTCAAATACGAAATACCACATTTGAAATCCTTACAGTAAGACGCAAGTTATTATTTTAAATTTTTTTTTACCAAAAATTTTAGTGTTTTTTGCTGCACCTCACCCGATGGTAAGTGCCGATGCAGCCCAGGATGTAACACGTATGCTCAAATAGTGCCTATTCAATCTCGTCTTGAAGATTCCTCAATTATACGAATCGAGGAATACAAACGCTGGAAGGGAATTCCACCTCTTGGCCGTTCGCACATGAAGAACGAAGAAGCAAAACGCTTCGTGCGTAAAGGTGGAACATTGACGACAAAGGGGTGGAACCGTCCTCCGCGCCTGGTCGTCCGATGATGAAATGGAGAGGGGGTAATGAGGTCGTGAAGCTCTAAGGCACACTCTCCGAAATTAATCCTGTAGAACAGTATAACACCGATAGACTTTGTGGCGATGCTGGAGGCTTTGGTGCCTGTTTGATACAAGTTCCTCGTCGCCAATGATTCTCATAACGCGTTGGTCGATGAAATCCGAGGCATCTAGCTGGTAACGATCTGATCCGTCCCATAAGTGAGAGCAGTAATCCAAACAGGTAACTACTACTAGTGCTATCTAGTGGTGTTTTAGTAAACTTATTTTTTTTATATAAAAATTTTAGTGCATTTGGCTACACTTAACCTGGTGGTAAGTTCCGATGCAGCCAAGGATGTAATACACAAGCTCAAATAGTGCCTATTCACTCTCGTCTTGAAGATTCCTAAATTATAAGAATCGGGTAATACAGACGCCGGCAGGGAATTCTACTCCTTGGCCGTTCGCTTAATGAACGAAGAAGCAAAACGCTTCGTGCGTAAAGGTGGAATATCAACGACAAAGGGGTGGAATCGCCCTCCAAACCTGATCGTCCGATGATGAAATGGAGAGGGGGAATGAGGTCATGAAGCTCCAGGACATACTCTTCGAAATGAATCCTGTACAACACCGATAGACTATTATCTATTATGACTAGACCTATTTTCCGTAAGTGAACGTATTATTATGAGTCTACCACTTTATTTTCAATTGATAGAATTCTTATGATTTTCCTGTAATCTACAAGCAATGAACTATATTTTGTATTTTTTTCAAAATTTTAGGCTCAGTAGTTTCGGAGATCTGGGGGGGATAAAATCAAATCTGGTTATTTTACAATATAATCAAAATATTTAAGATCCTGATACCGAGCCCTTTCATTTGATATATGACACAGTAATAGGTTCTCAAACGTTTTTTTTAATTTCCTAATTTGTTCCCCGAAAATGACCCTTATTTAGCAAAAATAAAAAATTTCTTTGCACATCTGTGTTTGGGTCATAGGATTACACCATCCTACCAAATTTTACCTGATTCGGTCCAGTAGATTATTTGTTGCAGTAGATTGGGAGCAAATGGGCTGTGACAGACGGACGGACAGACAGACAGACGCACGAGTGATACTATTAGGGTACCGTTTTTTTTTGTACGGAACCCCAAAAAGAGATTCTTTATGCATGAACGTCTTTATTGCATCACAACATAAAAAAATAAACAATATAGAAGGAAGCCTTATTAAACAAAAAACATCACCGCATTGCGCACTGCGCACCCTCAATATCCACGCGGCGAAACCGCGGGCAACAGCCATTTTACAATAAAAATATTTAACTTAATTTGCTTGTGAAATCGTTAGGCACCTATTTGGTACATAATCAAATTACATTTTGTCGAGAACGTTGTCGGCAAATAAACTTTAGTAGAAATTGCTTCCTATTTTAAAGCAATAAAACTGTAGTTTGCGAAAAACGTGTCCAACAAAACAGTAAACCAAAAGTGCCAGCACTCTACGTAGCCAAATTTTCCTGACACGCGACTACTACTTTAAGCTGCGTTAATCAGTGCAACAACGCATACATAACACGGGTCAAGTTGAGTCAGTCGTTACGCGCGAAGGACCAAGTGCGATTTTATGATCCGTGAATATCGCGGAGGCATTTCTAGATGTTCGGATCACATTTTTATTGTTATGGAAATACGAGTTTTCCGTTAGTTGGAATTTCAAAGGGGTCGATTAGGACGTCTGGTTTTGAAGGTGCACAATACGGAGTTCCCCCTTATTTGTTGGATATGCTCCCCTCTTTGGCCGGATGCAGCGCTACTCGAGGGTTTTCTCAATTTTTAACCAGGCGATTTCTTGTTAACTCGGTGACTTTTAAAGTTCGCTATTGAATGCCGAGATGCGGTGATTTGGTTTAACGATTTCTGGGTGAAAGGATTTTCCTTCTATATGTCTCGTTATATATTTCCCTTTTATGTCTTGTTAATATTTAATTCACGACGAAGCTTTTAAGTAGATTAATTCTCTGGAGTTTTATGATGTTTTTTAAAAGCATTTATTTCACTTGCAATGTATGTATATGTTTGTTCGGGTGAAATCTTGCAAGTTAAATTTGACCCACTTCCCGGTTTACGATTGAGCTGAAATTTTGCATGCATGTGTATATCGCGTGACAATGCAATATTAAAAGCTGGTACCTAAAAGTTTTCACGTTTTTCGAAAATTATTGAATCTGAGTTTTGCCTTAATATTAAATAAAAATTTAATTCAAGGTAGGTTAATATCGAATAGTGGTGCACACAAAAAGGACAATGGCGGCAAATATTTAAAACGCACTGCAGGCGACAAATGGGCTTGACAAGCCGATTCATGAAAAACTGAAAACTATTAAATGGACTGATAAAATTTTATTGAATTTTCCGTCCAATATGCGAGAATGAGCGTTATTGATGGGCCAACCGTGACGAAGCTGGGGCCGCTAAAATTGAGCATAAAGGCTTATATCGCCGCCAAGGACCAACTTTGTTACCACTTTTAACTTCAATTAAGAATTTTTCATCGATATATTTTACAGGATATGAGGAGATTGATTCTGACTTTCTCGAATTCCATTTTAATACACCTTTTTTTCTGGTTGGAACTGCTGCAATTTTAATTGAAACATTATGATAATTTACGAACTTCTTAACAAAACATGAGATGATGCCAAGAGCTTAGCAATTGTGAAAAAAAAAACAATATACAATGATTTTAATTTCTTACTTTTTGAAAATTATTCTTATTTTATTTATAATGAATTAAAAACCTCGAATTGTCCGCAGCGATTGACGCATCAGCCACGTTGCAGTGCGACATGACAAGAAGTTTATTTAAAAGCTATTTCGTTCGATGTTTGAGACATCGTGAATCGAGTTGCTAATTTTAGGAACGGAGGAGCCTTAACAATAGCTGAAAATTGACAAACCCATCTCATAATGGATAATTACGACGTTCACATAGTTATGTGGTTGTTCAATGGTCCACATTCTTAATTTAAGGCACAGTAAAAATGCTTAAGGGGATCCCCCTACATAAGAAGCATCAGTTAATAAATAATTACTCCCTGACTAGTGACTACATACCTACTTATACGATGAAACTGAAGAATGGGTACTTACTGTATTTTTTTGTTACAAACTATCAATTCTGTCGAATACAAGCTATCTTAGCTTAAGTAAAAAACTTTTTTTTTATATGTTATCTGTAACTAGAGCGAACTGTTGATATTTTCTAAATAAAATATTTTATTAGTTTAAAATTTTCGTTATGTATGTATCGGTGAGTAATAATTATTTTTTAATTTATGGCGGTGCTAGTTAACTAGGGGCAGCCCCTTAACATTTTTCATACACAATGGTTATTTGTTTCATCACATCGTTATTTTTTTTCTTATCTGTGATCACATCCATGAAGATAAGTCACGTAATAACACTGCACAAAAACATACACCTCACTCCTTTTTTTTTTTAACTACATGGTGTTAGGTAAAATAGAGCATATTTTTGAAGGGAGCTTGTACTTATAAAACTGAACAACGTTTTGCTGAAATCATAAAAAAAATACTAACCAGCTGATCTATTTTTTGGGTCTAAATTATTTTTTACGATTTTAGCAAAGTTGTAGAACAATATTTTTTCAGTTTTATGAGTAGAAGCCGCCCTTAAAACAACTAACAACTTCGGGAGTGCCGACAAAACAGAACTCTTTTCATAGTTTTATAAGTTTAGACCCTCCGAGTGTTCCTGGCGAACGACTAGGTTGGCAAAGTTTTGACCCTATGTGTGTTCCTGGTACGTTGTCGGTGACAGTGTCGCGAGTTCAATGGTTTTTTCTCATCTCAAAAGTTCCCAACGCACCTAAAGAAGTTTTTACTTCCAAACATTGTGTTTAGCATAAATATGTGAGCAGCATTTTAGTAGCTAGTTCATGACCAAATATGGAACAATGTTTCATATTGATGTTGAGGGCCAACTTTGTATGTGTCTTTCCGAGGCCTGGGGTGGACATCGATCACGAGGCGCCAAATGACATCGTGTATCGTTATTTGCAAATTGATTGATAAGGGTTTCAATTTTATAATATTCGCCCACGCAGTACGTATTATATGTAGCCTTTCTACTTCTAATATCCAATATTGTCCCTGAAGCAAAGTATATATATATATATATATATATATATATATTAGTACTAACATACAATAACGAACGTAAAGGATTTCGTCGTAACTTTGTTTGCTCCGTCATTTGTTTTTGGAAATTTCATTTCACGACCGTTGTATGCAGTGTCCGGGTGTGCCTAAAGTATGAATGTCCTATCTGATTTCATTAAATACTGTCAAAGGATTCAAAATTCTATACGAAATCCAATTTAACAATGGTCCAAAACTATTATTGTTGATTGTATTTTTTACACGACTGCCCACAAAAAGAAGTCTATTGTTTTTGGGTCTAATGTATGTTGATTTCACGAATCTTCTAAACAGTTTGATAGATTTAAGAGTGCGAGGCATTGTTAGATTCGTCTTGATCCTGTGATTGACATAGGTTACCCACATTTTACCCGACCTTCCAAAGAAACGACGGTAATGTTTTTATGCAGTCGTCATTATCACATCTTCTCATATACGTCTGAATTAGGGCAATCGGGACGTAGTCGACCACGTGGGCCCAGTGCGGGTTGGTCGACTTCACACACAACCTTCGGAGTTTCTTCGCAGGCATATGCAGGGTTTCCTCACGATTTCCTCAGGTTTCCTTCACCGTATAAGAGCGTCAGATAAACGTACATATGAAATCGAAATTCGAAAACACATTGGTACGTGGCAGGATCGAACCACGACCTCCCGGACAAGAGTTAGCGGCCCTTGCCATTACGCTACCGACTCTATAATTATGCAGTCGTGTTTTTATGATATTTTTAATTTTAAATCGTGCCTCTTATAAGATGATTCAAAAGCCTTCCATTATAAATCATCATATTATTATCAGCTGAAAGTCATCACCGCTGAACAAAGGCCTCCTTCAAGGATTTCCACAACAAACGGTCTTACGCTGCCCGCGTCCAGCGGCTTCCCGGGACCTTCACCAGGTCCTTGGTTCACTGTTTAATATAAATAACTTAAAATTAAAAATATTAAGAACATCGACAGTAAAAACATGTATTGTTATTATTTTATCATATATCAACTTATACAGGATGTAACAAAATTGGTATAGATCCCGTTAACTCATCGCACTAAACAACTTTTGTTCTACAAAACTCTTCATACAAAACGATTGTCCAATTTTGTGCATTTTTGTATGGAGCGTCGATTTTTTTTTTGCGAATTGACTATGGGTTCCTTAGGAAAGTTGTTCAGTATGAGGAGTAGAAGCTCCAGTTAACGGATCCTAAACCATTTTTTTTACACCCTGTATATTAAGCCTACTCTGTACTAGGGCGATTGGGCCTTAGTCGACCACGCGGGCCGATTACGGGTTGGTCAACTTCACACAAAACCTTTAAGTCTCTTCGAAGGCGTGTGCAGGTGCCCTCACGATATTTTCCTTCGCCCTATTATTTTTATATTATTAACTAGCCTACCCTACCCTACCCTACACTACCCTACCCTACACTACCCTACCCTACACTACCCTATCCTACACTACACTAACCTACACTACACTACCCTACCCTACCCTACACTGACCTACCCTACCCTAAATACACTACACTACCCTAAAACCAATTATTTTTTGACTGATATTTTATTTTTTGATTTTTTTTTTATTTAATTCCGAGCATTATCATATTTATTTACCTTTTAAACCTTCTCTGTACTTCCACAAATAATTCAATACCAAAATTAGCCAAATCGGTCCAGCTGTTCTCGAGTTTTAGCGAGACTAACGAACAGCAATTCATTTATATATATAGATAGAAGATTATAAATATCATCTATCTAAAACCTTTCATTGAGACCATTCCAATGAGTTCAAACACGATGCCTCTATGATTAAACAGATTTTGTTGAATCATAGTTTATGACACTCTCGATCAAGTCGCCTTTAAAAAAAATACTAAATCAAAATCGGTTCATCCGTTTGACACTATGATGTTACAAACTTATAACACCCCTGGTTTTGCGTCGGGGGTTTATAAACTTACATTAATAGCACACTTAAGAATTACAGTAATACCTGAAGATTGATACATTCATTATAATTTTTTTTCAAGTTAAGACGAGGTTTTGATTGGAACAGTTGTCTCTGTTTTTTTCTTTACGTGTAAAAAGTAAAAAAATAAACACACTTTTGCACTTTTTCAATGTTTTTTCGTTTAGTTTAAATTTTCTGAATAAGAGTATAAAGAATAATAACATTTGTCACTTTGTATTATCATAACAAATATTGTTGTATATTTTTAAAATTTATACTTCAAAATAAGGCCTGATCGCCCTAATTCAGGGAAGCTCGAGCCCCTCGGTGGGAACGTTTATGAGCTGATATGATGATGATGATGATGATGATGATACATCAAAATATTAGTCATAACTAGAGTTGAAAGTAACGGTGTAGACCTATTTTTGGGATTTTTTCTATCAAGCCAAATCTGCTCAATCGTGTTTTTAATAGCTTTTGACATCATCGACAATAAGGGTTTTATAACCTTGGGTTTTCTATCGTTTAGGAGTAATTTAACCGCCTCCGTGGCGAAATGGTTAGTCCATTCGCTTCACACCAGGAGGTCGCAGGTTTGATTCCCGGCGGGGTCAATTTGTAAGACTCGGTTTGGTTGGTGGTAGGGCATTTTCTAATCCCACCTGGCTAGCTACCACCATCTTATCTAAGTCTTGCCGCCAAACATCAGTTTTACCAACATTGATGTGTTCCGGCTTGAAGATAAGATAGCCAGATAGCTTGGTAAGCCCGCTTCCATCTTCGGCATCATAGCCGCTTACCAATTGTGAGATGATGCCAAGGGCTTACCAATTGAGAACAAAAAAAAATTAAAAAAAAATTACGTCAAAAATTACGAAAATTTGTAGTATTACCGCCTTAACCCAAACAATCCCCACTGCTGGGCGTTGAGTCTTTTCCTATACTCGGGAAGGATAGGCTAAACCCTACACACGGGGGGCAAGTGAGTCCGGAATAGTGGCAAACCCCACTACACTTTTGTAAGAATCAATATTTTTTACTTTCTCGACCCCGTAGTACGTAGGGTAGTGGAAGTATTGTTGTCGCGAAAATAGTTATTTATGCCTCTGCCAAGTAATGAGAGTCATTGTTACACTCGTGTTACAAAAAGCATACAATACTTTTTCTACGACCATGAAATAAATAAAAACACTTTGAAATCTTGTGTTATAATCATAAATTATATTGAATTTTTGAAGCCAATGCCACAAAAATATTTAAAAAGTTTTATTGTAGTACAGTAGACTCGTTTTTAAATAATTATTATAAAAGGACTTGTAGGAATGAATACTTAATTTTTGAAGCCAAAGCCATTAAAAATATTTAAAAAGTTTCATTGTAGTACACAGTTGTCTCGTTTTGAAATGATCATTGTAAAACGACTTGTAGGAATGAATACTTTTGTGATATGATTTGAGGTCATATATTAAGCAAATTACCAAATGGAAGTAGAAAAAAAAGATAATTGAAAACGCTAAACACGTTAAAAAACCGACTTCCATCGCAATTTTTGCATTTTTATTTTTGGTTTTTGTAAATTTTCTAATAAAGTACTACACCGATTTTGATAAAATTTATATGGGACCACACGGAAAGCACTAGCTTTTAAATAAAAAATGAATCATAAAAATCGGTTCACCCAGTCAAAAGTTCTGTGGTAACACACATAAAAAAAAAACATACAGACGAATTGAGAACCTCCTCCTTTTTGAAAGTCGCTTGAAAAGCAATTTTCAGGAAAATGTGTTCTATATCATTAAGACATACCGAACGACCGAATATCTCAAACCCGTCCGTGCGTCCGTCCGTCACGCTTGGCTCTGGAAGCCTACATTTTTAATCCGATTGGAACCAAATTTGGAACTTAAAGCGAGGTATTGATTTGAACAGTTGTCTCTGTCTTTTTCTTTACGTGTAAAGAGTAAAGAAAATAACTACACTTTATCAATGGTGTTTCGTTTCAATCAAAAACTACATTGAAAGTTTAAAAAATAATAACATTACGCACTTTGTATTATAAAACCAAATTATATAATATATTTTTTTAAATTCATACTTCAAAATATTAGTCATAACTAGAGTTGGAAGTAAAGGTGTAGAACTATCATTGGGATTTTTTATATCAAGCCAAAACTGCTCAATCGTGTTTCTAATAGCTTTTTTACTTTAAGGAACACTATCAACAATAAGGATATTTTTTTTCTACCTTGGTTTTTCTATCGTTTAGGAGTAACTGACGTCAAAATAACAAAAATCTGTAATATTACCGCCTTAAGAGTTTTAAATGATTTCATTGAGGGATTATCAAAGTTTCATTGTACCGTTGATGGTACGAAAAAAATAAAAAAAAAACCGATAAGTAGCTGTCATAACAAAACTTAACTTTGTTTTTCTCAAAAACGGCTGTAACATTTTTTATGAAGCTTTGCATGTCGGAATTTCTTATATTTATCAATTACATAGCATAGAAATTAAAACTTGCGATTTACTTACAAATGGTTGGAGCTATTGAATTGACATGTATTACGAATACGTATACCTATATCTGATCATGCATTATTATAAAAAAAAACTTTTTGTATGAAAAAAAAAAATTGTAAAAAAAAATTTCCAGAAAGATTAGTGCGGGCTGCCGTACAATTTATTACTTAAGGGTTTCTTCTTGTACCTATATCTGATCATGCGTTATTATAAAAAAAAACACTTTTAAAAAAAAAAATGTGAAAAAAATTGTCGAGAAAGTTTTGTGTGGGCTGCCGTACAATTTATTACTTATGGATCACTTTGTGTACCTATATCTGATCAGGCGTTAATAAATAAAAAAAACACTTTTAATATGAAAAAAAAATTGTTAAAAAAAAGGCGAGAAAGTTTAGTGCGGGCTACCGTACAATTTATTACTAATGGGTTACTTTTTGTACCTATATCTGGTCATGCGTTATTATAAAAAAAACAATTTTTGTATGAAAAAAAATTGTGAGAAAAATTGTCGAGAGATTTTAGTGCGGGCTGCCGTACAATTTATTACTGAATGGTTACTTTTTGTACCTATATCTAATCATGCGTATTATAAAAAAAACACTTTTTGTATAAAAAAAAATAGTGAAATAAATTGTCGAGAAAGTTTAGTGCGGGCAGCCGTACAAATGTTATATGTAATGTGGGAGTTATATATAACATTTCTTTTGCTATCTTTTCGTACCTTATTCCCTTTTCCCTTGTCATTCATAATCACACTGAAACCTAGACCTTTTTCACTTGAGACAACTTACAAATCATAACATTTCAGTGGTCATTCACCTCTTGACCGAAGGCCCTCGGGGTATAATGGTGTGCATTTTATAGCTCAGTTACGGTCCGTTAGACCCGAGATACGGTCCGTCCCATTCGTATGCGTTTTATGATAACTAATAACCCTTCGTAAGCACCCTTTAACGGGGCTGGTCACTACTTTAGGGATGATGCCTGTACTTGATTAAAGGAACTCTTGGTTACATAACCAATGAAATGCGTACCCACCTAGTCAGAGCTTCGAATAGATGTATTAGAAACTAGCTTTTCGCCCCCATTTTATGCCTATCCCGTTGGAATTCCTGACCTTTGTCTTCATCTTAAAGAGACCTCGTGCTAATTTTATGCTTTTTAGGTCGAAGGATGTGTGCTGGGCGTTGATTAGTAAGCCAGTACCAGGCACGAAGGGCAATTGCACCCCTTTGTCGTTAATGTTCCACCTATAACACTTTTATAAACACTGCTCAGCTCACATGTTTGCGGATGACATGTGCGCGCTGAGGGCCGGCACCGACCTCGCCGAGATCTGCCGCCTAGTGCAGCAGGACGTTGATGCAGTCTTCAAGTGCTCCCATGATAACGGCATAGTATTGAACGCTGATAAGTCTAAGTTTTTGCTTGCTTTATACACTCACCTTATTTGTGTCCCAAAGAACAACCTCCTCCTATTGTTACTCATAGTTTTGCATGCTTCCACAACAATTTAATTAACTGTAAGTGCCAGCCAATTGAAAAAATAAATTCTGTAACTTATATCGGTGTAAAGGTAGACGCAAACTTCTCTTGGTCTCAACACGTAGAATATGTTTGTAGTAAATTAAGAAGATTGGGTAAATTTTATCAACTTAGTTTCAAAGTTCCTGCTAGTACCCTAAATGATTGTATATGTCATTAGTAGATTCAATATTGATATGGACTATGGACTCACGTTTAAAACTAATATAGACAAACTGGAAAATTTAAAAATTCGAATTTTAAAGCTCTTTGTTAACAAAAAAACTAAAAAAAATTGTAAAGGTGACTATAGAAAACTTTTCAACATCGTTAAGATTCTACCTGTTGGTTTAAAACACAAATATCTCTTATACATAAGTCACTAGTTAAGCTTAACCATAATAAGAGGACAATAGCCGCGAGTAAATTCGTTGTACCTACAGTTTTCAACTACTACGGCGACAGAACACTGAGAAAACGTTTACCATATCTCATGAACAGTTTGCCCGCGGCTATTAGACTCGAACATAAAAAAAGTAAATTTAAAAATCAGTTTTTTTTTATGAACAGCCTTTAAGAGAGTTTGGCTCTTACAGACAAACTGATCTTTCAGTTTTGTGGGTCCAATGTTTACTTATGTATTAATTTTTTTCGATTAATAAATAAATAAATAATAATATACTAAAGAAGCGTTTTGCTTCTTCGTTTATTACGCGAACGGCCAAGGAGTGATGAATCCTCTGCCGGCATCTGTATTCCCCGATTCGTATACTTTAGGCACAGTATAATAAAGAGTACTAGCGTACTTTAGGCACTATTCGAGCTTGCGTGTTACATCCTCGGCTGCATCGGCTCTTACCACCAGGTGAGTTGCAGCCAAACGCACTCAAATACTTTTATAAACAAAGTAAGTCACTTTGTTTTTATGTAAACTGATTAAAAACAAGGTTATTTACCAATTGCGGGCTTAGTAAATGATTTGACTGAATTTGAGACTAACCTAGATGATGATGGAAGCCTCTGGATGCGGGCAACTGATCGTTGTGAAAATCCTTGCGAAGCAACAGGATATTCAGCAGCGGAATTTTATGAGTCATGTGATGATGGTGATGGCCTACATTATGTTTTCTTAACAGTTTATCTCGGTGCAAGGCATCGTACTAATATTATAAACGCGAAAGTTTGTATGTATGGATGTTTGTTACTCTTTCACGCAAAAACTACTTAACTTATCTGGCTGATATTTGGTAGGTAGACAGATTAGGGCCTGGATTGATATATGGTAAGCTCGCTTCCACCTTCGGCATCATCGTCACTGCCGTCGGATTGGATGATGCCAGGAGCTTGCCAATTGTAAATAAAAAAAATTAAAAAATGGGCTACTTTTTTCCACGCACTCTCGAAGACAGTCATAGAAACCAGGTTCACGCGAGCGAAGCTGTTGACAAAAGCTAGTATTTAATAAATGCTTATCTATATACTACATTGACAAAATAAACAGAAGATTTTTAGGTCTTCCCGGTGTAAAAACACCTTTACCTAAAAGGAGAATTCAATTGACTTAAGAGTATCTGATCTGACCGAACATTGAAATAAAACTATCAAGGATATAGTGTAGAGAAACATAAGTTTACATTCTACCACCGCACCGCCAAACTAAACAACACAAAAAACGATTAAATTGTAAAGCAGCACAGCACATTCTTTGTAGAGAAAACATACAGTCAACAGCACATTCTTTGTAGCGAAAACGTACAGTCAACAGTATGTCAAAACTACTAAAATTGGCAGTTAATTTCTTTAATAGCATATAGTATATAGGCAACGGATTGAATCATAAAGAAAATCACAAACAAAAAAACGTATGTATGGGAGCCTATTTAAAAAAAAACTGATAGGACATAATATAGTTCAAAATTTCATTAAAATCTTTAAAGACATTTTTAAATTTCTTGGTTTTTTTATTTTTTTGCTGTATGGCAAAGAAGCCGCTCAGACTTCAAAATTTTATGTCAATCGGTCTATTGGTTTAGCCGCTACGAAAAACGTGACAGACGGATGGAGTGATGTTTCTGGCAAACATGTTTTTTTAATTTATACTAGTGACATTTAGGGTAAAGTTAGAATCAACTTTTTTTTACGACAACTATACCTATTTTCTTTGTCTCCCTCGTCGCTGCGCTCGGTCGCTCATAAGTAAAAATCATAACAAAAAGTACGTTGAGTAATCACCTAGTGAACCATATTATTATTTTTATTCACAATTGGTAAGCCCTTGGCATCATCTCACCTGATGGTAAGTGACGATGATGCCGAAAATGGAAGCGGGCTTACCAAGATTCCCCAACGCAATGGAGAACTGGCTATCTTATCTTCAAGCCGGAACACATCTACACTGATGTTTTGGCGACCTCCTGGTGTGAAGCGAATGGACTAACCATTACTATATTATTACCATAAATTCTTGTGAGAAATGGTACTCGTATATAATAACAAAATTTCAACGCGTCCCAAATAAGACGAACGCGAACATCGCACACTGCACTTTGACGCCGGCAAATTATGAAGCAATGTGACGTTTCATTTTTGAGCACACGGAATTTTCCTGGCGAGGAATTGCATGCGCTCAGAAAACGTGTTTTAAAGTGGAAATCTTAGGATAGGGTTTCGTGGAATGGCTTTAGATGAACAACTAGTAATAATAAACTGTACGGCCGTAAGTAATAATTAATGTAAGGTCGTGGTTCAAACCCTGCCACGTACCAATGTGTTTTCGAATTTTGATTTCATATGTACGTTTATCCGACGCTCTTACGGTGGAGGAAAACATCGTGAGGAAACCTGCACACGCCTGCGATAAAACTCGAAGATTGTGTGTGAAGTCCGCGTGGTCGACTAATTCAAGGTAGGCTAGCCCCTCGGTGGGGACGTATATGAGCTGATATGATGAAACTGTACGGCCACGCTGTGCATACTTTCTTGCAAAGTGTACATCGTCTGGCGTAGAAAAAATACAAAAAACATTATGCTTTATCCCTACTAATCCCTACTAATATTATAAATGCGAAAGTAACTCTGTCTGTCTGTTACGCTTTCCCGCAAAAACTACTGAACGGATTTGGCTAAAAATTAGTAGGTAGACAGATTAGGACCCGGAACTAATATTATAAATGCGAAAGTAACTCTGTCTGTCTGTTACGCTTTCCCGCAAAAACTACTGAACGGATTTGGCTAAAAATTAGTAGGTAGACAGATTAGGACCCGGATTAAGACATAGGCTACTTTTTACCACGCTCGCGAGCCGCTTGCGACTCGCGCACTGCGCACCCTCGAAAAGTCATAGAAACGTGGTCCACGCGGGTGAAGCCGCGGGAAACAGCTAGTTAACAATAAAACGAGATATGTTGTGTGAGATCTAATTGATGAAAACTTAACATTTAATTTGAGTTTGTATGCGAGGTACCTTATTTAGAAATTGAGAAATTTATAATTGACCCGACCCAGCAGTGGGGACAACTAGGTAACTGGAGTCTATTACTAAGCCTACGCTGTTCCTTTGTACATCTATTTTTCTGTCTGTCGGACTTTTGAAAGGTTGTTTCCTTTCAACCGTGATAGTTAGCCGGCTGAAATTTTCAGATATAATATGTATTATTAAAATAGATTTTATAACTAGTAATCATCATATCAGCTCATATACGTCCCCACCCAGGGGCTCGAGCCTACCCTGAATTAGGGCGATCGGGCCTTAGTCGACCACGCGAGACCAGTGCAGGTTGATCGACTTCACACACAACCTAAGAGCGTCGAACAATTAATAAAAAAAATAAATAAAATAAAAATGTGTACTTTTAAAGGTTTTTTTATTATTTCTCTATATATGTTAAAAATGGTAATACACACAAGCCTGAAACATGAAAACATAAATAAAAAAAAGTAAGTAGTACTAGTTCTAAAGTAAAACAACAGATAATAAAAACCGGCCAAGTGTGACTCCTACCTAATTGCATTTGTCTATCGCTCACTGCGTCTTTTGTTTCAAATAAAATGAACAATATTAGAAAAACCTAAAAAAATTTAGGTACAAGCTTATTATATTGCATTGTCACGCGATATACATCTGCATGCAAAATTTCAGCTCAATCGGAAACCGGGAAGTGGGTCAAATTAAACTTGCAAGATGCCACCCGAACAAACATACATACAATGCAAGTTGGTTATAAGCTAGTAAAAAGTATTATTGTTATACTTGTACGGAACCGTCAATGCGCGAGTCCGACTCTCACTTAGCTGGTTTTCTTAATTTAAACACCATCTTTATTATCTAGTTACATCGCAATTCCATCCATCTTCGAGCGCACTCGCGGCAAACCGACTAGGAGTCGAAGTGGTCGCCATGACCGAAATCGGTTGGATAGATCATCATCATCACATCGCAATTACATCCAACCGGCTCTGCATTGCATCTGAAACTAAACAGTCTTCATACTCATCGGTATCTTCAATCAGTACACAAAAACGCCAATGTTTAACAAACAGCCGTTTAAGGCTAAACAACTTTTAACATGTCATCAATCACCCAACAGATTGATCGATGGAGCCAGCGTTTGACAGTAATGAAATTTTACGCCCGCATCTCGATGCATTGGTTACAGTAATTATGTGTCGGCGATGAGACGAGTTTTTTCTTTTGTTTTTATTAATTTCGTAATGGTATGAGCGGTGTCAATCAATGTCTTTTTTTTTTGCTTTTGTAGATATCTTGAATTTTTTTAGTATATCTTTAAATTTTCAAGTTTTGTTCGAAAAGAGCAATCTATTTTATCTGGTTTATCCGATAAACGTCTTTTTAATGTATTTTTTTTTTGCCTTTGTAGATATCTTGAAATTTGTTAGTCTAATTTCGAATTTTCAAGTTTAATTCAAAAGGAGCAATCTATTTTATCTAGTTTATCGGATTAACCACGTAATGGTTAAGGCCATTAGCTTCACATCTGGAGGTCACGGGTTCGATTCCCGGCGGAGTCTGACTTAGTAAGGTTCGGTTTGGTTGGTGGAAGGGCATTTTATAAGCCCGTTTGTGCTCTGACTTGAAGATAAGATATCTAGCTCCCCATTGCATTGGGGAATCTTGGTAAGCCTGTTTCCATCTTCGACATCATCGTCACTTACATTAGGTGAGATGATACCAAGAGCTTACCAATTGTAAATAAAAAAAATATTAATTTAATTTGTAGGGAAAATTACTTCAAGTATTTATCTTCTTTAAAATTCTTAAGATACCCATCAAATTATTCGTACATGAGCAAAGACACGGTTGTCAGTTTTCCAAATCAAAACACAATAACGCATTTTTTCACGGGAACACCCGTGAGCTAATAAGACATGTATTAAAAAGCATTTAAAACGAAACGGCACAACACGGAGGCAAGAAACTTGACGGTGACGCGGCTACGAATAAAGAAGACTCTCTGTGACAGCCAGAGATGCCAAGATATAACAATACCACTTTACATATTCATGCTTAACGCCGCTCTGCTTCAGAAATATGGTCTTTAGGAGCAAACGAATAAAATATTAATGATGATCCGCCAAAAGCAAAACGTTTAAGAAGGCATGCCGCCGTTTCGACGTCTTTAGGTGTAAATTATTCAAACACGGCTCAACCAGCGACGCTTGGTTGATTCCATTTTTTTTACCGTGAGCCGCTTGAAACATTAAACGAAGGGAATTATTTAAAGGGCCCGGATCAAGAATTAAACCGCGAGATGTCACTGGTGAATGCTGATTATGACCCAGATCAGGATGGCGGGCTGGCTTTTAAATGGAACGATTTTTTTTTGTTGCTTTTGTTAATTATGGAATGGACGCGTGAGTAGTAAGACGGATCTCATCCCAGAAGTCTTATGTGATTAATCTTTATTCCTTCATGACATTAAATTATTTGTGGTTGCAACTGACTTTATATCTTTAATGACTATAAAATTTTGTACATTGCTATCAGAATCTTGCGCTATCTTTGTTTGACATAATATATTTGAATATATCTCATCTGCCAAGGGTTGTCTGGAGGAGATCGCTTTTAGCAATAAGACCGCCTTTGTACACTTAAGTCTGATAAAACCATTTTGTGATTATTCCTTGTGTGCAATAAAGAATTTATACATACATACATACTTTTAGGTTTTAACTCTTTTTATCCGGCTTCAAAAAAGGAGGAGGTTTCTCAATTCGAATGTATGTATTTTCTTTATGTGTGTTCGCGGATAACTTCGTCGTTTATGAACCGATTATGATGTTTTTTTTTTTATTTGAAAGTAGATATCTCAAGGATGGTACCAGGAGATAATGGCATCCCAGAGAAATCGAGGGGAACCTTAGTGTCCTGTTTGAAGCCGGTTTTTTTTCCTATTTGAAAGGGTAAAAACGGGACCCTATTACTAAGACTTCGCTGTCCGTCCGTCTGTCTGTCTTTTCGTCTGTTACCAGATTGTATTTCAACAACCGTTATAGCTAGATAGTTGACACTTTCACAGATGATGTATTTCTGTTGCCGGTAAAACAACAAATACTTTTGTTTTATCCACAATTGTTAAGCCCTTGGCATCGTCGCAGCTGATGATAAGTGACGAAGATGCCGAAGATGGAAGCGGACTTACCAAGATTCCCCAACGTAATGGGGAACTGGCTCTCTTATCTTCAAATCGGAACATCCATGCTGTTAAGATTGATGTTTGGCAGCATGACTTAGACAAAATGGTGCTAGCTAGCCAGGAACGCGTAGAAAACGCCCGTCCACCAACCAAACCGAGTCTTAGAAAGTTAGACTCCACCGGGAATCGAACCCGCAACCTCCTGATGTGGAAGCAATAGAAAACCATAGATCCACGGAGGTGATTAAATTCAGGTAACAGAGTAAGTATAAGGTACAGGCCCAAAGATACACAAAAAACCATTACAACCCAGTACAAATAATTAGGTCTTTACCTATGAAATTGCCGATTCAGTTTTTGAAGTTCAATGCCAATTTTTATTTTAAGATTATTAGACTAGTTAACTTTCTTAAATTTTCCTGAAAGTGACGAAATCTTATGTGGGGTATTCCCAAATATGACATTAGTAACGAACAAACTGCTGCGATAACTCTAAAATATATTTAAAATTAAAAATGTATAATTATTTCAGGTGAAAAAACCCGTATTGACGGGGTTAATAATAATAATAATAATAAATAAGCTTTATTTCGGAAAAATAATATCCATAGTATATTAGTGTATTAGTAACAATATTGGCTTATTATCTATGTTAGTTCTTATGTTAACCCACCGTGCTCTCAAAATATCTAAACAATAGGCAAATATTTACCACTATTCAATTTCTAATAGTCTAATGCTGTTTTGAGAATATATTTTGTTTTAATATCTATTGTTCTTAATATTAATTATCATCCTTAAACTTTTTTATACAATCGCAATTTCACAGGTAATGAGTAACGACCTAATATTAAAGTTTGCCTGGTAAAAATAATAAAAATAATATCCATAGTATATTAGTAACAATATTGGCTTATTATCTATGTTAGTTCTTATGTTAAGCCACCGTGCTCTCAAAATATCTAATATTTTACGTCCGCAATGTTCAAAACTCGTAGTTGAACGTTGAGTGACGCTTGTTCAATCAACTTTCGGCCTAGCTTATAATCTCCCAACTAGTTATACGTTGAGTAACACTTGTTCAGTCAACGTTCGGCTAGTCATTCAATTGAATATCGCCATTTAATCAACGGGCTAGCCATTCAATCAAATGCGAATTTAACCAGATGGCTGCGACATGTACACTACAAAACCTTACACGGCAGTTTCTGAACACAATAAAATCATCACCGGCTCCGATTAAACTGCCGATCAACATCACGAACTAACAGGACCAAGCAGTTGCTTCAAGAAGAACAACCGTTTAAGGCGCTGTGCACACTGTATAGCGCGTCGTGACTGCAGTGTCCATTCGTTCTGGCCTTGTTTATGGCACAGCCGGCGGCACCTCTCCATGCCCCTGTGTGGACACACCCCTATTCGTGTAAGCCTTTTTCGGTATTATAAGGTCTTGACACTGAGTCTACACGATTTCTAGTGTTAACTTCACGACCGCCTTGATGGTTGAATTGGTCAGTGTGATAGGCTCGCATTGAATCGGTCAGATGTATAGGTTGTTAAGATCCTGCTCATGTCATGCCATAATTTATCTCATTACTTACTTTTCTTTCTGCAAACGGGAATTCGAGATTCAGCGTTCGATTTAAGGGCATCTTTGCTTTTGGAGTTTACTCCTTAAGAATTGATTTTTATATATAACACTCGGTACGAAAACTGTATAGGGAGTGAAATCGAGTGTTTAGATGTTAACTAACGTTTTTAAATCAGCAAGGCTAATACTCTACGGCTACAATCCGACTAATCCGCGAGGCCGGGGCGAGCTCCACGTAAGGGAAAAAAAATATAATAAAAAGAAAAAAAATAAATATGTTTCACGATGAATAAATTCCTGTCGCGCGTAAACTGACACGCACACGTTCTTTTCAATCCCAAACACATTTTTTTAAATGATATATTGATGATTTTAGATTACCTTGAGTAACGATTTCATTAAAAACTACTAATTGGAATGACTGGTAAGTTTTTATCCGCCTCCGTGGCGTAATGGTTAGTCCATTCGCTTCACACCAGGAGGTCGTGGGTTTGATTCCCGGTGGAGTTAACTTGTAAGACTCGGTTTGGTTGGTGGTAGGGCTTACGAAGTAACTGGTATCTCATCTGTGGTAGGGCATTTTCTAAGCCCGCCTGGCTAGCAACCACCATCTTATCTAAGTCTTGCCGCCAAAAATCAGTGTTAACAGCATTGATGTATTCCGGCTTGAAGATAAGATAGCCAGTTTCCCCATTGCGTTGGGAAATCATGGTAAGCCCGCTTCCATCTTCGGCATCATCATCACTTACCATCAGGTGAGATGATGTCAAGGGCTTACCAATTGTGAATAAAAAATATAAAAAAGTTATATTTTTGTAAAATATGTAGGTATCGATCAACTTTACCTGGACAGCTTTTACATAACTAGTAGCTTCATTTTGATAACAATGACCTTTTTCCTTTGTTTTAATTCAATATTAACCGCTTCACATCAGGATAACAAATCATCAATCATCATCATCTTACCAATTGTAAATAAAAAAAAAGTCGCGGGTTCGATTCCCGCCGGGGCTGACTTTGTAACACTCGGTTTGGTTGGTAGTTAGGGCACTTTTTAAGCCTGGCTGGCTAGCTACCATCTTATTAAAGTTTTTCCGCCGAATATCAATGTTAACAAAAATGATGATTGTACCTATTTCGGCCTAAACATTAGATAGTCAGTTCACAGCATTATCTCACTTTCCATTACGTAGGATGATACTAAAGGCTTATCTTAACAATAGTATTTTTTTTAAATCTAGTTGGAGTAACACAATATTCAAGTTAAAATTTCCTCCATTGCGCTTACTTAAAAAAACATTTTGCTATTTTCAGTATTTGTTGCACCAGGCGTGCAGTACGCGGCAGGAGGTCGCATGAATGCACAATACATACAAAAGCCGGCTGCGATATGTTTTCCTTTTATTTATGCTCGCCTGGTACGTGACGCTACCGTTAACACCCACTGCTATCTAAAAAAATGTCACGTATTAAAAATCCTCGTGTTTATTGATGCCTAGTACAGTTTTTTTTATACGATACATATTCGATACGATTTTCTATCTCAAATTTTTGCTGTATGCCATCGCCATTGTTCGGGAAATGAAGTCACCAAAGTAAATAAAACAATTCCAACTAATACCTCCCCTGGCTGTGCAATATTTCTCTCATTCTCTATCAAAAAAAATCCAATTTCGGATCCGTCTACAACACGTGACGCACGGGAAAAAGCGGAGGCTGACAAAGCCGTCATAAAGTTTCCAAGTAATTCATAAAGTGGGGAAGTGGAAAGTGCCATTCCGCCAGTGCCGGGGCTCGTCCCGCGACAGAGACCTATTAATTTTTACGATCCATTTAATTCTTTAACCTGGCGGAATCGATTTATAACAGTTTTATCGCCCGGTTGCGATTAAGCGCGAGCTGTAAAGCTTCTGTCGGTGTCTCGTGGCAGTGTTGCTCGCAGAACACGGCCATCCATGAAACGACTCGCCCCATCTAATTGGATTCCCTATTTTGTTTCGTAATGTGAAAAGGCATGTTTACTACTAGTTTAATAGTGAAAAAGGAAGAGTAAATGTTTCAATTGAAATTGATGGTTTCAGCAAAGTACTAACATACAGTATGGACACTCCCTGCCGCTCGCTACATTTCGACCTCACCCCCTCGTCACCATGATTGATTCAGGTTGGTTGAATTTTGGTTCTCGTACGTATGGGATTTCGCCGTGATTTTGTTTGCTCCGTCATTTGTTTTAGGTAATGTCATTTCAAGACCGTTGTATGCAGTGTCCTGGTAGTAATTTCAGTTTTATTTGCTGATTGTTTCAATGTTGTAGAGTTTGTTTGTTAAATCTGTAAAACAGATTGTATAATAGGATTTTTGGCGTCATCTCACCTGATCGTAAGTGACGATGATGCCGAAGATGGAAGCCGGCTTATCAAGATTCCCCAACGCAATGGGGATCGGGCTATCTTATCTTCAAGCTGGAACACATCAATGCTGTTAATACTGACGTTTGGCGGCAAAACTTAGATAAGATGGTGGTTGCTATCCAGGCGAGCTATTAAATGCCCTACCACCAACCAAACCGAGTCTTACAAAGTTGACCCCGCCCGCGCCGGGAATCGAACCCGCGACCTCCTGGTGTAAAGCGAATGGACTAACCATTACGCTACGGAGGCGGTTAAAAGGTAAAGAATAAGAATAAGATGTCTAAAGTCGCGCTTACCTTAAACAGGGATACGATTGAAGCATATTATTTGATTTATCGTTAATTAATTTCAGGAAGGTACCTTGATTTACAAAAAAATCGGCCAAGAGCGAGCCAGACTCGCGTGGAGAGGGTTCCTCGGCATTCCGTTCTCTTAGGATTTTCGTTAAGGTTTTCCTGTCATATTATTTTTGGAGATCAGGGGGAATGGTCAATTTTCGTACATTTTCTGTAATATCTCCTAGAATACAAACGTTGAAATTAAAAAAAAAGTTATCCTTACAACGAGCCCTTTCATTCGATATCACACCAGAGATTTTAATTTTTAAGTGAATAGTTCTTTAGGCGCATTGGCCATTCTTTGAGATGGGGAAAACCATTAAACTCGAGACACTGTCACGTTACCGACACCGATACCGACACCTTACCAGGAACACTCCCAGGGTCTAAACTTATAAAACTGTAAACCGTTTTTACTCCCGGAGTGGTTAGATTATTGTTTACTTTAGACGGACAGACAGAGAGACACATGATTCATCGGCTTTTACATAGACTTTTCAATAATATTTAGGTGAGGTTCTATAGTTATAGCATTTTGGAGCATAAAAACTCTTTTCAAACAAAAGCTTTGACCTGTATAAAAGTTTTAATTTTTTTCTAAAATCTTTGCATCAGATGTACGGAACCAAAGCAACAAATAAATAAAAAAAACATACTTACCTACAACATAAGTATATTTATTAGTACTAACATACAGTATGGACAGTCCCTGCCTCTCTCACCCCTCCGACCTCACCCCCTCGTCACCCAGATTGGTTATATTTTGGTCCTCGAACGTATAGGATTTGGCCGTGATTTTGTTTGCTCCGTCATTTGTTTCTAGAGGAGTTATTTCACGACCATTGTATGCAGTGTCCGGGGTGTGCCTACATGTTGTCAGCTACCAAAGCATATCAATAATTCCATAGTCTAGCGGGGAAGCAAAGTCAATACAACACTATCATACCTCCCCACCCCCCCCCCCCCCCCCATAACCCCGTAAGCTAAACCAAACAATATACTGTAAACAATCGTGCAATTCCACTGTAAATCAATGGAACTGCATTCACTTTACGATTTACATGCAACTATTATCACGGAACTTGCGTCACGCTATTAGAGTTTCAAAACCGCCAGGTACAATGTGTACGAGTGAGATGGCGCTCTTCTAAAACGTATTTATATCTCGCATGTTCTTAATGTTATAAAAACAAAAAACTACTAACAAAAAAATCAGGGGCTGAACCCTCAACTAGATGAGTTTCAGTTGAGCGCATTGCTTTTTTAAACAACTAGCTTTTGTTCGCGGCTTCGCCCACTTAGACATAGTTGTATAACTTTCTTTGGGGTTGGGTGGTGTACGAGCCGCAAGCGACTCGCAAGCGCGGAAATTAGTTTTCTGCAGATCCCTCAGGATTTATGTCACGTTATGCTGATTAATAGTGTCTGTCACTTTCCACTCCCTCAAATATCTCTTTGCAATAATTGAAAACGCTAAACACGTTAAAAAACCGACTTACATCGCAACAACTTAGTACATTTTTGCATTCTTATTTTTGGTTTTTGTTAATTTTCTAATAAAGTACTACACCGATTTTGATTAAATTTATATGGGACCATACGGGAAGCACTAGCTTTCATATAAAAAAAGAATCATAAAAATCGGTTCACCTAGTCCAAAGTTACGAGGTAACATACATAAAAAAAAAAACATACAGACGAATTGAGAACCTCCTCCTTTTTGGAAGTCGCTTGAAAAATCACGTCAACCGCTGTGCAACGTGAGAGAAAATCAAGCAAAAATAAATATAGTTAATAATTAAAAAAACACGCGTTTAAAGCACACCAAAGTAAAAAGTGAAAAATAATTCTTAATATAAGCTGAAAACAATAATGAACAACAATTATTGTATTATTGTGAAAAAAGCGTGGGTTGGTGGTATACGAAAAATATGGCACAAAGCGCCCCACGCTTTTTTCACAATTATGCTAGTATTTTTCGTTCATTGTTTTTTTCAGCTTATATTAACAATTATTTTTCACTTTTAAGTTTTATGTGCTTTAAAAGCGTGTTTTTAATTTTTTTTAAGGTTTGTTTATTTTTCAATTTTTTGTATGATGTGAATTTAATCAGGATAATGAGATAAACTTATGAAATTATTGTATTGTCACTGATTCTTGATAAATGTTCAAAGTTTGAATTAAATCGTAAAGTGGGTCAAAATCGAGTGGGTTACAAAAATACAAACAAAACATATATACAGAAATGTGAAGCTAATAAAAGTGTGATAAAAAGTTTTTTTCAGCTCCTCCAGGGACAATGCGGAGCCATCCAATTTGTGAAGAAAGGACAAACAAACACACTTTCCTATTTATATTATTAGTATGCACTTATTGAAGCTTATACATTATAAACACTGATGACTGAAAATTTTAAAGCATCTATTTCAGCCAATGACTTCTATATTACTGACGTAACCAGCCAACGCGCGCGACTAATGCTCACAGAGAATTGGTGCGAAAATCAAAAGTTTCGCACACTCGCGGCTCAGTCGTCCGCGGGAAATTGCAGAGTGCTGTGGAAAGACATTCCATATAAAAATGCCTTTTTGTGTTGTTAGAGGCTGTAAAAGTCATGAAAGAAAGGCTAAAAAGAAACATGGGATATCGTATCATCGTTAAGTAACCATACATTGTATTTTTTCTTGTGAACAAATTAAATAAACGCATTTTTAAAGCGTTAATTATACCAAGGTCCTTTTAGCGTGGCAATGACGTCAACTCTCGCCCACGCTAGTTCGTACGAGTTATGTCAGATGGCGCTACTTTTGGCATGTATGAAGAAAATCTGAGTAAAAAATAGAGACAGGCGGATCCTTCTGTCCAAATCTGTGATTTCAGTAGAGATTTTGACAGGGTTATGGTGAGTTCTAAACAGAGGCCAGGACATCAAGCTAGACACTTGAAGTGCAATTCTGATCAATACGCATATGGCTTAAAAACGGCATAAAGTCCAAAGTGCCTAGCTTGATGTGCTGGCTGGCCTCTGTACAATTTATTAACGAATTACTAGATATAGATATAATGTTGAGTTTAAATTGATTTGGGTTACAAGTTCACATTACATATATTATCATTATATTCAGAGACATGGTCGCTTACTTCGGGCCTCTTAAGAAGGCTGAAGGTCACCCAAAAGGCAACAGAGCGTGGTACGCTAGGAGTTTCTCTGCGTGATCGAATCAGAAACGAGGAGATCCGTAAGAGAACCAAAGTAACCGACATAGCTCTCAAAATTGCTTAACTTAAGTGGCAGTAGGCGGGGCACATAGCTCGTAAAACAGATGGGTGGCAACCGCGCATCGGAAAACGCAGCGTAGGGAGGCCTCCCACTTGATGGACCGATAACCTAGCGAAGGTGGCAGGAAGCCGCTGGATGCGGGCAGCGCAGAACCGGTCGTCGTGGAAATCCTTGGGGGGCCTATGTCCAACAGTGGAGGTACTTCGGCTGTTATGATATTCTATCTCTATGCTATATAGTTAGTATTTTAGTTGGTACTCGTCTACGGTGAAGCCTATAATTATCGCTTGGATTGATGGGTGAGCGGAGTTAGCAAACACATTAATATACCACTATATTATGGCTGGAAAGTCTTCCAACAACGGTTTATTCGAGACTTCATGGTTTATTCAGCCAGCTTCCAGCTTTTAACCAACTTTCGTATTCAAAATGTTAGTTGTACAGTAGGCCTTTCACATTCTCGAGTAGCCTTTATGTGTGAATTGTGTAATAAGAATGTCCTTTTATTTAACACTAGCTGTCTCGGCGAACTTCGTACCACCTTATACTACACTACAATGCAATACACTGCACTCCACTGCACTACACTGCACAACACTGCACAACACTGCACTACACTGCACAACACTGCACTACACCGCACTCCACTGCACAACACTCCACTGCACAACACTGCACTCTACTGCACTCCACTGCACTCCACTGCACTTCACTGCACTCCACTTCACTCCACTGCACTCCACAGCACTCCACTGCACTCCACTGCATTCCTCTGCACTCAATTTCACTCCACTGCACTTCACTGCACTCCACTGCACTAAACTAAACTATTCTACACTACATTGCACTATTCTACACTACATTACACTACACTTCAATACACTACACACTACACCCTTCACCCTTCTCCCTACACCCTACCCCCTTCACACTTTACACTACACTACACTACACTACTTTTTGTTGATAATGCACTACACTGCACTCCACTGCACTATACTGCACTACACTGCACTAAACTACACTACACACTTCACCCTTCTCCCTACACCCTACCCCCTTCACACTACACACTTCAGACTACACTACACTACTTTTTGTTGATAATGCAGGAATTTTTAGGTAATTTTTTCACACTTTGGGTTACAGTTTTAGAAACGATCCCTATTTGAAAACATAATATAGCCTTTAGCAACCGCTCGCCACACACACACTGCCACACTGCGCACGCCGTCCTAACAGCCTAGAGTACCAAATCATGACGGGAAAGGTAGAGGGCAAAAGAGCTCGGGGAAGACCGCCTGCCAAGTGGTGCACCCAAGTCACCAGCACCACCGCTCTGCAGCTACACGAAGCAGTGCACGCAGCGAGTGACAGAACCCGATGGAGAGCAATCTGCGCCCCCTCGATGACATGACGGTCACGATCCCCAGCATTGGGGGAACAACTGATTGATTGATTGATAGCAACCGCGGATAGTGTAGCTTCCCAACAAAGAAAGAATTTTTCAAATCGGTCCAGTAGTTTCGGAGCTTGTTCAATGCAAACAAACAAATCCATCCTCTTTATAACGCTTACGGCTGCATTGCTTGAGGCCACACCAGTCATTGCGCGGTGGCCGTGTTTATTTTCATAAATTCTTAATATCTTCTGAATGGAATGTCCGATTTAAGTAATTCAAAAGGTTTTCTATAGGTATCGAAACATTTTTGATTATGAAATTATTTATTTGGATAAGGGTTAATACTAAGGTATGGTTATCATTGTCTGATAATGGTCAGTTTTTTATTAAGTATTAAAATGTAAAAAGTGGTTATAGTGAAATAACTACAATAGTTGGACATATAGTATCGTGAAATTTTTTGTCGGTATTGTTAGGTTCTCTAATATTGTAGAACATTTAGTTTTTTTATCATCAATAGTTTCCGTAGCGTATGCGATTAAAGAAATTTTTAAACAATTTTTTTACACCTTGGTTCACGTTACTGAAGTTTTATCAAGGATCCCTTATTTTTTCTAGTAATAAATATAGCCTATGTTACTTAGCGATAATGTAGCATTCTAATGGTGAAAAAATTTTTAAAATCGGTTCAGTAGTTTTTGAATTTATTCATTATAAACATACAAAAATACAAATCATGTTCTTTATATTATAAGTGTAGATTTTTTCTAATATAATGCTTTTACGCATAGCTCGTAGAAGTGATGGCCGTTGGGGCAGTAAAGTTCTCGAGTGGCGACCGCGCACCGGATAACGTAGCGTACGCAGGCCTTCCACGTGGTGGACCGACGTCCTGGTGAAGATCGTGGGAAGCCGATGGATGCGGGCAGCGCAGGACCGGTCGTCGTGGAAATCCTTGGTCGATGGCCTCCCGGCCTTTGTCCAGCAGTGGACAATTTTCGGCTGATATAATGATGATGATAAAAATAGCTTTTGCCGACGACATCGCTCGCGTGAGCATCGTTTTTGCATGACTGTCTCTTCTCTGAGGGTGAGTGGTGCGCGAGCCGCGTAGATATAGCTCATGTCACTCAGGCACAATGTACGAGTACACTTAAATTGATGAAAGAATTTACAAAATCGGTTCAGTAATTCCAGAGATTACTTCCTACAAACGAATTTAAAAAACTTACAAACTACCTCTTTATAATATTAGTGAATGTGAAAATGTGTGTTTGTTTATTTTTTACCTCTTAACTCTTCAACACCTCAACCAATCTTGGCGAAATTTAGCATGTAGGAAGCCTGGGTCATGGGGAAGAACATAGGCTACTATTTATTCCGTGAAAATAGCATTGTCTGATATAGTTCCTGAGGGACTTGAAAAATACTCAATAAAGAGTTTACAAAAAACAAATACTCTTTTTTTCAGTTGATTTCTTTATCTTCGCAACGGAACAACGGATTTATTTTTTTATTTATTTATTTTTATTTATATATAAATCCGTTGCTTATATATATATATATATATATATATATATATATAACACTTTAAACTTTCACGATTATTCATAATGACAAATTGAAAGCGGGACTTGACGTGATTTTATACAACACTAACTGTTTCCCGCGGCTGCACCCGCGTGGACAACGTTTCAATGACTTTTCGAAGCGGCTCGCGAGCGTGTAAAAATGTAGCCTATGTGTTAATCCAGGTCCTAATCTGTCTACCTACCAAATTTCAGCCAGATCCGTTCAGTAGTTTTTGCGTCAAGAAGTAACAAACATACACACTCACAAAGTTTCGCCTTTATAATATTAGTGTGATATGACCAGGTATTGATGTTGCTTTTACCTCAACGTTTCGACTATGCTTCGATAGCCGTGGTCGCGAGTAGACTGAAGCCGCGGTGTCATCGCCGCCGGCGCATCGCAGGAACACCTCCATCTACCCCACTTCATTTTGTGAAGGGTTAGGGTCACCACACATATCACTTAATAAGTTAGGGTCACGACACACTACACTGACACAATCCACAGGCCGCACGGGTGTTTGTACGCAGTTTACTTGTCTACACTTATCAATCACCGGATTCCATGACGAGGAAAGCTTGTATCCTTGATCACGATTGAAATTTCTGTGTCTTACCCGCGAAAAATTTTTGGAGACCCTTCCTCAACGAAAGAAAAAAAAGAAGGCTTCCTATTTTAAAATATCCTTTATGTGGTAAATAAAGACCAACATAAGGAGAATCCAACCAAATAGTAAAACATTAAAGACAAGTAGGGTTGTCAAAAACTGAAAAAAAACTTGCAAAACGTTGTCAGTTACCCCAACGAAAATGTGAACAAAAGCGGTAAAGGCAGATGCGTGAAAATCCGACTCACGAATAAAATTAACACCGGGAGACTGAAACGCGATACGCAAGAGTCCAAAGGAACAACTCTACCAAAAAATAGGTCATTTGAGGTAAGACAAGGGCATGATTAATTAAAGGAATTTGTAAAATGGGAAATTGTTATAAGACCTCTAGAAATCTAAACAATACTGTGGAATACAGAAACTTTGTCACATAAAAGTGAACAGGGTACGCCAAAAATTTAAGGAGTACCTGGCAAAGCAACGCGTAAAAATATTCCAAACAGTAACCCTTATAGATTTTTCCCTTAAACCAACGTGAAATAATCGTGAACTAAAAGTAAGTCTGCCCCAACTTTCGACTGAAAGAAATCTAGAGTCTGGCCATTGACTACTTAAATTAAAAATTCTCTTGGAATCGTAAGGGAGTACACAAGCAAAAACAACTCATCAGCACGAAAGCTATTAACCGAAAGAGGAATAATGCCATTAAGCCGGGGAAAAAAACGACCCGTGTGAAGAGAAGCAAAAAAACCCCGTGCATACAAACAAAAAACCACACGTTTCCAAGAAAACTGCACGATTGAATTAAGTAAGGGTTTTGAGGTATTAAAACTTGAACCATAATATCCGGAAAACGGATCCACCCACGAACGACAAAAAAACGGGTTCGTTAGGGAAAGATTAAAGGCAGAAAGGGGGATAAAACATTAGTTCGGGCGTCATAAATATGTGGCAAAAATAAAATAAATTGGGGTTAAAAACGCTTATGGAGTTTGCCACATATGATACGTGGAATTTGAATCAAGGCCTAAATGGAATTTTAAAGAAAAATAATTTAAGGGTAAATCAGAATACCTTCAATATAACAAACAAATTGAAGTAAAAAAAAGGGTAAAATATATTAAACAATTTAAAGTAAAAAGGGGTAAAATATACTAAAAGGATTACGGGATGACGATGTAGGAATGTTTTATACAAATTAGCTCAAAGCATCGGTATACCAAAATTTACAAAATTTAATTTTAATTGTAGGCCGGTTAGGCAACGATCGTCCTCTTCCCTGGGTAATAAAACGATAAAATCTAATAATGAGATATAAAAAATAATAATTTATACTTGGGGTGAAAATTACTCCAAAGTTGTAAGTATCACCAGAAGGGAACACAATACTCTTAAGTAACTTAAAATTTAAAGTCCGTTAAAATAGAAAGAGGTGAAGCAATTTGGAGCTTGAAAGTAACACTCGATGTAGAACAACAGAATTCCGCAGGGCAGCCACAATACTTTACATCGCACGGCCTCAAAGGTAGTGTATGGTAAAGATAAAAAAAAACACTTCCCTTTGGAGCAAGAAGTCGGACGTGCCGCACAGCAACAAAGAATGGCCGGCAGAACGCACAGCTCCTCTTCGGTATCCAACCACTCCTCAACCAAGTACTTCACTACGCGGCGCAGCAAAAAGGGAAACTGGCAAAACGCTGCAGTACGCTGTATCCTGCGCTACGGCTCCGTCTCAGGCTCTTCCGAAGCGGAATATCTTCGTGATTCCAAAAATGTACAGAAAAACTCAAAATATAGCGAAGATAATTAAAAAAAATTATATTCACAACCCAAAATAAATCCAACCAAAAATTCGACCGTCATCTCTTTTTCTCTAACTTGTCAATCAATCTTCGTTAATCAAAAAAATCAATACCACGACCAACAGCGGAAACCAAAAAGAATTTAATATGAAACAGCAAGAAAAAAGATCGGCTTTGAAGCGATACTTTGCGCTTCACTACCCACTTTCAGTGAATTATAATACGTAGGTGCCTATAAAAATTATAACCCATTTTTAGAATAAAGTAACTTAAGGCGAGGTACTGATTGGAACAATTATTGTATCCGTCTTTTTCATCACGTGTAAAGAGTTAATAAAATAACCACACTTTTTCAATGGTTTTTCGTTTCAATCAAAAACTACAATGAAATTATAAAAAATAATAACGTTACTCACTTTGTATTATCATAACAAATATTGTTGTATTTAAAAAAAATTTTACTTCAAAATATTAGTCATAACTTTAGTTGAAAGTAACGGTTTAGATCTATCTTTGTGTAAAACTGCTAAATCGTATTTCCAATTGCTTTTGACTTTAAGGAACATCATCAACAATAAGAGTATATTTTTTTAACCTTGGGTTTTCTATCGTTTAGGAGTAATTGACGTCAAAAAGAACGAAAATCTGTAATATTACGTCATAAGAGCCTACACTTTACTAATAACAGTTAATGTCCCTTCAGTAAAAGTCAGTTTAACTATTTTTGTCAACGCCAGTAATTTAATTCTAAATAGGTATAGCAGTTGAATAATAACTATATCCTTTACTCAACCATAACAATGCCTTTGGGATACACGTTCCTAATAATGGCTATTACACATACGTCAATACTGGCCATAATTCTTTCAAACGCATAGGGGTCTACTTTACTATTAATAACTTAGTTTTTGTGACCCTCAGGCGAGTTATGACTTTTCAATAACTGGAGCCTCTGTCTATAGTTAGTGTTATTAAAAATATGAACAGTAAAAGTTATAAGCGTTTGGTCGAAGTTTAAAAGGCATAATGATTAAAAAATAAACTTTCTTAGGGTGCTATAGATAAATATTGGTTGGTAGCTACTATCATTATCGTCATCCAACAATCATTCCTGAAGCGATGCCTCACTTATGTCAAAGTATATATATATTAGTACTAACTTACAGTATGGACACTCCCTGCCGCTCTCTAGATTGCGACCTCACCCCCTCTTCACTCAGATTGATACAGGTTGGTTACGGTTTGGTTGTCGAACGTATTGCATTTCACCATGATTTCGTTTGCTCCGTCATTTGTTTTTAGAAATGTCATTTCACGACCATTTGTATGCAGTGTCCGGGGTGTGCTTATGTGCTTCAATCTTCCCTTTCCTAATACATACAGGATGTAACAAAATTGATGTTGGTCCCGATAACTGGGGCTTCTGCTCATCAAACTGAAGAACTTTCGTTCTACAAGTTTGCTGAAATCGCAAAAAAAAAATTGGACTCTTCATACAAAACGCTCAGCTGATTGGCCAATTTTGTGCATTTTTGTATGGAGGGTCAGTATTTTATTGCGAATTGACTATGGGTTCCTTTGAGAAAGTAGTTCAGTATGATGAGTAGAAGCCCCAGTTAACGGGTCCTACACCAATTTTGTTACACCCTGTATACAGAGTATGATGATTATCATGAATAAATAACTTTTAATTAAAAATATAATAAAAACACTAAAACATAAATACATTACTCCTCTTTTATGGGAAGTCAGGTAAATGTGTCCTTTGTCACAGAAGTTGAATCTAAGGATACCTCTCATTTTAAAATCCATCAAGCCGTTTAGAAGATATCGTGGAGCAAACATGCATACATACAGTCATACATTAGACCTGAAAACAATACAATCCTTTTTGTGGGCAGTTGTGAATGGTCCTACGCGTCCATCTGTACCCATGATATCTTATATTTTATGTCGTCTACACAGGGAACTAAACACTAGAAATCTTTCCCCAGGAAAGCCATTGTAAATTCTAAATAATATTTTTATGCCTCCGATCCTGATATCTTCAATACTTGGACACTAACACTGAAAGTGGAGAACAAACTCCTAGTCGCGGAACGAAAGATCCTGCGAAAGATTCTGGGGCCGACAAGAGGAGAGGATGGGGAGTGGAGGAAAGATTTAACCAAGAGCTGGAAGACCTATAGGTCTAAATTACTCGACCCAAAAGCCACTTGCCAGGAGGCAATCTGTCATACTATATCTATAGTGTCCGAACCGAACAAGGGAAATAAAAGCAGCCCGACTTCTAGCTATGGCTAGGATATCTATCTATCTTAATCTATCTATCTATAATATAATAAAACTGTAACGGGGCCGTGTCTGTACATGAAATATTTTTGGAAAATAATAACTGTGGTGGACATTAGTAACGATACAGAGGCCAAAACAACAACTTTTGGAATTTTTGTCTGTCTGTCTGTCTGTCTGTATGTTCGCGCATCACGCAAAAACTACCAGGCCGATTTTGATGAAATTTTGTATGGAGGTTCCTTATAGCCCGGGTTAACATATAGGATACTTTTTATCCCGGTAAATTCAAGAGTTCCCGTGGGAAATTCAAAAGTATTTATTTATAGAATGGCTCACCACGCAAATGCGGCTTGACCTATTACAATCAAATTTTATACGTTGATACCCTTATCGCGAACTAAAACTGGGACATTGTAAATCCCAAAAAAATAAGGATTCCTGCAGGAATGCAAAAAAATGTATCTTTAGAATGGCTCAACGTAGCAATATGAAACCATTACATTGGGATGGGGTGTTTTGATGATCATTGTATAGTCGGGTATTCTTTATCCAGGAAAACAAAAGAGGTCCCGTGGGAAATTGTCTATCGATACTTACAATAATAAATATAGAGTACTTTTTCAACATATAAGCTACAAATACCACACATTATAATCATAGCAGCAAAATGTCAATAGATGGCACTGCAGGAATAATAAAACGCGCTTAAGTTTTGTTAAAACATTAAAATATTATTTCATACTTTTCAGTGGATTTCTTTTATGTATTTTTCAGCATACGCTTTTTACACAACTCTCTGGAATTATGGCACGTAGCAATGTGTTTCATACACGAACAGATAGGTATTTTTTTGTAGATTGCAATCGTGTAAAAAAATTAAAAACACATAAATCGAGTTTAGCTTCTTTTAACAGGAGGCACAGATATGGGAACTCTTCAGACGGCAACTATTTGCGTGTGGCAGTTGCTCTCCGCCTGAAATATCAATATGGAATAAATATAATGTAACTGCATAATAAACATTCAGTCCGCAAAATAACTACTTGAGCGGCAAGATTTCATGATTGAGCGGCAGAAAAACATGTCTATAAGCAGCAACTCAACACTGTAGGAAGAGTGTGGTACGGGGAGTTCTAAATAGAAGCGGGAGCGAGCGAAGCGGGAGCGAGCGAAGCGAGCTCGGACTTGCGGAGCACCCCGACTCGGATCCGTTAGGTTCGGAGACTGTGCGGGGAGGCGAGCTAAGCTCGCCTCCCCGCACAGTCGTAGTGTTAGGTTTAACATGAGAACACAGAAGTAGGAGCCCCGAAGGGGCTCCGTCGACCACTCACCACTGTAGGAAGAGTGTAGTACGGGGATGTTTAAAATAATTACAGCCATCCAGAATGACATAAATTGCTGATTGATTTTGAAATGTTTGCTGACCATGAGTTGCTGACCAATTAGCTATTTTTGCTGACCAATTAGCTATTTCTGCTCACCGATTATATTTTTCTGCTCACAGAAATAACAATACTATGCTAACCATTTAATTGACACCCTATCAATATCTGTGAACCTCATCAATGTATTTGCGGGTCCACGGTGGAGGCAATTGGCCATCACTCACTGAGTTGCGGTCGTTGTTTGTGAAGATTCCCACGTCACCAATTCCTTAATGACCTCACTCGGAGGGCACTGGTATCGGCCAGATGGAATATACCATCTTTGATGCAGCCACTGGGCTTGAATCGATGTGATGGCAAAAGGCCTGAGGGTTTAAACAGGTGCTATGGAAGAGAAGAACGTGCCTGCTTTGGGACTCTACTTTTTCTGCCTCACTTCTCACCCGTACGGTGCTGCTGCTCAATTTGCGGCGAGAAAGAAGCATAATAAGTACTCGGTCTTGAAGGCAAATTACTGCTTTGTGCCGCTGGTCTGTGAGACAACCGGCTGCTGAACCCTCAGAGGCCTTTGCCTTCACAAAGGAGATTGGCCGTCGCCTTCGAGAGAAGAGATGTGACGTGAGGTCCTACCTGCTGCTAAAGTTGTCTATTGCCATCCAGCGCGGCAACGAGAAGTGCGTCATGGGCTACTTTGGAGCTGATACGACTCGAGGATTTAACCCATATTAATATTTTTAGGAAGTTTTATTACTAGATTGATGCAATGATTTGAATTAGTTTTTCGATAATATAGGTATATGTGTTATTTCATCATATCAGTTTATATAAGTCCCCACCAAGGGGCTCGACCTGCCCTGAGTTAGGGAGATCAGGCCTTAGACGATCACGCAGGCCCATTGCGGGTTGATTGACTTCAAACATAAGCTTCGAGTTTCTTCGCAGGCGTGTCGGTTCGTTTTTGTCACCGTAAGAGCGTCGGATAAACGTATATACCAGTATGAAATCGATATTCGTATAGATTTTGTTAAGTGGCAGCATTCGAACCACGGCCTTCCGGACAGGAGATAGTGGCCCTAACCGTTCTGCCACCGACGCTCTATATGTTATTTAAGATTTAGAAATCCTTACTTATTATTATAAATGTGAAAATGTGTTTGTTTGTTTGTTACCTATTCACACTTCAACACCTCTACCAATCTTGATGAAAGGCATGCAAATAGCCTGTATCACTGGAAATGAAACAGTCAACTTTATATTTGTGGAAATTATCATAGCCCGATGCAGTTCCTGAGGAAACTAAAACAATACTCTTTGTTCGTTAAGTTATTTAAAATCGTAACGAAAAAATGAGTTTGTGTGATTTTTAGCACAGAGATGAGGTGGAAAATGATATAATTTACTAATAAGTATATCCTGACATAGTTGCCACGGGATCTGGGGACAACTGTTTTCTACGTCGGTGGCGTCGCAGCGGAGCAACGAATTTAACTTATTTTTTGTATAGAATTTGTTGAGGGGGTGGGAAGTGACAAAGACTGCTATTCCGAATAGCCCGATATAGTTCTTGAGGTACCTGGAGAAAACTCATGTCCACGCTTGCGAGCTGATTGCGGCTCGCGCACCACTCACCCTCAAAAAGAGTCATAAAAGCTATGTCCAGGCGGGCGAAGCCGCGGGCAAAAGCTAGTGTAGAAATAATGGGAGAGGATCGAGTTTCCAAAAGAGCACATCTTGAAAAACCTCCGGGCGTGGCCCGGTGGGTCGACCAAGGTATCGCTAGAAAGATTAATTCGCCAAAGACCTCAAAGAGTTGGGAGTGCCCGAATGGTCATACTTGGCACAAAATAGGATAGAGTGGCGCACTTTAATGTCGGAGGCTAAAATCCACTTCGGGTCGCTGAGCCAGCGAAGTAAGTAAGTAAGTATCCTGATAATTGATAGGTACCCTATTATCAATTTTTTTATGTTCAAAGGTCCTGACGACAGTGTGTAATTAGTCCCTTTAAAAAAGATAAAATTTATATTTTTGTTAAATCACGGATTAATTTATTGGTTCTTAATTGAAAGTAATCTAGATTCTTAGCTTCCTAAAGTAACTGATATTATTAATTTGTTTAGGAACAAAGGTTCCATTTTGTGTGTTCCGGCATGAAGATAAGATAGCCAGTTCCCCATTGCGTTGGGGAATCTTGCTAAGGCCGCTTCCATCTTCAGCAACATCGTCACTTACCACCAGGTGAAATGTTGTCAAGGGTTTACCAATTGTGAATAAAAAAAATCCTTCCCAGGTAATGGGACCTTATTACTAAGCCTGCCCTGTCCGTCTGTCTGTCCGACCTTGGAATCTGCGAAACCGTAACAGTAAGCTAGCTGTAATTTCTACAGAAAATAATTATAGTGGAATGGAGGACTGGAAAATTAATTATTAATTATTTAAAAATACAAGCACGCACTTGATTATGTAAATAACGTTAATTTAAGTAAGCTATGAACAAACGTTTTTTTAATTTTATGGATAATTAGTTTTTTGCATAATGTAGCATTTCTTGCAACTTATTCGTTCTTTTTACGCTTCAAAGTTATTAGGTAACATTCTCCTTGTCCGAAATTGCTTTTGAATATTTTGCTAGACAGATGGGTGTTTTGGTTTTTCCTCCGATTGTTATCGCAACAGTTAATTATTGAAATCATGAACATGATTTTATAAATTAAAAGTTGTGAACTACCCCTTTTGGATGATTTAATAGTTTTAACTTTAGACGGTACCCTCACGTTTTTTTTTAGGTAAGTGCTTAAATTCTACGGTAATTGTTTCGCTTTTTAGGAGCGACTCTGTGAACGTAGTGGTTTTCTTTACGTTTTAGGGTTTTTCCCACTCGTCGGATTTACTACACGGAAGTACAACTCATTTCCGAGCCTCCCTAATGTAGACCGAGTAACTCCACCGGTAACGTCGGGACCTGAACAGCAACCACCATCCTCAAGTACTCATCATCATCATCGTCATATCAGCCGGAACTCGTCCACTGCTGGACAAAGGCCTCCTCCAAGGATTTCCACGATGACCGGTCCTGCGCTGCCCGCATCCATCGGCTTCGCGCGATCTTTACCAGGTCGTCGGTCCACCGCGTGGGAGGCCTGCCTACGCTACGTTTTCCGGTGCGCGGTCTCCACTCGAGAACTTTACTACCCTATCAGCCATCTAATCTACGAGCTATGTGCCCTGCCCACTGCCACTTCAGTTTAGCGATTCTGTGAGCTATGTCGGTTACTTTATGACTCAAGTACTATCTTTTATATTTATTCGGAATACCTCTACGCGAAATTGGAAATCTTTTAAATTTTAATATTTAGTCCTAGTACAATAATGGTAATCAAATATATTTAAATTTTAAGCACACTAGGGACTTGCGGCCACGTACGTACGGGGTTGCTACATAATTGACAAATTTTGTTTGGCGCTATTACTAATTTAAAAAATCCCTGCCTGGCCACTTTTTTCCCAAGTGGGATCATTTCCACTTGGACACCTTTATATTTTTTTATATTGTGCGATGAATATATTTTTAATATAATGTGTAATTCAACTTTTTCTTATTCTATCACTCTATTGAATATATCTCATTACTTTCCTCACCAAACTTTTCCTTTTACCCATCTTACAACTTTTAGTCCGATAATTCTAAATTACCACGTATTCGTGTGTCAAATGGGTTTCCATGGTTTTTTTCTTAATTTAAACCCCATTTTTAGCTACACTATGTACTCTTTAATGTTATACGAGTATTGTTCACTTTTTTAGCCCCATTTACTATTTAGGTAATATTCCATGACAATCTGTAAAGACCTTTTGTAAAAAATCTGTAGATTTTAATATAATTTTATTTTAAGGCTGTCGATTTTCCTCAATAAATATAAAAATGAAATATTATATAGAAAAAAATAATTGTTAAAACATAGGTTAGGTTTTTTGTTTGTTTTTGCTTTATCGTTAAAACAGTAAAAAGTAAAAAAACGCTTGAAACATAATATGATTACTCGTATAGTGCTAATTTTGAAGTAAAACAACAAATATTAAAAACAAGCCAAGTGTGAATCGCGCTAGCGCTAAGGAGTCGCAACTGAATGAAAAAAGAAACATCTTCTGTCGCTCGTGTTGATTGATATCTTTGGTTTGTAATAAATACAATCTATTATTGTTATACTTATGTGGTGGTACGGAACCGTCTATTCACGAGCCCAACCTGCACCTGGCCGGTTTTTTTAATTCGGTTAAATTAGGTAATTCATAGTCACGGATGTTAATTCCCCTTTAAATAATACACAATTTTTTATTATACCCTGCAGAGTTTCCTCCATCATTTTCTGATCTAAGTTCAACGCGACCACTACGGTTGTGAATTGTAAAGTGTTCAGTTTTACGGGTGCAAATTCCCTTAAGAACAATACATTATTATCTTTTTTTAAACCTTGCAGAGTTTCCTCCATCAATTTCTGATATAAGCGCAACGCGACCACTACGGTTGTAAATTGTAGTGTTCAGTTTTACGGAGGTAAAAGTAATTCCCTTGAAATAATACCATAATATCATTTTTTACACCCTGCAGAGGTTCCTTCATCAATTTCTGTTCTACGACCGCTATTACTTCCCACTTTACCATGACCTATGAGACCATAGCTGACTAGGCGTCACTGGGTTGCAACTTACAATGCATGCGTCAGGATCATAAATCAGCTGGATGGCCGATCACTTTGTGTGCTCAGCCATTAGCGAGGGCTTCGATCGTGCGTGTGCAGGATAGGCAGAGGTAATTGCATTAGCAGTTTTTATGAAAGAAGCAAGCACAAAAGGTAGTAAGCGTCTGTTGAATTAAATTGCGATGATTCGTTCCGTAATTAATAATGTATCTAGCTTTTGTCCGCGGCTTCGTCCGCGTGGAAATCGTTTTTAGAGGGGGAGTGGACCGCGAACCGCTAGCTGCTCGCGAGCGTGGACTATACTTGTCTCCAGATCCCTCCGGAACAACATCGGGCTATTCTGATTAGCAGTCTTAGTCACATCCCGCCCCCTAAATCAATTCTATTCAACCCGTTGCTCCGTTGCGACGCCGACGTGCGTGAGCGTGGAAATTAGTTTTCCCCAGATCCCTCGGGAACTATGTCAGGATATGCTATCTAGTAAATTGTGTCATTTCCCATCCCGTGCAATGTTAAAGAAATTAACAGAAAAAAGAGGGCTTTTTTACTTCCTTCAGGATAAAGGATAAAAAGTAGTCTATATCCTTCCCAGCTTCACAATGACACACGCTACCAACATGCCAAATTTCATCAAGATTGGTCGAGATGTTAAGCGTGAAAAGGTAAAAAACAAACAAGCTAACACATTTTCACTTTTATATTATTAGTAAGGATGTATCAGTATTAATTACATGTGACGTCAATACTACTCTTTAATACTATAAGGCGCTTTGCACACGACGGGGCGGGGCGGGCCGGTCAATTTCGCCGCCAACGATAGCACAAAGGGAATTCTATACCATCAACGCACATGTAGGACAAAAAGAGCGCACCGACCGCGCCGCCTCCATGTGCGTTGGTAGTATAGGATTCCCTTTGTGCTATCGTTGGCGGCGAAATTGACCGGCCCGCACCGCCCCGTCGTGTGCAAAGCGCCTAAAGGGCCGGTGAATTTCGCCGCCAACGATAGCACAAAGGGAATCCTATACTACCAACGCACATGGAGGCGGCGCGGTCAGCGCGCTCTTTTTGTCCTCCATGTGCGTTGGTGGTATAGAATTCCTTTTGTGCTATCGTTGGCGGCGAAATTGCCTGCCCCGCCCCGTCGTGTGCAAAGAGAGCAAAAACATTTCACAAAGTAAAAATAAGGTTGACTCCCGAAGGGTTGTCCTAATACATTTTCGGTTTGTATTCACTTTCGAAAAATATAGGTTTAATGGTGCGCCAAAAAGTTAAGTAAAAAAATATTTTACATACATTTTCAGTATACCAAAAAGGATATAGCCCTTTAGAAACGCGTCCATAAGAACAAAATTAAGTAAAAAAAAATAGCTATCGTAAATCTACGTCACATATCCATATTTCGACTAGATATACCGAAGAATGAAGTACTTAACTGTTTTTTTTAACGCTATTTCAAAAGTTGCGACCTCATTAAAAGGTTTATATTTTTCTGGTCGGGATTTACATACATAACTATGTATACAGGGTGTAACAAAAGTGGTGTAGGGCCCGTCAACTGGGGCTTCTGCTCATCATACTGAACAACCATTGTTCTACGAGTTTACTGAAATTGCAAAAAAAAATATTACTCTTTATACAAATCGATCAACTGATCCACCAATTTTGTGCATTTTAGTATGAAGGGTCCAATTTTTTTTTTGAGAATTGAGTGTGGGTTTCTTGGGGAAAGTTGTTCAATAAGATGAGTAGAACCCTCAGTTAACGGGTCCTACACCAATATTTTACACCCTGTATAGGAAGAGGCTATCCTCTTCCTGTGAATTGGCTCGTCGTAAATCCGTTACCATTGATCTACTCTCACTTTCTATAGATACTGTAAAACGCACTCAAATTTTAGTTATTTAGTCTTTGGTTAAATCTGTGGTTATTTAAATGGATTAGGATTAAAATTTGATAAATAAGAAAACACTGGTTTCTTATTTTTAACCAATTGAGAACCACCTCCTTTTTGAAAAAAGGAGGTGGTTCTCAATTTTGACTGAATGCTTTTATTAGTGATTGTCACTCTCTTTGCCAATTGTGAACCGATAGTTCTTTTTTATTCGATAGGTTATGCCTTGAAAATACGAATATATACCCTAAAACGCGTATACAACAGCGAATTTTTTGGTTCCCAATCTCAAACTACGTAATTAACCTTAGGATATCATTAACTTTTGTTTTCATAATTTATTGTTGCTAAGAACTGATTTAACTTTTTTTATAAGGTCTGTTTTTCTTCATGTTTGTTTTTCATATTACTGTTGTACTGTTACTATTAATCTTCTATATAGTTGATGTTTGATCTTAAAATGTAAAATATTTTTCCTTAAAAAATAAAATAAAATATTGTACACTTAGCCTGAAGGTTGGTCCCATATTATGTATTATTTTATAATCAGGGAAAAGTTTTTTTTTAGAAAATTAATCAATACAAAAAAACAATAGGAAAATTATATTATTTAAGTTGTTGCTGGTCTTTGACCAGTGTGTGTTGCCAGTGATGACTACCGAAACTGAGGCCTGGTCGCTTACTATGGGCCTAATAAGAAGGCTCAAGGTCGCAATGAAGCGAGCTATGCTCAGAATTCCCATAAGCGATTGAATCAGAAATGAGGAGATTCGCAGGAGAACTAAAGTAACCGACATAGCTCACAGAATCGCTTAACTAAAGTGGTAGTGGGAAGGGCACATAGCTCGTAGAACAGATGGTTGGGGCAGTAAAATTCTCGAGTGGCGACCGCGCACCGCTAAACGTAGCGTAGGCAGGCCTTACACGTGGTAGACCGACTACCAGGTGAAGATCGCGGGAAGCCGATGGATGCGGGCAGCACAGGACCGGTCGTCGTGGAAATTTTCGGCTGATATGATGATGATGATGATGATGTTGCGATTGAAGTCGTTTTTTAACGTGTTTAGCTTTCTCAATTAAATAGACAATAGACAGATTTTTATTTGACACAAAACACACCGATTACACAATTAAAAAAAAATATAAAACATATAGAAGCAGAAAATAAACACAAAAAACAAATAAGACCCAACGGAATCGGTGTAGTGCGATGTCAAAATGGACTTATTAGCATTAGCTGCAGGAGCACTGCAGCACTGGTTTTAATATGTTTGTATGTTATAAATATTTCAGTAGTAGCCTTCCAACACTTAGTAGAAACTTGCTTACACATAGCCTTGAACAAAGGCGTCCATTGTAAGCTCTACGAGTTATGAGTGATGGCGGGAAATCAATTCCCTTCTTCGACCCCCGACGTCTCACTTACGACCCTTCTTTTGGAAGTGTAGTCTGGGAGCTTGATACTAAAAATCTTCATTTACCTAAGTGCAACGTTCTACATTTAGGTAATTTCTGACGATAATGAAGACATAGCATTTTCTTGTGCTGAATTTGACTTAATTATCTAGGTACTAGGTACTTAGCAAATTTATTGGACCTCATCAATTATCTAAATAAGTAATATAAAACTGTGTGACGAAGAATAATGCATTTATTACTGAAGTTGATAAATTAGGACTGACTCCTTACATGAGCTAACTATAAGCGTAAAAAAGCCTTTTTTTAATTTTGAGTTTGTAATAATTTTATTGCGAGCTTTCTTAAATATGTTTTACTAGCTTTTGCCCGCAGCTTCGCCCGCGTGGCAATAGTTTTTATGACTGTTTTTAGGGGGAATGGTGCGCGAGCCGCAAGCGGCTCGCGAGCGCGGACATGACTTTTCCCGAGATCCCTCGGGAACTATATCAGGATATTAAAATTAGTAAATTTCCTACCCCCTAAGCCACCTCTGTGCAAAAAATCACAGCAATCCATTGTTCCGTTGCAATGTTAAAGAAACTAACCAAAAAAAAGAGTATATTTTCAGTTCCCTCAGGAACTGCATCGGACTATGCTATTTTCACGGACTAAAAGTAGCCTATGTCCTTCCTCGTGACACAGACTACCTGTATGCCAAATTTTGTTAAGATTGGGCAAGGCGTTGAAGCGTGAAAAGGTAACAAACAAACAAACACATTTTCACATTTATAATATTATTATAGTAAGGATTATACTGCAACCTAACAAAATATTAAAAATACAAAATGATTTGTCGGAAAATTATCCCCCACTCCTAGCCTACTCACCTCACTCGCCCTACAAGCTGATCGGGCTGTTTTTCGCGTTCGTTGCACACGTCAAAATAACAAGAAATGATGAATGGAGGCGTAGTAGAGGATCACTTACGAGGAAGCGGCCTAATGCGTATTTAAATGTGTTATGTTATTATTGTACGTATCGTAACTATAAGGAAATTTTTACGAGAGGATTGTTTGTTTTACTTGACAACAGTGCAACAGAAATATACAATTCCAACAAAACATAAATATGAAAGGCGCCAAGTTCGAGCCAAAAAAGTTACAGAGATCTAAACGCGAAGGTTGGATAGTTTTATACTGGTTACTTATGAGCCCGCTGCGGAGTTCATAAATCCTATACAAACGTATTATTTGATTCGTTTGTTAACCAAACAACCGATTTTGAAATAATTTTATATCGATAATCGGATAACGTATATCTGTGTCGGTATCGCATTACTTTTTTGAAAAACGAAACAGTAATCCGTTATTAACTAATAAACTTGTTTTCCGTATTTTAACTTGAAAACAAGTTTATTGGTTAATAATGGATTTCAGCTACGGGACTTCCAATTGAAATACATAATAATCTTGAAATTGTCCAAATTATTAGAATCTACATCAATTTTTTAACACCCTGTACAAAGATAGATTTTTGTGGAAATCTAAAAAAAATATAATCTAAAATGTCTTATATATTGCTTGATGGTCAGCATCCTAGCTGTTGATTTGATATTGAGTTCTCCGTTAAAAATAACTCCCTTACTTCTAAACTTCTATGTAACATTCTTCGCCGTTTTTAAAATAAATTTTAACAACCCCCGTGGCCTAATAGTTGAGTCCATTAGCTTCACATCAGGAGGTCGCGGGTTTGATTCCCGGCGGAGTCTAACTTTGTAAGACTAAGTTTGTTTGGTGGAAGGGCATTTTTAAGCCCGCCTGGCTAGCTACCACCTTCTTATCTAAGTCTTGCCGCCAAACTTAATGTTAACAGCATTGATGTGTTCTGACTTGAAGATGAGATAGCCAGTTCCCCATTGCGTTGGGGAATCTCAGTAAGCCCGCTTCCATCTTCGGCATCATCGTCACTTACCATCAGGTGAGATAATGCCAAGGGCTTACCAATTGTGGATAAAAAATAATAATTGTAACGCAAAAGCGTCGGTGGCTCGACCGGTAACGACTAGGTCCTCCTAACCAGAGGTGCCGGGTTCAAATCCGGAAAACCAATGTACGTACATATACTCACCGATTGCTTTAACGGTGAAGGAAAAACATTGTGAGGAAACCTGCACACATCTGCGAAGAAACTTGAAGGTTGTGTGTGAAGTCGATCAACCCGAACTGCTACCGCGTGGTCGACTAAGGCCCGATTGCCCTAGTTCTGGGTAGGCTCGAGCCTCTCGGTGGGGAAGTATATCTAAATATATATAACTCAAAGGTGACTGACTGACTGACATAGTGATCTATCAACGCACAGCCCAAACCAATGGATGGATCGGGCTGAAATTTGGCATGCAAGTAGATGTTATGACGTAGGCATCCGCTAAGAAAGGATTTCGGGAAATTCCCACGGGAACACCAAAAAACGGGAACTGCGCGGGCGAAGTCGCGAGCACCCACTAGTGAGCTAATATGATATCTGTAACGCAAAATACCTACAAACCAAACCGAGGGCTGCTACTAGTTTGTACATTATTATATCCTTGCAAAGAGGGGCCTATATGCGTGCGTTTGTTGCGATTTAATCGTCTTTGGAAATTTATTCACTTCCGCACAACCACTTAGGGTAAGGCAATGTTGGGGCAAGGGATCGTCAAATGGACTGGTTAATAACCAGAAAATATGAAGGCTTCAAAGTTTTAATTGCCAAACGTTTAGCGCCCTTTTAGGGTTAAACTTTATAATGGTAACGTGTTTACCATGAGTTTAATTATGGATGATTCATTAAAGTATTCTGTATCTTGTACTATGCATTACATAAACTTGGATCAAAAAGGAAAATTAAAGAATATCTGCTTTCGCTCTGACTCGTACTGTATGTATACACTATTATGCTGCGTCTTACTTTGGTTGGATATACTTCTTACTTTGGATATGCGTCTTACTTTGGATATATATTTATTATTGTATCTATGTAGTTGTTATTTTATAATTTATTTATATAGGTATGTGTATATATAATTATTTATTTTATAATCCGAGTAGGATTTATTTATTTAGTTTACGGTATTTTATTTGTTAGTATATAAAAAAGTGATATATGTTTTCGTTTCAGTTTATAATTATTATTCACTAGCTTTATTTTATCCTTGTAATAACTGTCTTAGAGGGTGCTCGGTGCGCGAGCTGCAAGCGGCTTGCGAGCGTGGACATAATTTTTTTCCAGGTCCCTCAGGAACTATGTCAGGATATGCTTATTAGTAAAAAATGTCCTTTCCCACCCCGTAAACCGTCTCTGTGCAAAAAATTACAACAATCGATTGTTCCGTTGCGATGTTAAAGAAGTTAAACAAAAAAAGAGTACTTTTTCAGTTCCCTCAGGAACTGCAACGGGCTATGCTATTTTCACGGGATAAAAAATTTCTTATGTCCTTTCTCGTGACATAGGCTACTTGCATGCCAAATTTCATTAAGATTGGTCAAGGCGTTGAAGAGTTAAAAGGTAACAAACCAACAAACAAACACATTTTCACATTTATAATATTAGTAAGGATTTATTTTTTCTGTTGCTGTTACTCGCGTACTACCTGTCTCCTTGCTTTTTCTCTGAGGACTGGGTTCTCTGGAATAAATCGCTCTCAGCGATAATACCGCCTGAATTGTACGTCTCTAAGTCTTTAATTAAAATTTTACATGTTTATTTATTTATTTTGATGTACAAAAAAGAGTTATTTGAATTTGAATATTGATTGAGTATTTATTAGTATCATCGTCACGATCAACATATCAGCTGAAAGACGTCCACTGCGTAAAGCTTTAAAAATAAGATACAAAATAAATTAGTAGAAATAACCTAACCAATTAATTAAAAAATTCTAGACCCGACTGTATAAAAACTTAACCCCTCTTTTTTGGGTAGTCGTATAAAAATGTATCCTATGTCACTCACGGTACCAAGACGAATCCAACGACACCTCTCAAGATCAAGGCATTCCAAAGAAATATACATGCGCAGTCGGGTAAAAATATCATTGTATTTGCGGAGCACAAATAAAATTATCTAAGAGAGAACAACAGTAAATAACACAACTAATAGGGATGGCGAATGCTAGTCATCTGAGTTACTTTTTATCATCTGCCAAAAACGAAATTTTGTTCTAAAAATGTTTGAAATACCTAGGCGTGACATTTATGTACTCATTTTGTGATTTTGGTGAATTAAAAATCGAAGATGGAAAACAAAACGAGTAAGGTTTTCCGAGGTTTAAGTAGGAGGGCAATTTAGTGATCAAGAGTTCAAGAGTTATATCTGATGCTGTCGTCATCCCTATTGCAATAGTAAGCAAAGTAACCCACACGCTACGCCCAAAAACAAATGAAATCTCATTTGATACGTGACCAATCGATCGTCTAATCCTCTTAACTTGGTACCATTTGACGCGTGCACCATAGGTCCATAAGTTTGGCACTAAACTTAGTCACCATAGGCAGTTGAGGAAAAAACACATCCAGTGATCTAAATAAGCTTTTCATAGCCCAGGGATTTGTATATAGTACATTACTGCAGCTTCCAGCAAAAGAGACAATGATGGACGAACGTGTAAATATGGGCCGAGGCGAAGCCGAGACACACATACTTAAGTCCATCAATGCCTAGTTGTGGCCAAGGCTTGTATAGTACTTTTATCAAATAATGCGCGGAAATTAACACTTCAATAATTACTTTTCAAAATCAATGACGAACAACGAACAACAATATTTTTTCACGCGCCATAGTGTTTATTTGTTTTTTTTTTAATAAACATCGTTCTATTTGAAAGTCAGTCGGAAATTTAAATAAAACCTTTGTGACCTCATTGGTTGCCATGTTTCGAAGTAAAATATAGTTCCATTTTTAAATTACACGACAGATATGAATTATGAGGTCTATGTCCAGCAGTGGACGTCCTTCGGCTGATATGATGATGAGTTTACATAGTAATTTATTTTGCCGCTAAACACGACAGATATGGATTTTCATACATCTTTGCCGGCCACTGCTCGCATGTGTTTGGCCAGTACAGCAATTTCGATTTATCTCGAAGAAGGTTGTGAAAATAATGCTCAACTTTATGAATTTTCATAAATCTTTGCCGGCCACTGCCCGCATGTATTTGGCCAGTAAGCAATTTCGATTTATCTCGAAGAAGGTTGTGAAAATAATGCTCAAACTTCCAAACATGTTCAAGAAAAATACATTATTATTTCAAAACGAAACTATCAGTAAACAAAACTTTGATTGGAAATGGAATTTTGAGCGCAAAGGGTTTGGTGCAAAGAAAGACTATGGTGGATCTAACTATGCCGATCTTATCGGTCTGTACACATTGTACTAAGCATATTACCACGCTCGATATACTTGAGAAGAAATTAAACACAGTGGCCTCACAACTGTATGAGTGGTTTAAGATAAATGGTCTCTCACTGAACCTAACAAAAACTCAAGTTTTACCGTTCAACCTGTCGGGTCGTAAAAATCGGACTGTTGCAGTTTTACTCAATAACATCCCAATACAACAGGTGCACAATGCAACTTTTCTGGGTCTCCACCTCGATGGGGCCTTGACATGGGAAATGCATATTGAGTACCTATGCGGGAAGCTGGGAAGGGCTTGTTTTGCCCTAGGAAGACTTGCTTCCACTCTTCCTACTGGCACCGTGCGCACGTGTTACTTCGCCACCGTGCACTCACTCTTACAATACGGTCTCGAGCTGTGGGGACGCGCTGCCGATTGGGAGCGAGCGTTCAGACTGCAAAAACGAGCCATAAGGGTGATGGCACGCATTGCTCATGACGACACGGCAAGACCTCACTTCAGGGCCCTTGGGATCATGACACTTCCGAGTATGCTGATACACCAGGTAGCCTTGTATGTCAGGGAGAATCTTGACATGTACGTGACGCGTGGTGAAGGACACCAATACAATACTAGGCATGGTAATAAGCTAGCTGCTGTTCCGAGGAGATTAGAAAAGTTATCCCGAACAACGCACGTCATGGGCCCGTCCATATACAACCGACTACCTGCCGATATTACTGAAGCTCCAAGCAATTCTATTTTTAAGAGGAAACTCAAAAAATGGCTCGTCGAGCAGTCTTTCTACAGTCATAATGAGTTTTTGACTATTACAACTAATTAATGACAAAATATTACTATTTTGTATATTTTATTTTCTTTATGTAAATAACATACTTTGGTTATGACTATATTTAAATTGACATTTTTACCTAATTTAATGTAATAATTTTTTATTTTATATTATTTCTTTAATTTCTTGACGTGTAATGTATATTATTAATAAATGATGTATATGTATGTATATGTATATATATGTATATGTATATTATGGTTGCCAATAGACTGCACAGTCAGGCTGGTGATAAGATATAGCTACAAGGTGCAACATATAATTCAGGTGTATAGAATCAAAGGTGGTTTGTTCCTGTTAAATGTAATCCAGTCTCCTTTAGTTTGTTAGTTTTAATAAACAAATTGACTTATCGTATTATTGTTTTATTTTTTTCATCGATAATTAATTCCAACCATATCGCAGTGGGTACACGGGTAAACAGGAATTACCCCTACACCCACCGGTGGGTGAAGCCAGTGGGTGCACGGGTCGCCGTCCAAGGTGGTTACGTCCACAGTGCAAAATTTTCAGAACAAAATAAAGTCGATTATTTTATTTTTAAGTAACTCTTAACTCACTGGACTTTACTTGATTTGTTTGTAAAGTCAATTTTCAATTTGAAATAACAGTGGAGTTTGCAAGAGTTATTTAAAAATGTTTTTCGTGGTAAATATAGACACGGAACAGATTATGTTGACCTTTAAAGTTATCTTTTGAAATTTTGTGGACTTTACACTCTTTGATTCTATACACCTGAATTGTAGTACTTCTTGACGGTGGGATTACACTCGTCAAATTGAACAAATATCTCCAAGAAATATATTATCAATTCATATCAGCTCATATACGTCCCCACTGAGGGGCTCGAGCCTACCCTGAATTAGGGCGATAGGGACTTAGTCGACCACGTCGGCCCAGTGCGGGTTGGTCGACTTCACACACAACCTACGAGTTTCTTCGCAGGCGTGTGCAGGTTTCCTCACGATGTTTTCCTTCACCGTAAGAGCGTTGGATAAACGTACATATGAAATCTAAATTCGAAATCACATTGGTACTTGGCAGGTTCGAACCACGACCTCCCGGACAGGAGGTGGCGGCCCTAGCCGTTAAGCCACCGACACTCTAAGTAACATAAGTTGTTCAGTTTAAAGAGTACAAGCCAACCTTAAAGTATCACAACACGTTTATGTTACACTCTGTATATGCTGATAAGAAAGCCAATCGGGACACCCACAATCAGGCATATTTTCACGATTCTCTAAACATCTGATTCTCACCTAATTAATATGGTAGGTAAAGTTATTTAAGTGCATCCACTCACAACAAGGCGTCACATGCTTCCTTGTCAAAGGGAAAAAATAAATATATCTCCGACACCCTCTCTGCCCCGTACGCCATGCCTCACACTCCCCGACTTGGTAGAATCACGCGTCGCTTGCGCGTATTTTGCGAAGATGGATCATGGGTGAGCGCGACAATTGTTCGCGCAGACGAGCGTTTATAACGCTAAATAGAAATAGATTGAACCTTATCAGAAGAGTTCAGAAGAATTTTGAAGTGAAAACTTCTTAGGCACGTTAGGCATTTTTGAGATGAGAAAAAAACCATTGAACTCGAGACACTGTAATGTAACGTAACTGACAGCTTACCAGGAACACACGGAGGGTCAAAACTTATAAAACTGTTTCCACTTCTGTCGGCTCTCCCGGAGTGGTTAGGTTTTTTTTACCGCCTCCGTGGCGAAATGGTTAAGTCGGTTAGTTTGATTCCCGGCGGAGTAACTTTGTATGACTCGGTTTGTTTGGTGGTGGAGCATTTTCTAAGCCTGTCTGGCTAGCTACCACCGTCTCATCTAAGTCTTAACAGCATTGATTTGTTCGGCTTGAAGATAATTATGAAAGTTACTTACCTATTTCGTTGGGAATTATTTGTGAGCGAGCCCGCTTCCATCTTTGGCATCATCGTCACTTACCATCAGGTGAGATGATGTCAAGGGCTTACCAATTGTGGATACGGAACAAAAAATTACTAATTTTAGCCAAAATAAAATATAGTAAGCTAAAATAACACCATGAAATCACCAAATTATACGTTTAGTTTGGAACAATTTGCCTAAAAGTGGAAATAAAGAAAGAAAATATTTCGGGGTAAATCGGAATATAATTTAGGACAGATTGACCGCTTGAGGTGTTCCGAAGCCGGATAGTCGGTTACCCTACACCTATCTTCGAGCGCTGCCTATCAGTATCAGCCGCCAGTCGCCTAAAAGGAAGCCCAATACTTTTCTTACTTCGGACTTCTTCCTTCTATTTGTTCATTTCTTATTCCAACGTAGTAGACCTTTATTAAAATTTAAAATACCTCTAAGATTCTACGTGACCGTATTCCTTTAAGGAAATTTAAGTCGGATGTATTTTTTAAACCTCAGGGTAATTTCGGAAATACTTTTTTATTTTATATTTTAGTCATTAGGACCTTAATTAAAAGCCCGTAGTAAAGTAGAAGATTTTATTCGAGTATAGCAACGATCGTTGTTAATCTGGTACACAACTAAAACTTTTGATATTACCTAAATGTGTTCTTAAGTAAATCAAAATTCGTGTTATACGTTTGAGGCAATTTTCATCACCGCCGTAGTTTTTTTTATTATTGTTTCGTTTACCATTTCTTCAGTTCCTAAATTATATTCCGATTTACCCCGAAATATTTTCTTTCCTTATTTCCACTTTTAGGCAAATTGTTCCAAATTAAACTTAAAAGTGGTGAATCCATGGTGATATTTTATATCACTATTTTTATTTTCGCTACATAATCTTCTCTAGGTTAACTTGACAAAATAAAAGTTAAAAAAACCTAAAAACCGACTGCAACATGAAATTCACTCAAAGTTCTCGTTGGTTAATTTCGTGTATTTATATGTAAAAAATGTTATTTCAGACTTTTGATCAAATCTCTTTTTGAAGTCGGTAATTAGACTTTTTAAACTTTTTTCTTCAAGCATTCCCCATCACTGACGCTCGTCTGCAAAAACCGAGACCCCTCGAAGATGGATCATCGAGGACGGCGGGGGGCGTCGATCGCGCGATAACCGGCGCGATATGGAAAACTGCGGAATGTTCGAACAGAGATGGACTTGGTTTCGTTTAGTTGGGGTCATTAGGGATTGCTTGTATCTGGGGGCATGGTAGTGCGCCGCCAGGATAAGCCAAAGGAACGAGGCATTGCCTACCGTTTCTGGAAGCGTTTCGTAGTTTTTTCGATACATCATAGCTTTGATCTGGACTATGTTAGAAAACTGAAATTTCCAGAATAATATATCCTCAGCATATTTATCAAACATGCCAAGTATCAATTATCTACCTTTAATGGTTTCAGATTGACAGTTTCCTAACTCACTAATACACTCAGTGATGATCATCAAAACCTCTAGGGTACTTCCTGAAGTCCTAGAGAACTGAAATTTGGTATGTATAGGCTAAAAATTGCATATTAACCACGAAAAATTTAATTTGAAAATTTTCTCCCTCCAACCCCTCGCATTTATGGGGTGCATCATCATATCAGCTGAAAAACATCCACTGCTGGACAAAGGCTTCCCCCAAGGAATTCCACGACGACCGGTCCTGCGCTGCCCGCATCCATCGGCTTCCCGCTATCTTCACCAAGTCTTCGATCCACCATGTGGCAGCCCTGCCTACGCTACGTTTTCCGGTGCGCGGTTGCCACTCGAGAACTTTACTAACCCAACGGTCATCTGTTCTATGAGCATAAATAAATATGTTTCGTCGTAATTTCGAACCGTCATTGCTTCGGTGTGGATAATACTAGAAAACTAAAATTTTCAGGATAAAATTTCTTTGGCAGATTTATCAAACGTTCTAAGTACCAATTATGTAGCTTATATGCAGATTTATTGAAATCTGAAATACATCGATTTCGTGACTGTTTCACGAATTAATTATTTGATGATCATCAAAACGTCCAGGGTACTTCTTGAAGTCCTAGAAGCCTAAAATTAGTTATATAGGCTAAATATTGCATATAAGCAAAGGAAAAATTAAGAAATTGGAAACTTTCTCTCACCAACTTATCGTGTTATAGGGGAGCATATCGGTAGATCAAGAAATGTGTTTCGTCGTAGTTTAGAACCGTCATAGCTTCGGTCCGGATGATGCTAAAAACCTAAAATTGTTAGCATAAGCTGTTTTGGCAGATTTATAAAATATTCTAAGTATTAATAATCTATCTTTTATAGTTTCAGATATATTGACATCTGAAATTCGTGACTGATTCATTCACTCATTGTTGGATGATCATCAAAACCTCTAGGGTACTTTCTGAAGTTCTAGAAGACTGAAATTTCAAATGTTGGCTAGAAATTTCATATAAACAACGGAAAAAAATCTGAAATCGGAAACTTTCTCCCTCCAACCTCTCGTGTAGGGTCGTCTGTTGAACGCTGTTGACTGTTAGAACCCGCGACCTTTGGCTCAGCAGTCATCGTCCCTAACCACAAAGCCAAACAGGTGGCAACAATGCAGAGTAGGCTATGAAAAATGGGAATAGCTGAAGTGCAAGAAATAGAGCCCAAAACATTAAAATATCTAAAGTGCCTATCAAAAAAAAACAAAATCCCACCTAAAACATTTAATGTCGAGTTGGTTGCCAAGACTCACAAGTTCATTACTTTCATTATTAAAAAGTTATGAGATCTCTAGTAGAGTCAAACCCCTAGCTAAGATGAGCCCTGACTCTACAAACTCTACCTACATCTTGGTAAAATCAAAGTTATGGCTTAACCGGTCCTTGAGTGACAAACTGTTCCTTGGACTTAAATGCTATGTCACGTAATAGTTCCACGAATATTAAACGGTCAATTTACCAAGATCGGGTTTACAGTCAGGGCTTATAAGTAGTTTTTTTTAATGTGATACAGTCAAGAACACTTAAGAGCCCGCTGGAGTTCATAAATACCAAAAAACGTAGTATTTGATTCATTTGTTAACCAAACAACCGATTTTGACATAATTTTATATCTATAATCGGATGACGTATATCTATGTCGGTATCGTATTACTTTTTTGAAAAACGAAACAGGAATCCAAAAGTTTTTCAAAAAAGTAATACGATACCGACACAGATATACGTTATCATCATATCAGCTCAGATACGTCCCTCATACACGGTTATGATGCGCAGCCCAAATCGAAACTGCTAGAGATCTCGATAACTTTTTATCAGTGAAAGCAATGAACTTGTGTGTCTTAGGGACCAACTTACATGTAATGTTTTTAGTATGATAGATTTTTTCGGTGACATCAAAAAATTTTACACAAAATCAGATAAGTTCTCATCATTACGTAATAATTAGCACTCGTTGATCGAGATCAATTATATAAGATTTTTAACACTAGACGTTTTTAGAACGATCCTTTCAAGTTTTTGTTTAGTCTTAGACGAGCGACACTATTTATGACATAATATATTATGTTTGCACTCTCAGATACAATCAAAGTTCCATGCAGTCCAAATCACTGAAACATATAAATTAATTTATATTATTATTAAATACAATTAAAATATAGTGTTGGCCTGAATCATCACCATCACAAGCCTTATACTTCTATTGCAGTGTGTGCTATGAGGATTGATTGGGTATATTTTGTCTCTTTATTTTTTGACCTACTTATACTACTAATTGTGAATTGATAAATTAGTATAAGTAGGTCAAAAAATACTTAAAACTGAAAAACTTTAATCAAAAGTTAGCTTTACAGTGTGTAAAGCTAACTTTTGATTAGAGTTTTTCAGTTTTACCTCGTACAGGGAACAGCTCAAATTTGACTATTTCCAGGTAGGTAAGTATTTGTCAAATATAAGTCTAAGTCTTGCCGCCAAACATAAGTGTTAACAACATTGATGTATTCCGGTTTGAAGATAAGATAGCCAGTTCTCCATCGCGTTTGGGAATCTTGGTAGACCCGCTTTCATCTTGGGCATCATCGTCATTTACCACCAGGTGAGATGATGCCAAGGGCTTACAAATTGTGAATAAAAAAATTTAATAACAATCATGTTTTGTATTCAACAAATGACCCCATGACCCCTTGACTAGATCCAGCTCTGTTCCAGCCCCCAACTACATCGCTCGGCTCGGCAGGTTACACTTGTATGAGTATTTGTATACGTATTTGCCGGCTGCCCTTTGCTTGCGCTTCAAAGACTGTTCGTGCTGTTATGTGCATTCATGATAAATGCACGTGTGATAAAAATGCGATGCATGTTTTGAATATCTCAGTAGATATTCGAAAACATTTTAAAAATTTTTGAAAACCACTTTTAGATTATTTATTTTGATCTAGTCTATTTTTTACTTTTATTATTTAGCTACCTTTGTTGTTCAGTTCACAACTGATCGATTTGTATGGGAAGTCCAAAACTTTTTTGTGAATTTACTATGGGTTTCTTGGGAAAAGTTGTATAGTTTCATGAGTAGAAGTCACAGTTAAAAAAATTGCAGACATTTTTATCACCCGGTAAATAAGTATCAACGTATTATAGGTAACATCAGTACTGTTGATATTCCTTAAACACTATCCTAACACTAACCTAAAATTCACGTCTCAAACGAACGTCTCAAAATTCGAAAACCTTACTCAAATGTTTGCATTCACTCTAAGTGCTTACTGCCCCCCCTTTCGAAGTAAGCAACAGCAACAGCCGAAGCCGTAAGCACAAACAGAGCTAAAATAACAAAGTTTTCCAAAGCGGTAACACTGCAACGAGAAAACACAGTTAAAAAAGCATTACGTACTTATTTTTGTATAAAAATTTTAGAAGGAATGGTAAGCCTGTAATCGCTTCAAGTTTTTCATCATTCGGCAGCTGGTGCACTTTCCCCTTTGCAAAAATTCTCTCAAAGTTTACTTTTCTTATTAAAGTTAATCCTATTGTAATTCTTAGAAAAAATATGGTCTTTGAGTTGGCTTTCATTTCAATGGGAAGACAATTTAAGTATTAAACGTATATAAAACGTTCATAATAAAAGTTTATTTGGGCTGGAAGTACTTATATTTTTACAACGAAAAAATCAAAAAATATTAAAGGCTCTGTCACACAATAGACGTGATAGACCATAAAAACTTTATAAAAGATATACATACTTCACATCCTCAGCAGTTTTTAAGAATTTATGTTAATAATTATTCAACTCAGATAATGCTTTCTTCAAGCTTAGCTCTTGCAGTCTTAGAGCAAAAAGCGATTTCGTCATCATATCAGCTAACTGATGTTCTGAGGGAACATGTGTCACAGAAAGTTCACCGTTAGTAACATATTCCTTTAGAAAAAGGGCTTTAATTTTATGTGCTTGGCTTACTTATAAAATTCGTATTTTGGGTTGTGTGCAAGTTTGACTGCTTTGTGTTCCTTTCATTTAACAGAAGATGCGCTTTACTAGCATTACATTCATAGATTTCCTAGGCGTTCCTAGATTTCTAAAGGTAACACTCACAGCAAAGTAAATATGAGGTCTTGTTCCAACTGATACATATAAGTATGATAAACCGCTTGTGGATATAGGAAGTTCGTATCTGCATCTTCTTCCTTTTCCGTCACATTTTGTTTCATAATTGGTGTTGGTGAAGCTTTACAGTTGGACATGATAGTTTTTTCTACGACTTTCCTTGCGTATGCCTTTTGGCAAAATGTTATGGTCTAGTCCTCGCCAACTTTTATTTCTATTCCTAAAAAATAGGAAGCAGATTTGTTTGTTATCTTGAACCTCGTCTCTAATTCCTTAATAAATTCATCTGCTGCTGCCTTTGTGTTATATGCAACAAGACCATCATCGTCATAAAGGGTAATAAAGACTTTGGATTGTCTTATTAGTCTAATGTAAAGCCAAAAATCAATTCGCTTTGTTGGAATCCAGATTCTTGTGAAAATTCAGCAATGCAAGTTACCATCAGGTGAGATGATGCTAAGGGATTACCGATTATGATTTAAAAAAAAATCTAAAGTTCTCATATTCTTGGAAGAAACTGTACAGCATCATGATTGTTAATAGTTCCTCATTGATAATTACTTCCATGTTGGCCAGCTTTTCGACAATATCCATGAATGTATTTAAATGCGCACAAAAATCATTTTTCATTAGGGTCGAGCTTAGTAAGGATTAGTTGTTTTATAAGAGTGGCCTTACGCGCCGGTACTTTGCTTGCACGTGGATTTAAGTTTGTCTTATAAAGCTTTAGCCGTTTTGTGGCTTTTGATTTGCTTCAGCTCAGATGGAGCAATGACGAAGACTAGTTCCGTCTTAGCTTGTCTATCGCCATCGATCCCTATCGCAAGTGCATCAGGGTCTAAGAGATTCTCGATGTACTTTCATATTTTTTCATGAACAAGTACAGTTTCCGTTTAAATAACATACCTGTCGTAATTTTCCCGATGGAGAGGATCAATTCTACGGGTTATCACGTTCGTATGCTTCGTATTCCACGTATTTTACGTATTTCACGCTCTTCTACTATATTAAACGTTTATAGAACGTTCATGGTAAAAGTTTATTTATTCTTATAATGATAAACATTAAAGTCACTGTCACACAAAAGACGTGACAGACCAAAAAAAAACTTTATGGAAGATATGCATACTTCATAATAAGTAGCTATCTTACCTGTTTCATTAATATCATCTTAAAAACCGTCCAAGTGCGAGTCGGACTCACATCACGAAGGGTTCCGTACCATCTTTCAAGATTTGACACTGTTTACTTTTTAAATGCTTTTCACGTTAAAAAGTCACGTTTCTTGTATGGGATTTCCTTTAGTTTTATTTCGTTTTTATTATTTAATATTATAGCGGCAACAGAAACAATACACTGTGAAAAATTTCACTGTCCACTTATAACGATTCATGAGATACAGCCTGCGGACGGACGGACAGAGAGCGGAGGCTTAGTAATAGGGTTCCGTTGGCACCATAAGTTACTAGCTGTTTCCCGCTACTTTATTCCTACTTTAGTCCCAATCCCGCCCGGGAATTAAAAAACTGGCTTTATTCCTTGTCTACATCATAAGAAAACCTCTAAGCAAAATTTCAACTGTCTAGGCCGATCGAAGTGTTAAGGCTGGGCGTTGATGAGTCAGTGAGCCAGGAGTTTTCCTTTTACCCGACTACGGCAAAGCTAAAAGATAGGGTTAAGTTTTTGTGTGTAACGATTATTGATTACTAGTTTTTTCCCGCGGCTCCGCCCGCGTGAACATCGTTTTTATGACTTTCTTTAAGGGTGATTAGTAAATTATGTCGTTTTTCACTTACTCAACCATCTCTGTGCAAAAAATCACAGCAATCGAGTATTTTTTTAGTTCCCTCAGGAACTGTATCATATTATGCTATTTTCCCGGGATAAAAAGTAGCCTATGTCCTTTCCCGTGACACAAGCTACCTGCATGCCAAATTTCATAAAAATTGGTCAAGGCGTTGAAGCGTGAAAATGTAACAAACAAACAAACACATTTTCACATTTATAATATTAGTAAGGATAGTTCCTTACTGAATTATCTCAATTTTCTTGTATATTGTGATTATTATTTTTGTTTTTAGTTTATCTCAATAAAAAAGCTCTTACGTTCAACTGTCTTAATACTAATTGATTGGAGCAATTTTGTAACCCCTTCATTAAATGTCTAGTGTCATTTTATGTCTGTCGTCATCTTCTCCTTAGGAGCTAAAATAACCAACAGGGCTTTCTTCCTTAACATGTGGGTTTAAATTTTGACACCTAGTAATTAAAACATTGTTACGCAGTAGTTAGAGAACATTGTAACGTCGTAATAAAAAAACATTTACAACTGAAACACTAGATGTTTAGAACATCTGAAGATGTTTATCAATGAAAATCGTGAAAATAATCTGAATATTAGAAAAATATGAAATGCACAGGCCGAGCCCGGATCGTACCATGCGAGGCTGAAGGCCGAAAAATAAATGTTTCATGAGTAAACTCCTATCGCGCGTCGGAGCTGACACGCACACTTTTTGAAGAAAACATTCTTTAGGCACGTTAGGCACCAGGAACACTCGGAGGGTAAAAACTTATAAAACTGTAAAAGTTTTCACTTCTGTCGGCACTTCCGGAGTGGTTAGGTCAGGTTTTTTTAATCAAACGTATTGATGCACAGATTTGTCATTAAACATTAAAAAGCCAGCTCGTGCACCGTGCACTCTTTCTATCCAATCAATTTGCTTATTTTTTTTTTATTTAAAAGTATTGATGCACAGATTTGTCATCAAGCATAAGAAAAAGAGGCAGGCTGAATACACTATCAGCTTCACGTTAAAATCCAATACAACTTACCATGTTTACAAGGAAATGTATTGATGAACAGATTTGTCATCACGCATGAAAAAAAGCAGTAGAGCCACAGGCAAAAGCTCAATTCACAAAAATCAGCTTCACGTAAAGATCCAATACAACTTACCATATTTACAAGAAAAGGTTTCACTAAAGGATCCAATGCAACTTATTTACAAGGAAAATCCATTTACCCAATAACACGATCTTAACAGGAATCTCCTTGACTACTCTGTAAAACTTTAATAATACGAACTAAAAGAAACTATTACCGAGAGAGTCGGCAAAAAACTGGTACGGGAGGCGACTTTTGATAGTATACAAGGCTAGAACGCAGAGGCTGGGACTGCTCGCGTATAGTTTCAAGTTGTAAAATATATCGAAAGTTTTAGTAAATATACATAATTTTAACGCACTTACGGCGTGTATTTTCCAATAACTAGATGCCGCAACGTCGTCGTTACAATCTATACGTGATTAGTTTCAAGGTATAGCCATATTGATTTATTGCTTTCTCTATTTTTTTATTTTACATTGACAACTTAACCTGACCGTTCAAGCATTCTGCCACGCAGAGGAGACAGAAGAGTGGAAGAACCACCCTGGGCATTTAAGAAAGTATATGTCGCAGCCAACTGGTTAAATTAGCCATTCAATTAACTGCCTAGCCAGGTCATTAAAGGGGGACATTCAATTGAGTGACTAGGCCGAACGTTGATTAAACAAGCGTCATTCAACGTTCAACTAGTTGGCTGATTGTAAGCTAGGCCTAACGTTTATTGAACAAGCGTCACCTAACGTTCAACTAGTTTGGTGATTTTAGGCTAGCCCTTTGAACATGGCAGACGTAAAATCCCATACAACGAAAAGGGAGTTGGCAAAAAATAGTTAAAAAAAACTGTAAGTGAGCGAGCAAAGTGAGCGATATTAGATTCGGTTAGGTTTGATTAATTATACACTCAAAGAACTGTGCCTTTGGATTTTGAGTCTCCCGTGGGTAATGCTTCACAGAAGAAGAAATCATCGTATTTTTATTCGGAGTATATTAGGAAAGTCCCATTCAACGAATTGGCTAAATGATGTTTAGCAAACTCGTTGAACGTTACATTTAACGACTTGGCCAGTTCACCTTTAGTCATTCAATTGAATGTCGCCATTCAATCAAATGGTAGATTTAACCAGATGGCTGCGACATATACACGACTAACACGCCAAAATCGTGTATACTTTCTAAAAACTTATTTTACGATTTGTTCAAAAACTATACAGTGCAATAAACAACACTATTGATGCGTGCTGGCCTGGTATATTATCGAAATTCGCGTACGGGAGATAGCACGGGAAGCCAGAAATATACGGTGGCGGCGGCGGCGCGCAACAAAAATTTAATTTCATAGTGAAACTTTGTATGGGCTCTTAAATTACTGACATGGCACCGTGAACTTTTCTTATTAGATACTGGGCGAGGCCATCCGATGCTGGACATGATGCTCTATTTTCTACAGAGAAGTGTAATAAAATAGTGCCAAAGGTTATTTATGAAAATAGGTTGTAAAACTTTCTTTGTTCGGTAAAATTGAGTCCTACGCGTCTAAGAAAACTTAGGTTTCATGAAATCTTCTATAGGAAGTAACAAAATTGGAGTAGTGGTCCAATTTCTATACATTATACTGAATGTCATATCAGGCGAAGGACGTCCACTGCTGGACATCGGTCTACCCCAAGGATATCCACGATGACCGGTTCTGCGCTGCCCGCATCCAGCGGCTTCCCGCAACCTTCACCAGGTCATCGGTCCACCGAGTGGGAGGACTGCCTACGCTATGTTTTCCGGTGCGTGGTTGCCACTCAACACCTTTACTACCCCACCGGCCATCTGTTCTACGAGCTATTTGAACCGCCCAATGCCATTTAAGTTTAGTACGAGCTATTTGAACCGCCCAATGCCATTTAAGTTTAGCAATTCTGGGAGCTATGTCGGTTACTTTGGTTCTCCTACGGATCTCCTCGTTTCTGATTCGATCACACAGAGAAACTCCGAGCATAGCACTCTCCATAGCCCTTTGAGTGACCTTGAGCCTTGTTATGAGGCCCATAGAAAGCGACCACGTCTCAGTTCCATATATCATCACTGGCAACACATACTGGTCGAAGACCTTGGTCTTAAGACACTGCGGTATTTGGGACGTGAAGATATTGTACTGAACAACTTTCCTCAAAAGGTCCATATAGCTTTAATTTGCAAGAATGAATAGAGCTCTGATTTTGTGTAAAGAACTATCTGATTGACTTTTTTTACAGGGATTAGTTACACACGGTCATTTGACCCTAAACTAGGATTTCTTGTACAGAAGCAAGCACATCAAGCTAGATGCATCAAGTCAGAAGAAAAGCGTTATATGTTTCTTTTTTTAAATTACTGATTATAAATAAACAAAAAATGGTTGAAATTAGTTTTGTATGAAAACACGTGAACGACAATAAAATTAATCTTATTAACTTTATCGAAAAAACAAAACGTACAAGCCTAGCTTTCTGACTGACAACCTACCAAAAAAATAGTCCAAATCGGTTAGAGGCGAAAATCGTTAACGCCGTTTATATGAAAAGTCGCAGCTTCACAATCCTCTTAAACACTAGACACAGAGCAAACAAATCTGTTCGTCACACGAATGTTTGCCCTGAGTGGGGATCGAACCCACGACTCTCAGTCCAGCAGGTAGGAGCACTGCCACTGGGCCAACGAGTCAGTATAGATCGAGTCCTTTGAACGTCAATTTATAAAAATACGAGTCACATTTATTTTTGTTACTTGGGGAAAGTTGTCAGTATGATGAGTAAAATCATCAGTTTTCGGGTCTTACAGCAATTTTTTTTAATCGACATGTATTAATCTGTTTTTCTATAGTTATAAGTTACCGTCTAAATCATATTCAAAGTTTCGTATCCAAATAGTGCCAACGGTACCGTATTACTAAGCCTCCGTTGTCCGTTCGTTTATCTGTCAGCGGGCAGTATTTCATGAACCGTAATAGTTAGACTCTACCTAGGGTAGACAGATGAAATTTTCACAGTGCGTGTATTTCTGTTCCTGCCATAACATGAATTAATAATAAAAATAAAAATATAGTAAAACATTCTTTAGATTTTTAGGGTTCCGCACCCAAAGGGTACCATCGGGACCCTATTACTAAGCCTCCGCTGTCCATTCGTCTCTCTTACAGCAGCCTGTTTTTTATGAACTGTAATAAGTAGACAATTGAAATTTGCACAGAGTGTGTATTTGTATTGCCGCTATAACATCATCATCATCATCATCATATCAGCTCATAGACGTCCCCACCGAGGGGCTCGAGCCTACCCTAAATTAGGGCGATCAAGCATTAATCGACCACGCGGGCCCAGTGCGGGTTGCTCGACTTCACACACAACCTGCGAGTTTCTCCACAGGCGTGTGCCGGTTTCCTCACGATGTTTTCCATCACCGTAAGAGCGTCGGATAAACGTACATATGAAATCTAAATTCGAAATCACATTGGTATATGGCGGGATTTAAACCACGACCTCCCGGACAGGAGGCGGCGGTCCTAGCCGTTACGCCACCGACGCTATATCAACAAAGGATAAAAATTAAGTTAAATTAAAAGGCGGGCGGGGCCCCATACAAGTAACGTGATTATTTTTAAAACATGAAAATTAAGTCTTGTACAATGGTACGAAACCCTTCGCGTGCGAGTACTACTCGCACTTGGCCATTTTTTTTTGAATTTTATTCAAATTCATACCTCTCCATACCTTTCTTTATTCTACCTTACGTATTTATCATACTCAGCATTAAACCTGTAGACTGAACGATTTATGAATTGTGGCCTGAGCAACCCTGAGTAGCTGAAGGTGACCGATATTCGAGCGAGGTTTATACTTTGACTCAGATACTTAAGCTGAGCTTTGGGGATATTAAAGTTCTAGTTTAATAAAGTTTTGGTTATTTCATCTTTTTAGCTCATATATACGTCCCCACCGAGGGGCTCGAGCCCACCCTGAATTAGGGCGATCGGGCCTTAGTCGACCACGCAGGTCCAGTGCGGGTTGGTCGACTTCACACACAACCTTCGAGTTTCTTCGCAGGCGTTTGCAGGTTTCCTGACAATGTTTTCATTCACCGTAAGAGCGTCGGATAAACGTACATATGAAATCGAAATTCTAAAACACATTGGTACGTGGCAGGATTCGAACCACGACGTCCCGGACAGGAGGTAGCGGCACTTGCCATTACGCCACCGACTTTTGGTTACTTACCTCTATAAAATCCAATCTCTTTTAACCTTCACAAAGGAGGATGGCGTAGAAAACTTTTTTTATTACTTCTAGGCATTATTTCTGCCTAAAGCTAAAAGAAAACTCTGTTTTCTTCGCAAGTTTCCCCTATATTCAAGAAAAATATTTTCAAATAACATCCCCATTCATATTCAGAAATTTTCATTCTCCTACTCGCGGAAATCGTGCAAAAGTTAGTAAATAGATCTTTAACGGTCGATAGAGTTTAAGAGTAGGTACAATGGAAGTTTGGTCCCGGATAATAAATTACTTCCATAGGAAACAAATTGTGCATGATTATAAAGACGAAAAAAGTTAAATCTATTCAGTAGAAGTGGAAACTCATTCTATCATCAACAAGCAATTTAAACTTACTTGCAATTCGTGTCGAGTGAGCTTTTGTACGTGATGTTTCCTTCTAAAAATCACGTCTAATACCTATTTCTAAAGATTTTATCATCATCAGCTCGGTCGAAGGACGTTCACTGCTGGACAAAGGCCTCCCTCAAGGATTTTCACAACAACCGGTCCTCCGCTGCCTGCATCCAGTAGCTTCCCGCGACCTTCACCAGGTCGTCGGACCACTGAGTTTTTTTTAAATTCATAATTGGTAAACCCTTGACAACATCTCACCTGGTGGTAAGTGACGATGTTGCCGAAAATGGAAGCGGGCTTACCAAGATTCCCAAACGCAATGGGAAACTGGCTATCTTATCTTCATGCCGGAACACACCAATGATATCAACATTGATATTTGGCGGCAAGACTTAGATAAGATGGTAGTAGCTAGCCAGGCGGTCTTAGAAAATACCCTACTACCAACCAAACCGAGTCTTACAATTGACCCCGCCGGGAATCGAACCCGCGACGTCCTGTGTAAAGCCAGTGAACTTTGCCTCTGAGCTACGGAGGCGGTTAAAAGTGAGTGGGCGGCCGTCTTACGCTACGTCTTTCAATGCGCGGTCAGCACTTCACAAATTTACTGGCCCAACGGCCATCTGGTCTATGAGCTAAACGCCCCACTTATGTATTTACTAGCTGTTTATTTACTAGGCGTCACCCGCGTGGACAACGTTTTTATGACTTCTCGAGGGTGCGCAGTGCGCGATCCACAAGCGGCTCGCGAGCGTGGACAAGACCAAATTTCAGCCAAATCCGTTTAGTAGTTTTTGCGTGAAAGATTAACAAACATACGTCCATACATTCTTACAAACTTTCGCGTTTATAATATTAGTAGGATTTAGTGATTCGGAGAGCTATGTCGGCTATTTCGGTTCTCCTACAGATCTTCTCGTTTCTAAAGATTAAATTTGCTGTAAATAAATGAAATAATGAACGCCTGAAGATGGGCTTATAAACTAGTAGATTCTGCCCATACTGATTTACGGTGCCGAAACAGGGACGCTCACTAAGGCCAATATTCACAAAATGAAATCTGCGAAAACTTATTATCATCATCTAGATATATAAAGTATGTCACTCATATTTGTATAATAGCAGTAAGTTTCCCAAATATAACAATAAAATGAATAATAAAGCAACTCAAAGAGCCATAGAGCGCGCCATGTTAGGTATTTCTATTATTAGACTAAAAACAAAAGCTGAAGATGTTGGTAAACGCATTATCAGACACGAATGTAGCTGATCGGGGCACGTAGCTAGATGGGAATATGGAAGGTGGACTAGAGCTATAACAGACTGGCCATCAAGACCAAGGCAACGATCAGTAGTACCAGCTGCCCGGTGGTCTGATGACATCGTTACCATTGCCGGTTGATGCTAGACGATACTGGCGAGGGACCAAGACGAATGACGTGCACAAGAAGAGGCCTATACCCACCAGTGGGCTAGTATGGGCTGATTTGTAGATAGAAATAATGAAAAATCGACTGAAGACTTTTAACACTGAAAATGTGCTTTTGCTCGCTCCGGTGGAGCTACCCTTTTCGGCGAAAGCGTGTCATGACGATTAATCTGAAAGTATATGGGGAATATTAATGATTTAAGGTGGTAATATTACAGATTTTCGTTATCTTTGACGTCAATTACTCCTAAACGGTAGAAAACCCAAGGTTGATGATGTTCCTCAAAGTCAATAGCTATTAGAAACACGATTGAGCAGTGTTGGCTAAATAGAAAAAATTCCCAAAGATAGGTATACACCGTTACTTTCAACTCTAGTTATGACTAATATTTTGAAGTACAAATTTTAACAAAATATATAACAACATTTGTTATGATAATACAAAGTGAGTGATGTTATTGTTTTTTATAATTTCATTGTAGATTTTAATTGAAACAACAACCATCGAAAAAGTGAAAAAGTGTGGTTATTTTCTTTTTTCTTTAAACTTAAAGCAAAAGACAGAGACAACTGTTCCAATCAATACCTCGCCTTAAGTGTCGAAATGTACGTATTGGAAAGGGCTTTACTGTGAAAAAAACCTTTTTTGAAAAATTGAGAAAAAAATTAAAAAGTGATATTTTCTTTTTGACATTTAGTTCTGAGACTTTAGTCAGTTAAAAATCTCCCATAACTTAAAAACCTTGCGGTGTGATGATGGTATTTTTTTTATCCATCATTATTAAGCCCTTGGCATTATCTCACCTAAGGGTTAAGTGACGATGATGCCGAAGATGAAAGCAGGCTTACCAAGTTTCCCCAACGCAATGGAGAACTGTCTATCTTATTTTCAAGCAGGAACACATCAATGCTGTAGCATTTCGCGGCATGACTTAGATAAGATGGTGGCAGCTAGCCAAGCAGGCTTAGAAAATGTCTTTCCAGCAACCAAACCGAGTCTTACAAAGTTAGACTCCGCAGGGAACCGAAGCCGCAACTTCCTGATGTGAAGCTAATGGACTTAACTATTACGCCACGGAGGCGGTTAAAAAGGAAAAACTAAAATTGGTGGGTACATTATGCGCGGACGTTTAGCTCCGCAGTTCGTAAGTATACATAAGAGGTTATATTTTTAAATGCTTAAAAATAATCTAGAATATTTAAGAAAAAAATAAATTTTGCCCGAGTTAATTTTCAATGGGAGCGATGGCTGACTCTCGCGTTATACTCGTGACCGGATGCTGCCCGTGTGAACTGGCCTACTCTTGTCAAAGGCATTAATGACATTCAATGAGTTTTATGTGTAACTTTGAGTGTCATATTGTTTACATGTTCTATTGACATAATCTGGTTTATTTCAAGAATTGAATTTTGACGTTATTAACTAATGATTGTTTATTTCTTGAATTTATCACAAATGACATTATGTTATCATTATTTTATGACTATCAGAAAGAATGTAATTTGCACCTTTTTTGAATAAATAAGTACCTTGAATCTTGAATCAATGTACACAGGCCAGCACATCAAGCTACACACTTTGGACTTTGTACCGTTCTTATGCCGAATGCGTATGGATCAGAATCGCACTACGAGTGTATAGCTTGATGTGCTGGCCTCTGTACATACACGAAGTTCATGTCACACTCAGGTGGATATTTTCATTTCCGAATTAGGTTAGTACTTCAATTAAACAACCATGTCTTACCGTAAAAACTGCGCTAGAGCTTCGTACAAAATAGACTTGTGATTTATTCTTTCAAGAATATTTTTCGTGTCACAACGGGGACACTTTATTCGCAGAAAACAAGGAAAAATTTCTAGGAAAACGCTGCTTCATATTCCTTATGTCATAAATCTTAGGGGGCGGGCACATCTGTCAAAAGTGTAAAATATGTATTTCTTGTACGTTACGCCAACTTCTCTCGTTCTAAAGTGAATAAGATGCATTTGAGATTTATGCTGTCAAGTACGAGCTTTATGTATGAGTTTTGTTTGCATGCAATGTGCATTTTTGAATGGTATAGGATGGGAGTTACTCGAATTTTTATACAGTGTTTCGCTGCAATGATTTATGAAGAATTTTCAATTCAGTCAAAGCATTTTAGTGCTGGAAAGCGCAGAAACGACATTTTATCATGCAACTCAATAAAACGAGACAGACGTCAAATCTTTTAATACTTTTTCTTTAATATCTTTTATTACACTACTAGTTATTACTTTTTGCTTGATAACATTGAAATTACTTTCTTTTGATTACAAATACATTGGATTTCGGAGCGAAATCTCTATATCTATATACTTATAATAAAAATGTTTGTACATGCAATATTTTTGGAAAATAATAACTGTGGTGGACATTACAAAACAATGATAAAACAACAACTTTTGGAATTTTGACGTGATAACATCTTATAAATTGGTGACACGCCGACGACGTGCGCGAGCGTGGTAATGAGTTTTCCTAGATCACTCTGGAATTATGTCCGGATATGCTAATTAATTATAAGAGACAGAGAGACGTTATATCTCCGAAACTGTTCACCGCCATCCTGGAAGATGTTTTTAAGCTTTTGGACTGGGGTGGACTCGGCATCAATATCAACGGCGAGTACATCACCCACCTTCGATTCGCTGACGATATCGTGGTCATGGCTGAGACTATGGAGACTTAGGCACAATGCTCGAAGGCCTCAGTAGAGCCTCTCAACAAGTGGGTCTTAGAATGAACATGGACAAGACGAAAATTATGTCAAACGTCCGTGTCATACCTAATCCTCTGAAGGTTGGAGGCTCTACACTCGAAGTTGTTACCGAATATGTATACCTGGGACAAACGGTCCAGTTAGGTAAGTCCAACTTCGAGAAAGAGATCAATCTTCGAATCCAACTCGGCTGGGCAGCGTTCGGGAAGCTTCGCAATATCTTTACGTCCCAGATACCGCAGTGTCTTAAGACCAAGGTCTTCGACCAGTGTATGTTGCCAGTGATGACATACGGAACTGAGACATGGTCGCTTACTATGGGCCTCATAAGAAGGCTCAAGGTCACCCAAAGGGCAATGGAGCGTGCTATTCTCTGCGTGATTGAATCAGAAACGAAGAGATCCGTAAGAGAACCAAAGTAACCGACACAGCTCTCAGAATTGCTAAACTTAAGTGGCAGTGGGCGGGGCACATTGCTCGTAGAACAGATGGCCGTTGGGGCAGTAAAGTTCTCGAGTGGCGACCACGCACCGGAAAGCGTAGTGTAGGCAGGCCTCCCACTCGGTGGACCGATGACCTGGTGAATGTCGTGGGAAGCCACTGGATGCGGGCAGCACAGAACCGGTCATCGTGGAAATCCTTGGGGGAGACCGATGTCCAGCTGTGGACGTCCTTCGCCTGATATGACATTCAGTATAATGGTTCTGCCGGTCGTCGTGGAGATCCTTGGGGGTGGCTTATGTCCAGCAGTGGACTTCCTTCGGCTGATGTGATACTAATTAGTAAATAATGTCATTTCCCACCTCTTCAACTATCTATTCGCAATAAAATCTACATATATATACCTATCATACAAGTCGGCTAATAAGCTAATTGATATGTATAAAAATCCACACCCAAAGGCGCACTTTAATGTCGGAGGCCAAGATCCACTTCGGGTCGCTGAGCTAGCGAAGTAGTAGTAGTAGTAGTAGTAGTAGTACCTAAAGGGTGCTAACGGAACCCTATCACTACTAAAACTTTAACTACCAACAGAACAAGACCTCTCAATACAGACTTTGCTCTAGGTAAATAGTAATCTACTTATTCTGGACCTTGGAAATTTAATTTTTCCTGTGGGAGAGCGGTAGGATTTTAGATTTTCCTGTAATCTTGCATAGATTGAACCTCTACTGTGATTTTTTCACGATTTTCAGGCCCAGTAGTTTTGGAGATAGTTGGGGGGAATGGTAAATTCTCACCTAGTTTGTTTAATAACTTTAAAACTTTTTGTCTTCAAATTAAAAAAAATGAGATTCTTACAACAAGCCCATTCATTTGACATGTCTGATGTCACACAATATATTTTAAAAAACTTTTTTTTTTTCTAATTTACCCCCAATAGTCCCATGTTTCAAATTCACTTATATTATATGTAACACTTCCGTCTTTGGGTCACTGATTTACATAAATTGTGTACCAAACTTCAACTTAATCGGTCCAGTAGTTTCCGAGAAAATACGCTGTGACAGACGGACGGACGGGCAGACAGACACACGTGTGATCCTAAAATGGTTCCGTTTTACCTTTTGAAGTGTGGAATTCTGAAAATAAGTTTAAAGGGGGCTCCCATACAGAAAACGTGATTTTGTTATAGCTCTTTCGTAAAAACGGTAACATACGAGTATATCAGCGTGAAACTTGCTGTGATCATTGTACTAATCCTAAAGTATAACAATAAAAAAACCAGCCAACGGCGAGTCAGAACCGCACACAAAGGATTCCGTACCATCATTCTAGATGGCGATAGTACAAAGGGTTCCGTACCATGATACTAGATGGCGCTAGTTTCTTCACGTTTAAAAACAACACGTTTTTTTTTATGGAGATCCCTTGTTTTTTCCCTTTTTTCTAATTTTTAGTATTTACTGTTATAGCGGCAATAGAAATACATCATCTCTGAAAATTATAGCTATCACGGTTCATGAAATACAGCCTGGTGACAGACGGACAGACAGACAGGCACATAGAAGGACGGACGGACAGCGGAGTCTTAGTAATTAGGGTCTCGTTTTTACCACTATCACGGTTCATGAAATACAGCCTGGTGACAGACGGACAGACAGACAGGCACATAGAAGGACGGACGGACAGCGGAGTCTTAGTAATTAGGGTACCGTTTTTACCACTATCACGGTTCATGAAATACAGCCTGGTGACAGACGGACAGACAGACAGGCACATAGAAGGACGGACGGACAGCGGAGTCTTAGTAATTAGGGTACCGTTTTTACCACTATCACGGTTCATGAAATACAGCCTGGTGACAGACGGACAGACAGACAGGCACATAGAAGGACGGACGGACAGCGGAGTCTTAGTAATTAGGGTACCGTTTTTACCACTATCACGGTTCATGAAATACAGCCTGGTGACAGACGGACAGACAGACAGGCACATAGAAGGACGGACGGACAGCGGAGTCTTAGTAATTAGGGTCTCGTTTTTACCACTATCACGGTTCATGAAATACAGCCTGGTGACAGACGGACAGACAGACAGGCACATAGAAGGACGGACGGACAGCGGAGTCTTAGTAATTAGGGTACCGTTTTTACCACTATCACGGTTCATGAAATACAGCCTGGTGACAGACGGACAGACAGACAGGCACATAGAAGGACGGACGGACAGCGGAGTCTTAGTAATTAGGGTACCGTTTTTACCACTATCACGGTTCATGAAATACAGCCTGGTGACAGACGGACAGACAGACAGGCACATAGAAGGACGGACGGACAGCGGAGTCTTAGTAATTAGGGTACCGTTTTTACCACTATCACGGTTCATGAAATACAGCCTGGTGACAGACGGACAGACAGACAGGCACATAGAAGGACGGACGGACAGCGGAGTCTTAGTAATTAGGGTACCGTTTTTACCACTATCACGGTTCATGAAATACAGCCTGGTGACAGACGGACAGACAGACAGGCACATAGAAGGACGGACGGACAGCGGAGTCTTAGTAATTAGGGTACCGTTTTTACCACTATCACGGTTCATGAAATACAGCCTGGTGACAGACGGACAGACAGACAGGCACATAGAAGGACGGACGGACAGCGGAGTCTTAGTAATTAGGGTACCGTTTTTACCACTATCACGGTTCATGAAATACAGCCTGGTGACAGACGGACAGACAGACAGGCACATAGAAGGACGGACGGACAGCGGAGTCTTAGTAATTAGGGTACCGTTTTTACCACTATCACGGTTCATGAAATACAGCCTGGTGACAGACGGACAGACAGACAGGCACATAGAAGGACGGACGGACAGCGGAGTCTTAGTAATTAGGGTACCGTTTTTACCACTATCACGGTTCATGAAATACAGCCTGGTGACAGACGGACAGACAGACAGGCACATAGAAGGACGGACGGACAGCGGAGTCTTAGTAATTAGGGTACCGTTTTTACCACTATCACGGTTCATGAAATACAGCCTGGTGACAGACGGACAGACAGACAGGCACATAGAAGGACGGACGGACAGCGGAGTCTTAGTAATTAGGGTCCCGTTTTTACCACTATCACGGTTCATGAAATACAGCCTGGTGACGGACGGACAGACAGACAGGCACAAGGACGGACGGACAGCGGAGTCTTAGTAATTAGGGTCCCGTTTTTACCATTTGGGTACGGAACCCTAAAAAATATAAAAACTGGCTAAATAAGTATCGTTGTTGTGAGTATCGTACTCAAGCTCATCATCATCATATCAGCTCATATACGTCCCCACCGAGGGGCTCAAGCCTACCCTGAATTAGGGCGATCAGGCCTTAGTCGACCACGCGGGCCCAGTGCGGGTTGGTCAACTTCACACACAACCTTCGAGTTTCATCGCAGGCGTGTGCAGGTTTCCTCGCGATGTTTTCCTTCACCGTTAAAGCAATCGGTAAGTATGTACGTAAGTTTTTGAAAAACTCATTGGTACATTGGCCGTCCAGATTTGAACCCGGTACCTCTGGTTAGAAGAACCGAGTCGTTACCGGCTGAGCCACCGACGCTTTTTTATGCAAATATACATAATTATAATATAACCTAGGTTTTACAAACTGTCATCAATTTTTGTCGCTGAGAAATTATTTTACTGAATAGTAACATGTAGATTCGAAACAAAAATTTGAACAAGTTTTAATGTAGATAGGGAGGTTGTTGTAAACACATATTGCCATACAGAAGGAATTATGCTTGTGGACATTTACTCTTGAATAGGGAAGATAGAGTCGATCTTTATGACGCGTAGCCCTCGTAGTAATGTTGACTGACTCCGTAGCTCAGTGGTTAGTGCTCTTGACTACTGATCTGACTCAAGCTAAGGAGTCCGAACTAAATAAAAAAAACTTCATTTTTCTGTCGCTTGCGTTGATGTCTTTTGTTTATAAAAGGTATTATTGTTATATTGGTGTAGAGAGAATAAATTATATGGTAGTACGGAACCTTTGTCCGACTCACACTTAGCCATTTTTTTTGTTCAATGGCCATTGGTTAGTTGCAGAAAGTTGTTCAGTTTTATCTTGTCATTTACCTTGTGACATGCGTCCGCTGTTCCTATAAACAGGCGTATAAAATATATCGATGAAGTACACACATCAACTTGGCCTAGCGATATTTTTGGACTTTTCATACAAAACTTGATTTTTTGAAGAACTATATAAAATTTATTATGACATTTGTAGGGTTGAAACTTTCGAGATAAGCAATAGAGCTATACTTATACTCTCAGTTCTAATAAATTTATTAAGATTTAAGTGTTTTTTAAAAAAAACGCGCGAAAAATGAAAATTGAGTTTTTATGTTGTCATAGAGGGATAGTACAGATTGTATAAAATTAGTTAAACCCATGTTTATAAAAAGGTACTCGTTAATATAGCACTAGCTCATCAGGAAAGTTTTTATAAACTGTACTCCACATCTCCTAAGTAATTTTTAATAGTTTTTGAAGAAACCATGTTTTTCATAAAAATTGTGAAAATATCCTTAGGTTCTGTTGAGCAGTGTGTATCAGTGCCAATATTACATCACCATAGTGTCGACTGTTGTGATCCCGCTTTGATCATCGTCATTCCCATTCCCGTCCACCGAAGGCTTCTAAGGATGCCCGCTCACACGGAAGTTATCGCTTATTGAAATCGATCCTAGACCGAACTGGGTCAGTAATCCTATTTCAGAATGCAAACACATTCTGTTGTGTGAATCTCTTTGAATGTTCTGAAGAAATTGTGTCCTTGATCTTATGAAATTTATTTTTTACCTGACTGCGCCAGATTATGTTTTTCGTGTGTATTTTTTTTATTAAAAATTTGAGTGTGTTTGGCTGCACCTTACCTGATGGTAAGTGCCGATGCAGCCGAGGATGTAACACGCAAGCTCAAATAGTGCATATTCACTCTCGTCTTGAAGATTCCTAAATTATACAAATCGGGGAATACAGACGCCGGAAGGGAATTCCACTCCTTGACCGTTCTCATGATGAACGAAGAAGCAAAAAGGTGGAACATTGACGACAAAGGGGTGGAACCTCTCTCCGCGCCTGGTCGTCCGATGATGAAATGGAGAGGGGGGAATGAGGTCGTGAAGCTCCAGAGCGCATTGTATGTATGTTTGTATATTTCTTTGGCATACCCTGTAGCCTAAACGCCTTGATGGATTTTGGAGAGCGAGGTGTCGTGAGATTCGTCTTGATCCCGTGAGTGACAGGATACGTTTTTAAACGACTGGCCAAAAAGAGGGGTGGGGGGGTTAAGTTTTTATGCAGTCCGGTTGTTAATTATAAATTAATTTGTATCGAACCTCTAATCTGCGGATAACATAACATAAGCATAAACATAAGCGCCGAAAAACTAGTTATAGTGACCAATAAAATATATAAGGGAAATGGATGAGTAAGATATAAAATTAAAGTACTAGTTTTACTCATGAAATTATGCAAAAACTGACCAAGTATTCGGTTGCGTTATGAAGCAACGCCTGTTAGTAGTAGGAATTCTGAACCAGGCCCCCACCCCCTGCTGGAGCCCCAAACTTGGAAATGGCGGACATTAATTCCTAAAAAAAGGAAAAAAAGAAATGGTGTCCCCTCCTCATTTAAATCGTTTGCGCGTGGTCCCATTTCGCTATCTTCAAGCGTTTCCAAGATATGAATTGCAGGCAGGATCTAAAACAATGGACACAGTTCAAGGATCGATAATCCTCTCTAACAATAGATAGGGTTCGGAGCGTATAACAAAGGCCTAGTGCATTGTGTATACGGTTGTTTCCATTGTTCAGAAAAGTGTCCAGCGTCGTCTGCCTGACTACTTAAAAAGGAGGGTAATGTATACAAGTGTATGTATGTATGTACGTAGTGTATGTTTGTTTCTTTAACGTAACATAAATAGTTTGATGTATTTGGAGTGCGAGGTGTCGTTAGATTCGTCTTGATCCCCTTAGTGACTTAGAGGCGTAATGTTCTAATGCAGTTGGGTTTTTGTGAAATTGGTTAGGTTATTTTTACTTTCTTGTTTGTATTACGTTTATGCCAGCACAGACCTGTTACTAAAGGATGATCTTACCATTATTCATGATGCTTTCTGATTGACGCTTTTATTTTTTATGACGTTCGTGTCTGTAGAAACGTGTTGCTAAATCATGTATATTTATACGAGTAAGGTATAGAGCCGTCATTCTACAGTAACATTTTATACAGGAAATAAACACCTTAACAGCTTCAAAATGACGACTTTCGATAAAAATAAATATAAAAATATTTTACACAAGATAAAACGTAAGTTACTACATATTTTTAAAGTTTTATGAGGGACTTTTTTGTAAAAGTTATTTACAGGATTTTACTTCTACCCAACTGTCAAAAAGTAGGGTAATGTTTTCCGGGTTTATGTATTTATGTTTATTCGTACGTCCATCGAACCATTTAGGCTTCGCCAAAGAAACGAACATACATGCATACATTCATACAATTATAAAACATCACCCTCCTTTTTTAACAGTCGGGTAGACATTACAGGACACTAGAAATAACCTAATCAATTTAATAAAAACCCGACTCCATAAATACATTATGCCTTTTTTTTGGAATATAAGTAAAAATGTACTTAATGTCACTCAAGAGATCAAGATGAATATTACAACACCTCGCACTCCAAAATCCATCCAGCCATTTAGGCTACGTCAAGTAAACGGACATACATACATACATGCACTTATAAAACATTAGCCTCCTTTTTGAGCAGTCAGACATACGTCGCCGGACACTTAATCTTAATTATTCTAAACAATAGACCCCACCGTACACACAACGCACTTGTCCTTTGTTATACGCTCCGAACCCTTTTTATGTAAGAGAGTGTTAAGTTTACGTCCCTGGTACAAAAGGGAGGCTCAGTCAAGCGCAAGCAGTATCACCGCGCGAAATCTAATCTTAGAGTATCCCAAACATTATCTGCTACCAGCCGCCTGGAGAAGAAGGGGAAGGGGTTGACAAATCAATACCGGCCTAATCCACTCTGACAGGCATTTGACAGCTTTCCGTGGTCACACGGCTGCGCCGTACAGCAGTTCAACATTGGTGGGCCGAACTGCACACAGCATCCCCTCTCGTATATCTACCAGATACGCAAGACTTCCAAGTTTATGATATAGTGTCCCCACTTACCTGCACACAGCAGTAGAAAAAGCCACTACGAGTGGCATGAAAACTTCACCAGCCTGCCGATCACGGCTAAATTTAACTTCAAGACCGGCAACCCTTCGCCACCGTATTTGGAGGAAATACACCGATTTACTATATGTATATAACGTGCCGGTTACAATATACAATACAATACTCAAAATTGAAACAAATTACAAGAGTTTATTCAATAACTATCACGCCGACGCAATGACAGCAGTAATTTTCTTTCTCACAAGTTTTTTGTAGATGAGCACAAACAGGCTAAGGCTGACCTGACATTCCGGCTGCGAATATTCAGCGGAACTAGGGTTTGGGTCCCGGACGTCTCGTGTCTCGAAGTCCCGGGACTTTTCGTAATTTTAGTTGTTTCGAGTCCCGGGAGTTTCGGTTCGAGACTCGAGACGAGACAAAATTGTCAAAATTATTATGTAATCATTTTTATTTCCAAAAAATTGGAGGAGCCAAGCGCCATCTGTTAGTATAATGAATAATTACAAATATTAGTAAAACTGCACTAATTAGCTTTGCAGATGATCCTTATTGTAGACTTTATAATATCCCTAGTAACCGGAAACTAGATGTGAAAATAATGGACGTTGAACCTAATACCAGTAGCTCTCAAGTACACAACGAGCTTGACGAGTCCTTTGTAAATCAAATGGAACAAGCAATAAAAAAAATGCAAGCAAATGACCCCCGAATGTTAAAAATAAAGAAAAGAAACATTAAAAAACGAATTTCAGTTGTTTGAAGAAACTGAAAAACGTACAGAAAGTTTGAAACTACTGCCTTAAACACAATAAAACCGACATCTGTTGAAAACGAGAGTGTTCTACTTGTTCGGTGGCATTATTACAAAAATCAGAAACAGATTGTCAGACAAAGCTGTTGACGCTCTGATTTTTTAAATGCTTATGCTATTAAATCAGCAAAGAAGTATAATTAATTTGTTAGTTGATTATTTAAAAGACTGATTTATAATTTAAATATATTTAGATTATTTAATTCATGAAACAAATCTGTGATTATGAGAATTAATAATGTTGTGATTATGACCAATGATTAGATACTAGAATTACTAGATTACTGAAGATGATAAGAATAAATATGATTTTAAACTAAGTTCGTTTTATAACTTTTAGATTAAACTGCTTAAAATTTAATCTATTTGTGATTAAAAGCAGAAAAAGAAGAAAAAAAATATTTTTTTCTGAAAAGTCTCGAAGTCCCAAAAATTCCCGGGACTTTGATTGAAGGCTGTCTCGTGTCCCGGGATAGAAATTGTCGGGAATTCCCAAACCCTAAGGGGAACAAAACCGAACAGAGAGGAATATCAGTCCTCGAATTGTGTCCATTGTTTTAGATCCTGGCTGCAATTCCTATCTTGGAAGATACCGAAAGGGGATCACGCGCAAAAGATATATATTGGGGGCGACAACATTTCTCTTTTTCCTTTTTTTGGAATTAATGTCCGCCATTTCTAACTTTGGGGCTCCGGCAGGGGGTGTGGGCTTGGTCCAGAATTCCTACTACTAACGGGTGTTGCTCTATAACGCAACCGAATATTTGGTCAGTTTTTGCATTATTGTCATGTGTAGTGTGTACAACTAGTACTATCATTTTGTATCTTACTCAGCCATTTCCTTTATCATTTCTTTTTGGTCACGATAATAACTAGTTTTTCAGGCGCTATAAGTACATAACGCAACCACTTTGCGCAGGTAGACCGATATATTTAGCCTCAGAAGGTTGTCGTTTATCCTGTCAACCTAAGGTTATCCATTTCCGTTATCGTTACCAAATTTGTCATGACCTCCAAGTCTATAAGTAGGTGTATACTCATGCCTAAACTGAATCTAAATCACAGCTTTCTAGTACTGAGTCTCTGAGCTACGCCGCGGGCAGACAGACGGACGGACACAGCGAAATTATATGGGTTCGTTGTTGACTATGGAACGCTAAAAAGTACCAAACCCGATCACGCCTCACCAACCCAGATCGTCACCCATTCAGCGCTACATAAAAGGCTTTCAGCTTTCATGTCCCTAATTAGCGAGGCATCGGCATCGTTGGCGCGCCTTCAGTTGGAAGATATTGTTTATTGGAAACAGCTGCTGCTTGGGCCTAGCCGCTGGCATGGAAAATTGAGGTGAAAACGCGATATGATAAGTGTTACCTTTAGATATTGGCAGATATTTGATAAAGTTCGTGCTTTTTATTTTAAGGGTTTCGTAAACCCATAGGGTGACCAACGGGATCCTTTTACTAAGCTTCCGTTGTCCATCCGTCTGTCCGCCTGTCTGTCTGTCTGTCAGTGGGATGTATTTCATGAACCGTTAAGTTTTTTTTGTTACAGAGTGTGTAGTTCTGTGTCGCTATGAAAACAAAACTAAAAAAAATATAAATTTATATGGTTTCCTACACAAAAAATTGTATATTTTGCAACTAGTGAATAAAGGACGAATTTAAAGCGATGTTCATAGATGAATCACGAGCAAGTGACGAGTTCTAATGACTGAATCACTACCGTATAGAGTGATTCATTATTATTGAATCACGAGCGTAGCAAGTGATTCAAGTATTCGAATTCTGAGAGAAGCGAGTGGTTCATGGCCCTCGATATAAATCCGTTTTATTCAAGAGTTGCATACTATACTGTATACCATGACTCCAAAAAAAAACAAACATTTAAGCGTAAATGGACATTTAATGAAGGTAAAAGAAATAATAAATTAATTAAAATGCTCATTAAAATTTAAACAATTACTAAAATTAAGAGTAATTTTCTTTGTGTTCGTACAACTTCTTCATAGATCACTAAACCGTTTTTATTCTAATGCTAAGCTCCTTATCAAAAATGTCGAAAAATAAAATCTCGAGGATTTATTTGCGGAGTTTGTATCAAATATTCTTTGAACAGGGAGTTTGTATCGAGTATTTTTTGCGCAAGGAAGTTATATAGCATTGAGATGGAGGTCGAATATATTGGTGTGTTCTAGACTTTTTGGGGGGAATTCGTTGCGTTCAGTTTGTAATTTTTCTTTTATTATAATCAAAAAAAAATACATTTTGTGGTTTTTGATGTATAATATTGATATTTTATTAATCAGCAAAGTACCATTTATGTGTTTATTGTGTAGGATAATGCCATAAAAGTGTGTGTGCTGTGTTTCGGGAAATTACAAAAAAAGAGAGAGTTAACAGCTGTCCCACGGGAACCACTTAAGAAATCTGGATAAAAGTAGCCTATATGTTAATCCAGGACTTCACCTATATGTGTGCCAAGTTTCATCCTGATATGCCCAGTGGTTGAAGCGTGAAAGAAACATCCATCCATACATACAAACTTTCGCGTTTATAATATTAGTAGGATAGTGCCAGTAAAAAAAATTCAATGATGCTGAAAAATACTAAAAACTGTAAAAGAAACATTACTGAAGACGTAAACTAATACTACTAAAAAAATATATGTACTAAAGACAAGGCAGTATAGCCATAGTATATGAGCCTTAGCCTGCCCTGAAAAGGGAAATCAAACAAATAAATAATAATCTGTGTGTTCTAAATTCAAACACCAAAATAATGATTAAAAGAGTTTTTTATTCACTGTTTTTAGTAAATAAAATAAGCTTTTTAGAGGGGCAATGGTATAATAGTATATTATGCAACTAGTGAATAAATGACGGATTAAAATCGAGGGCATAGATGAATCACGACCGTAGGGAGTAATTCATGATTCAAGTATCAGAACCCTGAGCGATGCGAGTGATTCATGACCCTCGATATAAATCCGTTTTATTCAAGAGTTGCATACTATACTTGCATATTATACCATGACTCCGAGAAAAAGAAACATTTAAGCGAAAATCGACATTTAATGAAGAAAAAGTAATCTTAAAATAATACAAATATTCATTGAAATTGAAACAATTAAAGAGTATTTTTCTTTGTGTTCGTACAACTTATAGTATTCAAAATAGCGCCAATTTACTAATGAAAAATTACAGTAAAGAATAAAATGAAAAATTTGTTTTATTCTAATGCTAAACTCCTTTTCGAAAATATCGAACAATCAAATCTCGAGGAATTATTTGCACAAGGAGTTTGTATATCAAATATTCTTTGGATTAGGAGTTTGTGTCGAGTTTTTTTTGCCCAAGGAGGTTGTTTAACTGAGACGCGAGGTCGAATAAATTGGTGTGTTCTAAATTCAAACACCAAAATAGTGATTAAAAGAGCTTTTTAATTACTGTTTTCAGTGAATAAAATAAAGTTTTTAGAGAAGCGATGGTATATGTTTTGTAGGTATTTTAGAGGTATTTTTGAATTAGCTCTGTCGTACAAACGGTAATACATACTCGTACAAGCGTAAAACTTGGTGTGCTTACCGTACTAATCCTAAAGTAAAACAAAAATATAAAAAAACGGCCAAGTTAGGACGTCCAATCTGAATTAAAAAATCGGCTGGGGTTGTGTCACGGCCTTTGGTTTAAAGTAAGGTGTGGTAGTACAGTTGCTACCGAATATGTTTACCTGGGACAAACAGTCCAGTTAGGTAGGTCCAACTTCGAGAAAGAGATCAATCGTCGAATCCAACTCGGCTGGGCAGCGTTCGGGAATCTTCGCAATATCTTTACGTCCCAGATACCGCAGTGCCTTAAGCCTAAGGTCTTCGACCAGTGTGTGTTGCCAGTGATGACATACGGAACTGAGACATGGTCGCTTACTATGGGCCTCATAAGAAGGCTCAAGGTCACCCAAAGGGCAATGGAGAGTGCTATGCTCGGGGTTTCTCTGCGTGATCGAATCAGAAACGAGGAGATCCGTAGGAGAACCAAAGTAACCGACATAGCTCTCAGAATTGCTAAACTTAAGAGGCAGTGGGCGGGGCACATTGCTCGTAAAACAGATGGCAGTTGGGGCAGTAAAGTCCTCGAGTGGCGACCACGCACCGGAAAGGCGGGCAGGCCTCCCACTCGGTGGACCGATGACCTGGTGAAGGTCGCGGGAAGCCGGTAGATGCGGGCAGCGCAGAACCGGTCGTCGTGGAGATCCTTGGGGGAGGCCTATGTCCAGCAGTGGGTGATGATGATGATGATGATGTGGCAGTACAGTATATAGTATGTGGTATATAATGGTATATAATGGTATATTAGCCGAAAAACGTCCACTGCTGGACAAAGGATTTGTATAGGTTTTTCAGCGAAAAAAAAACTTATGCTGTGTACGTTCGTTTTACCAGACTAAAATACCGTCAAGACTGATATTTTTAACGGCAAAAGCTTTTAAAGTGTTGATAAAATTACATTTTTATGGCTATACTTCTAGAATGTTACATTTGATTATGAAATATTTTCGCTATAAAGCACAAGAGGCGCGTCGTTATGTGTAAAGTTTCAGTGGTACTAAGTTATAGGAGAGTAACTTGTACGTCCCTATGAATACTTGAGCTTAAACACCAACTTCGCTGAAGTATGGAAAAACTGAATAAAACTCGGGCGCAGGTGCGCAAACAGTTTATGAAATAACTTTTGTTTGTTAAGATAGTGGCTTCCGTACTTTGTAGCCGAGAATATTGTTTTAAAATTGCCGTCGTAAATTCTTTTAGAGTGGCTTTTGCTATTTTTGTCGAGAGCTGTAAGGAGTTTATGTGTTTTTGATGCACTATGAATTCTAGGTATTTTAATCTACAAGGGATGAAAAGCAACCTAAATATTTTTTAACAAAAAAACCGACTTCAAACAGTAAACTAAGGTTCTCCTCGATTTCTCTGCGATGCCATCATCAGATCCTGGTTTGCTTATCATGGTACCACCCTTGGGATATCTCCTTTCCAACAAAAAAAATCAACTCGGTTCATAAACGAAGAAGTTATCCGCGAACACACATAAAAAAATATATACGGTCGAATTGAGAAACCTCCTCCTTTTTTGAAGTCGTTTAATAAAAATGGCAATGTCACGAGTGCCATGGGCAATTTTGGAACGAAGACACGTAGGGACTGGGGTATTAAATAGAACGTCTTCCTAGAGTTTTTGTTTTGTAAATTTGACCTGTATGTTTTTTTTGCGTCTTATGTTTGTATATGTCGCCGGTATATTGTTAAAACCGTAATATTACAATTACACTACAATAAATTTAGTAAGATAATAATATCATGGTAAATTGTCAATCGGATTACAATTTCACGGCCTATTCTCCGAATAAAACTGTTGATTTCTTCTTCTGTGAAGCATTCTGCTCCCCAATCTGCTTCGCGAGGCTCTTTGACTGTTTATTCAATCAAACCTGACCGAACCTAACATTTCTCGCTTCGCTCGCTCATTTATTTAGTGTTATTCACTTCGCTTAGTGTTATTTTAATGTCACTAGTGAGATTAAAATGACACTAGTGAAATTGTAAGCAGTATGTTATGGTTCACAATATTTCGACAGTTCACAATCTCGTGAGATAGATTCCGAAGGATTATAATCTAACGGTATTTACAATTTTACGGTGACAAACTTGTATCTTATATATAAATTCTATTTCTTCGTAACACGCTATAACTTGAGAACGGCTGGACCGATTTCGCTAATTCTTTTTTGTTGAGTTCTTTATTGTCAGGAGAAGGTTCTTATGTAGAGTAGGGTAGGGTAGTGTAGTGTAGTGCAGGGTAGAGTAGTGTAGGGCAGGGTAGGGTAGTGTGCAGTAGTGTAGTGTAGTGTAGGGTAGGAAAGGGTAGGGTAGTGTAGTGTAAGATGGTACGAAGTTCGCCGGGACAGCTAGTATACTATATACGAGTATAAATAAAAAAAATGGAAAATATTAATGACTAGTTTTTTCCTGCAGCTTTATTCTCTATTCCTATCCCTTGGAAATTCTAAAATCCGGCATTACATTTGGAAGCCGTATTGTAAACTCCGCCGTTTTCTAAAACAGCGCGCTGAATAACGCCAGACTGTAAAACATCGACGTTTTGTAATGCGCCGACATCACGTTCAGCCAGATTGAAACACGCCGCATTGTATGAGGTACCGCTTTGTGTAAAAACTAGTAAGTAAAAAGTATTATGCGTTAATAGGTTTGGTCAGGTTTGATTGATTATACAGTCAAAGGCTTCCCCCCTGGGTAGCAGAATGCTTCGCAGAAGAAGAAATCATTAGTTTACATAGCGGCGCAAAATCCGCCGTTTCACAAAACTACGCCGTTTTGCAAAGACCGATGGATTCTATGTAAAGAAAAAAGGAACCTATGTAAAGAAGTTCGGCTTTGTTCAAGGGTTTGTACTGGGCCCGTCGGTGAGTCAGTAAGGGAGTGAGTGAGTGAGTAAGTGAGGCGAGTCAGGACTTTTCATTTCATACCCTTTATATACCTGTTAACTTCACCTTCCGTTACAGGCATGAAATCTTTGTTCGTCATTTTCACCTACTTCAAGACGTCGTATTAAATCGAAAATTTACACACGAAGTAACAACCCATATCAATAACAAAAAAATAATAGAATTTTTTTTTGGAATTACTTCGGTTTGCCATTAAAGCGTATTTTTTTAGTTTTAAGGGTCTCGTACCCAAAGGGTTAAGCGGGACTCTATTACTAAGACTCCGCTGTCCGTCTGTCTGGCCGTCTGTCACCAGGCTGTATTTCATAAACTGTAATAGGTAGACAGTTGAAATTTTAACAATATTTTAACAATTGTAACAAATACTAAAAATTAGAAGAAGTGAAATAATGAGGGGGGTCTCCATACAAAAAACGTGTTTTTTTGAAACGTTAAGAAACTAACGCCGTCTAGTATAATTGTACGGAACCCTTTGTGTGCGGTTCTAGCTCGCACTTGTCCGTTTTTTGAAATTGTCAATTATATAGAGATTTTGTTTTTGTCTTTAAAAAAATTATCATCTCACCCGATGGTAAGTGACGATGATGCCGAAGATGGAAGCGGGCTTACCAAGATTCCCCAACGCAATGGGGATCTGGCTATCTTATCTTCAAGCCGGAACACATCAATGCTGTTAACACTGATGTTTGGTGGCAAGACTTAGATAAGATGGTGGTAGCTAGCCAGGCAGGCTATGAAAATGCCCTACCACCAACCAAAACGAGTCTTACAAAGTTGCCCCGCCGGGAATCTAACCCGCGACCTCCTCTTGTGAAGCGAATGGACTAACCATTACGCCACGGATGCGGTAATAGAAACTTGGAAGAACAAAGATTTTGTTTGTCCATTACCTGCTCAATAGATTGGGAAAGTCATAAATAAATTAGCTAGGCCCAAAATCTGTTCGTTTGGAAGATATTGCTTATTGGAAACTACTACGCGATCGCTTGCGGAGAAGCTAGCTACTCATCCAAACAACACTTCAAAAGTCGATCCCAGCGTATTGTTTTGGACTTATGGTCACTTGATTACACTTGATAGTTCTTACTTGGTCTTCATAAAAACAAATCGACCGAGATGGAAAAAAATGGATTCATCCACAAATTCCTTATTAAACTATTTAAGGAATAAGAATGAAAACTGGATTAGTTTTAGGGTAAACTCGTTAAAAAGCAAACGTTGTACTTGTAGAACTTTTTGTATTTACTGTCAGGAAAGTTTGGTAAAAGGAATTAACCTTGGTATTTTAGTTTTCTCACAATAACATAACTCAATTTTGTTTTAGATTCATAAAGACTTTTTCTGTTTTGTTAACATTTCAGTTTCCTAACGGAACAAGTTGACATAATTACTAAGGTTTCTTCGGAGTTAATTAACCAACTAATTGCTTGTTGCAGTGAAGACTCTGCTGCTATTAAAAATAAGAAATAAAAACTTATGAAAATTAATTTATTAAATACTAGCTGTTGCCCGTGGCTTCGCCCGCGCAATACTCGTATTTTGCCACTTTCTTATTTTTTTCGTTCATTAGAACCTTCTCGCCGTTCACACATGATGTGATTACCAATGTCGAAAGTAATATGTCGAAGGGGTGCTTGGGTTATGGATGGCCTTGTGGTTCAGGTCCTTAACTATTTCGGTCATGGGTTGCGAAATATCAATGCAGCTATACTCGTATCTCAGAGGTCCACCTTCAATAGTCTTGATCATTCGGCAATCGAAATTGTACAGGATGCCTTGGATAACAATGGATGCAAACGCGGTGATCCCAGCGATGGTGTGACACGTCCGTTCAGTTCGATGCTCCGTCAAAAATGGTCTGACCCGAGACTGACTGCCAGCTAATATGGCTTCTCAACACAGTGTTGCCACCTTAATCACAAACAGCCTACCGTTAATGTGGAATCTTTGCTACCACATACGATCGGCTCACAAGTACAAGCGATTGTCACGCCACCACCGGTTTCACCTAGGTACTTATAATACTTGACGTTTGATCCAAATAAAGTGTAACGATCTATGTAAACGTATCTCGAGCTGGTATTGGTCGCGTTTTCAACGACCCTCACGTATATAAGATCGACATATATAAGATCATTTTTTAATAACTATCGCAAATCGGAAACGCTGATGCTTGAACCTTTTTTTTATCCGACTGCGCCAGAAGGAGGGTTATGTTTTTCGAGTGTATGTATGTATATTCATTTCTTTGGCACGTCCTGTAGCCTACACGACTTGATAGATTTTGTAGTGCAAGGTGTGAGATTTGTCTTAATCCCGTGAACGAAAAAGGGTACATTTTTAACCCGACTGTATTAAATAAATAAATAAATAAATAAATATTCTCAGACAAATCACACATGGTCATCTGGCCCCAAAGTAGGATTCCCTGTGTTATGGGTTACCAGAGACTGATATATACATACTTATATACGTTTAAATACATACATATATAGATATTTAACACCCAGACACAGAGCAAACAAATCTGCTCATCACACAAATGCTTGCCCTGGGTGGGGATCGAACCCACAACCGGATCAGTAGTCAAGGGCACTAACCACTGAGCCACCGAGTCAGTCATATTAAGAGAGGGGTTAAATTTTTATGCAGTTGGGTTTTTAATTAATTCCTTAAGTTATTAAAATCTACTTTTTGGTAAGTCCTTGGCATCATCTCACCTGATGGTAGGTACCTAACGATGATGCTAGAGATGAAAGCGGGCTTACCAAGATTTCCTAACGCAATGGGGAATTGGATATCTTATATTCATGCAGGAACACATTCATGTTACAGACTTGATGTTTGGCGGCAAGACTTAGTTTAGCTAATCAGGCGGGCTAAGAAAATGCCCTTCCACCAACCAAACTAAGTCTTATACATTGTTAGACTCCGCCGGGAATCGAACTCGCGAACTCCTGATGTGAAGTTAATGAACCATTAGGTCACGGAAGCGGTTAAAATCCCTAAACTGCGTTAAAATTGATGTTTGGCGATCGGACTCTGATAAGATGGTGGAGGGCTTAGAAAATGCCCTACCATTAGCCAAATTGAGACTTGAAAAAATAGACCTCGCTGGGATTCGAACCTGCAACCTCCTGGAGTACAATTAGTGGACTAAGCACTTTGTCATGGAGGTGGTAGCAGTCTAGGAGGTCTAGACAAATCTGGTAACGATAACGGAAATGGAAACGTAAACTCCTTTAGTCCGTTTTTATAATTGCGGTTTCGTAATTGGCTACGAAAGAATAATTATTTTTCGCTTAGGTTGAGAGGATAAATGGCAAACCTCTGATGTTAAATATATCGGTCTGCCTGCGCAAAGTAGTAGGAAAGTAGTAGTAGTAGTAGGAATGGCGGGAGTTTTGAACCAGGATCCCACCCCCTGACGGAGCCCTAAAGTTGCCTGGAATTCCAATCTCGGAAACGCTTGAAGAAAGCGAAATGGGACCACACGCAAACGATTTAAATGGGGGGGAGACACCGTTATTTTTTATGCTTTTTTAGGAATTAATGTTCGCCATTTCCAACATTGGTGCTCCGGCAGGGGCGTGGGGGCCTGGTACAGAATTCCTACTACTAACTGACGTTGCTCCATAACGCAACCGGTCAATTTTTGCATAATTTTCATGTGTACAACAGTACTTTCATTTTATATCTTACTCAGCCATTTTTTTATTATTTTTTTTATTAAAAATTTGAGTGCGTTTGACTGCAACTCACCTGATGGTAAGTGATGATGCAGTCGAGGATGGTACACGCAAACTCAAATAATGCCTATTCACTCTTGCCTTGAAGATCCCCAAATTATAGGAATCGGGAAACACTGACGCAGGCAAGGAGTTCCACTCCTGCGCTGTAGGCATAATAAATGAAGAAGCGTAACGATTCGTGCGAAAAGGTGGAACATCAACAACAAAGGGGTGCAACCCCTCCCTGCGTCTCGTTGACCGACGGTGGAATGGAGCAGGGGGAATGAGGTCGTGAAGTTCTTGCTCGCACTCTCCTAAATGAATTCGATAGAATACCGATAGACAGGCGACTTTGCGGCGATGCTCAAGGCTTTGGAGCTTGTCATTGACTAGCTCGTCGTCACCAATGAGTCTCCGTGCGCGTCGGTCGATGGCGTTCAAGGTATCCATTTCCCTTATATCTTTTTTTTTGGTCTCGATAACTAGTTTTTCAGGCGCTATAAGTACATAACGCAACCACTTTGCGCAGTCAGATCAGGGGGTTGCCATTTATTCTCTCAACCTAAGTTTATGAATTACCGTTATCGTTACCAAATTTGTCGTTACCTCCTAATATATGGTTAATATTCAAACCTCAAACCAATTATGGAAAAGAAACAGCGGTGTAAACAAACACAAAGAAATAAATTTAATTTAAGTAAGTCAGCAATTCTAGCCATCGAAAACTCACAATATAACACTACAAGTGTATTGGTACAATGAACGTGGTAGAAATAAAAAAACTATTTTCGTTTTATTATCCAAATGATATATTATAGAGCGTGGTTATAGTGGTGTAAGAGCGTCGGTGGCGTAAAGGCTAGAGCCGCCGCCTCCTATCATTGCGTCATGGTTCGAATCCTGCCACGTACCAATGTGATTTCGAATTTAGATTTCATATGTACGTTTATCCGACGCTCTTACGGTGAACAGGAAAACAGTGAAGGAGGAGAAACTCGCGGGTTGTGTGTGAAGTTGACCAACCCGCACTGGGTCGACTAAGGCCTGATCGCCCTATTTCAGGGCAGGCTCGAACCCCTCGGTGGGGACGTATATGAGCTGATACGATGACGATGACGATATAATGAACTGCTCGAGTACTTTATTGCTTCTATTTTCTTTGGGACTAAGTAATTTGTCGTTAAGACGGCGTATGAAGCAAAATTTGGTCTTCGTTACTTATGCATGATATTTAACTTGACGTCATCATATCAACAGAAGGATGTCCACTGCTGGACAAAGGCCTCCCCCAAGGATTTACACGACGACCGGTTCTGCTATACTCGCATCCAGTGGCTTTCCGCGACCTTCTCCAGGTCATCGGTCCACCGCGTGGGAGGCTAAGTTTTCCGATGCGTGGTCGCCACTCGAGAACTTTGCCTAACTGCCATCTGCTCTACAAGCTATGTACCCCGCCCACTGCCACTTAAATTTAGCAATTCTCAGAGCACACAAAATCAGAAGATAAACTTGAACACACGGATGTACTGACGGATATCATAGGCTTAGTAATAGGGTCTAGTATCTTCTAGTATGGAACCCTAGAAGTATTTTTTAAAATTACATTTAAAAAATAAACAAAATATTTCATATTTCAGGTTTTATGTTTACACGAGTACACAATCAATATTAGAGGTAACTCCTATTTTTTTTATCTTACGTTTTTTTAAAACAATGTACAAACGGAAGAAGATTCAGATAAATCATTTCCAAAATGTAAATATTGCTTTATACCCCGTCTTCCAACGCGGTGGACCGATGATCTGGTGAAGGTCGTGGGATGCCGCTGGATGCGGGTAGCGTAGAACTATCGTCGTGGAAATCCTTGGGGGAGGCCTATGTCCAGCGGAGGACGTTCTGGGGCAGATATGATGATGACCCCGTCTTAATGCACTTCTTTACTATCTAGCTTGTTGTAAACCACCCATGACGTCCCCACTGTTGGGGTACCACGGGCCTCTTCCAACATCTCTGGAAGGCTAGGTTTTACTCCACACATAGGAACCAAATCCGGATTTTCGGAAGTTATAAAGTTAGCAGCTAACCCCAGTTTCAGACGTTTTCAAGCCGCCTACACAGCCTCCGACGAGGCTTAACGACTGCCATTTGGTGATAGCGAACGGCGCCAGTGGCTTAACTTGCCTTGCAGAGTACGGAAATGGTTCAGATAACATGCCACTAAAGAAAAGTACCACTTAAAGTAAACCTGGTCCAGGATATAACAGCTTTTGTGGTCAGTTAACTTACGTGATCGACGCGTCCGCGCAAGCGCACTGAGCTAGACCGGTAAGCCAAACCTACTTTGGTATGTTATCATCACATCAGCTCATATATACATCCCTACTGAGGGGCTCAAGCCTACCCTGAATTAGGGCGATCGGGCCTTAGTCGACGACGCAGTTGGTCAACTTCACACACAACCTTCGAGTTTCTTCGCAGATGTGTGCAGGTTTCCTTACGATATTTTCCTTCACCGTAAGAGCGTCGGATAAACGTACATGAGATCGAAATTCTAAAACACATTGGTACGTGGCAGGACTCGAACCACGACCTCCCGGATAGGATGGAGCGGCCCTTGCCACCGACGCTCACTTTGGTATGTACATATTATTATTATAAGTAAATTACTTTTTTTTTGTTTTATAAACTTTTTCCCGCGGTTTTGTCCCCTTGGATATTGTTTTTATGATAATCAAGGCTTCATCTTTCAAATCGTGAGTTAGGGTCTTAAGTTCATCCAAAAATTCAATAGAAAAAGGGAAATTTCAATTTTTCATTAATTTACCAACTTCCCGGGCTACTTTTTTTATTTATTACCGATAAAATCCTTATTTGGACTAATTAATATCACTCTAAAAAAATCAAACCGGTCCAGCGCGGTGATGCGTTTACCAACGAACAGCGTTTAATTTTTATTTATCCAGATTTCACTGTATTCAGTCTTTCCTTTTTGCTGGTTTTTGGCTTGAACAAAGTTTTCTGATAACAATCCGAGACTGGGCAAATTTAGTTCTCCTTAATATCTTGCAAAGTTTTATCTGTTTTCGGGCTGAAAGTCAGAGCAAATTGGCTGTAGGACTTTTTTAGTTGTAACGATATTAAAAGAGATAAGTACCTATCTACATTTAATCTAATGGTAGTAAATTAAAATTTTAGTTAGATTTAATTTATCTCGAAATTGTTGTTTGACGTAATAACCTACCGAACATCTACAATAATATTAATAAGTTGAATTGCTGTAGTGACAGGACAGCCACTTCGTCAGTGTAATCAGTCTGTACCCCTTGGAGTCGGTGTTTACCGTGCTGAGCTCCAGTTTGACCCCGGGTACTATAATATACGGGTTAGTAACGGTCATTCGTAAAAACAATGATGGATAACGACAACGAATAACTGATGCCAGGCGTGGCAGAATGTTAGTCGGCGCACTACGACCTGCCCGACCATCTGGCCGGTCTCATCCATCATCACCACTAGTGCGTTTGGTGCCGGCAGGGTCTTCTCAGGCCCAGCAAGGGGCACCCGCCGCTGGTGAATTACGCCGCATGAGATGGACTAGGTCTCAAAACGATAACCTCATGCGTGTGTACTACGGTGCGACGGGGGGAGAAACTCGTCGGACATGCTACCGAGCGAGGCTGCACCAAGCATTTTTGCAATTAGAGCCTACATTGTCTGTCTCGAAGCAAAACTTAGCGGATCGAGTACGGTACATATTACGCTCGAACATATTTAGCGTGATCGAACTAGAATGACTACGACGCGAGATCGTGCCCACCTCAGGATCCTCATCAAATGGCTCGCGCCGATTATCGGCACATGTTCTGCAAGTGGCTGAACCATTTTCAGACCCACTGCCACCACCATCACTTGGCGAGGATCATGAGACGGAAACGGTTTCCTAGGAATTGGAGCGGATCATGAGTACACTAGACGAGGTGATTCGGGAATTTCGTATTTTGCATCCCAACATCATATAACCTCCGGTTGTTCCATGCTTACCAACACTAAGTATTAACACAGGCTCAACCAAGCAGCCAGGATCCTACACCAAGAGATTGCTATAAAGTATGGCCTCATATCTCGGGTATAACAAGTACACGCCGGAGCCGGTTCTCAAAAACGACCGCGCCAAGCTGTACTGGGACCGACCCATCATCCATGATGGACAGGACTATCCCTTCGAATAAGCCTGATATCGTGTTGATGGATCGAGCGCAGTCAAGGGTGTTTTTGGTTGATATCACTATTCCATACGATGAAAACCTCGTGCAGGCTGATGCCGATAAAAGGACCAAGTACCTGGACCTGGCGCACGAGGTTACTGATATGTGGCGAGTGGAATCCACCGAAATCATCCCCGTAGTCCTATCCGTGAACGGGCTAATTTCAGCCGACCTAGACCTTAAGCAGAGAGGCTCTAGCTTAAATTTTATATATTTAAATAGTAATAATATTAATACATGTTAATAATTATTACATGCAAGTACTTAGATTTCCAAATTTACTAATTAAGCAGTTTGTAGCATTATGATGTGTCAAGGAAACGGTCTGACTTGCTATAGATAGATAGCTTCCACAGAACTAGTATTCTGCTAGAACTGTTGTAAATAGCTTTAATTCATATTCTTATTTCCATAAATTCATCATTATCATCTTATAAGGCAATTGCATAATGGCCAGTCTTGCGCTGCCTGCATCCAGCGGCTTCTCATGAACTTTACAAAGTTCTCAGTCCACGAGTGGGAGGCCATCTTACGCTACGTCTTTCAGTGCGCGGTCGTTACTCGATAACTTTACTACCCCAATGGTAGTCCGTTCTACTATGTGTGCCCTGCTCACTGCCACTCAAGTTTAGCAATCTGTGAGCCATACAAAGAGGCAGTTGGTAAGTTTTTGAGTTTGTTTGTAGGAAGTAATTCTGGAATTACTGAACCGATTCCTTAAATTATTTCATTAGTTGAGAGGTACATTGTTCTTGAGTGACATAAGCTATATCTTCGCGGCTCGCGCACCATTAACCCTCAAAGACTGTCCTGCATAAACGATGCTCACGCGAGCGAAGCTGTGGGCAAAAGCTACTTTCATTATTATCATTATATCAGCCGAAAATCGTCCACTGCTGGACAAAGGCCTCCCCCAAGGATTTCCACGATGACCGGTCCTGCGCTGCCCGCATCCATCGGCTTCCCGCGATCTTTACCAGGTCGTCGGTCCACCGCTTGGGAGGCCTGTCTACACTACGTTTTCCGGTGCGCGGTCACCACTCCAAAACTTTACTGCCCCAACGGCCATCTGTTCTACGAGCTATGTGCCCAGATGTTCATGTCTATGTGCCTATGTGCTGGCCTCAGTAAAGTCTCTCAACAAGTAGGTCTTAAAATGAACATGGACAAGACGAAAATAATGTTTAATGTCCGTGTCGCATCCACCCCTCTAAAGTCAAAATAGGGTATTGAAAAAACCACCTGGTGTTTTTATTACACTAGGAAAGCTCTAATTGAACAATTTGTATTTGTAAAGGGAGGGTAGAGAAGTTAACGGAAAGTGGTATTTTCAAATTAACTTCGAATTAAAGCAATGCCTTCGCAATAGACGTCTAAGAAAATATTACGGGTGGGACTTTAATTTGTATGTCAATTTTATTATTTTTTAACCCCCGACGCAAAAGGAGGGGTGTTATAAGTTTAATTAACAGAAGAAAGGAAGATGGTGTCGTCGGTGCACCGAATCGCGAGGTCTTCCTACGTTGCGTCTTCCAGTCGGTGCACGGTCCGACTCAAGAACTTTACTGCGTCAACGGCCATCCGTTCTACGAGCTATGTGTCTCGACTTCCACTAAAGTTTAGGGATTCTGTAAGCTAAATCGGTTACCTTGGTTGGTGGGAATGGATCCCCTCATTTCTGATTCTCTCACGTACGGAAACTCCGAATATAGCTCGCTCTATTGCTCTTTGGGTAACCTTGACTTATTTGGGCCTAGTATGCGACCATACACCTATCATATACCTGCCCATATACCTATCATATACCTGCCCATATACCTATCATATACCTTCCCATACACCTATCATATACCTGCCCATACACCTATCATATACCTGCCCATACACCTGTAGGGACACAGTAATGTCAGCACTTTTTGTAGCAAGGCGAGGCTCGCCCGTTTCACATACAGAGCCGGCAGTTGCCTCCCGTCCGCGCTCAAGTTAATCAGTGACCACAGTACTCTAATTGTATAACTCGTATCTATCTAATAGAATTAAAACAGACATTTTATTGTGTAACAATACAAGGTAAGAACGTGAATCCTGTTTCACTGAACACCCTCCTCTGACCCTAAGGAGTGATAGAAATCGTTAGGTAAATCTGGACCTAAGATCTGCATACGTACGGACAGAGTATTTTACCGTACAGTTAGTGGTGATATGAAGACCCCCACACACCTATCATATACCTGCCCGTACACCTATCATATACCTGCCCATACACCTATCATATACCTGCCCATACAACTATCATATACCTGCCCATACACCTATCATATACCTGCCCATACACCTATCATATACCTGCCCATACAACTATTATATACCTGCCCATACACCTATCATATACCTACCCATACAACTATCATATATCTGCCCATGCACCTATCATATACTTGCCCATACACCTATCATATACCTGCCCATACACCTATCATATACCTGCCCATACAACTATCATATACCTGCCCATACACCTATCATATACCTGCCCATACAACTATCATATACCTGCCCATGCACCTATCATATACCTGTCCATACACCTATCATATACCTGCCCATACACCTATCATATACCTGCCCATACACCTATCATATACCTGCCCATACACCTATCATATACCTGCCCATACAACTATCATATACCTGCCCATACACCTATCATATACCTGCCCATAAAACTATCATATACCTGCCCATGCACCTATCATATACCTGCCCATGCACCTATCATATACCTGCCCATACACCTATCATATACCTGCCCATACAACTATCATATACCTGCCCATGCACCTATCATATACCTGCTATACTTCATAGCTACGAACTAAAAGCATTTTAAATAATGAGCCAACTAAATGCGTGTCGGATTACGCAAAGTGTAGGATTCCGCAGTATTTTAAGGGTTCCGTACCTAAAGGGTAAAAACGGGACCCTATTACTAAGACTCCGCTGTCCGTACGTCTGTCTGTCTGTCCGTCTGTCACGAAGCTGCATTTCATGAACCGTGATATTTAAACAGTTGAAATTTTCACAAAAATGATGTATTTCTATTGCCGCTATAACAACAAATACTAAAAATTAAAGAAAAAGTGAAATAATTAAGGGAGATCTCCATACAAAAAACGTGTTTTTTAAACGTGAAGAAACTAGCGCCATGTAGTATGATGATACGGAACCCTTTGTATTGGCGCCATCCAGAATGATGGTACGGAACCCTTTTGTGTGTATATCTGACTCGCACTTGGCTGCTTTATTTTATCCACAAATGGTCATTACTTTTTGACTTGAAAACTGGGCACCTGAAATAAGCAGAATTATACATTGGGTATTAAATAAACATAATTAATCGTATTCCTTCTGTTTTACTGAAAAATAATGTTGTACTCGTATTTTAGGCATTAAATTTATAAGAGAGCGTCGGTGGCGCAACGGCAACGGCCGCTACCTCCTGTCCGGGAGATCGTGGTTCGAGTCCTGCCACGTATCAATGTGTTTTTTAATTATGATCTCATATGTACGTTTTCATGACGACCGGTCCTGCGCTTCCCGCGATCTTCACCAGGTCATCGGTCCACCGCGTGGGAGGCCTGCCTACGCTACGTTTTCTGGTGCGCGGTCGCCACTCGAGAACTTTACTGCCCCATCGGCCATCTATTCTACTAGACATGTGCCCTGCCCACTGCCACTTCAGTTTAGCGATTCTGTCGTCGTGGAAATCCTTGGGGGAGGCCTTTGTCCAGCAGTGGACGATTTGTGGCTGATATGATGATGATGATGATGTACGTTTATCCGACGCTCTTACGGTGAAGGAAACATCGTGAGGAAACCTTCACACATGTTGCACGAGGAAGGGCCATCCCATAGATTAAAGATTATTAAGTAGCTCACGTAACTCAGCGATGTCATCTCAAAATTTTAAGCGCACATCCGCCTTGCGGTATCGATCTGGCCGGCAGACGATCCTGTGGGGACGGGGTCTTCAATTATTCAGCCTGCTCGGCCTTTCCTAGACACCTCCCAGCCCCCGGGCTGATGTATAGCCGCCTGTTTCTGTGCGCCTTTGCCACAGTGCATTGATGGTGTCGGGGGATTTTAACAACTTCGTTGATATTATAAAGTTTTGTTGATGTTATCTTGTTTTTGAAATTAGATCTGGCCAAGCGTTCAGTCGCAAAATAGTAAATGAGTAAATACAAGAATATCGATGTTTACGTGTTTTTGTGTTTTTCAGCAGTTAAACAATGGAACTTTTCGATCAAATTTAATACGATTAGGTTTGAAGAAGTAAAACAAATAATTTGATACTTATAAAATATACTAGCTGTCCCGGCGAACTTCGTTCCACCCTACACTAACAGCGCCATCTACCGGGCTGATTTGTGAATCTAAACCATCCTCAAACCCCCTGGAATACACACAAAAAATTTCATCAAAATCGGTCCAGCCGTTTAGGAGGAGTTCAATGACTAACACACGGACAGAAGATTTATATATATAAAGATTATATTCTTTGAATTTCCATATTTTACAGTCCAAATAATACCTACGATCTTTGGTTATCCGGGATCTAACCAAATTTATTTTCAAGTTGAATAAAATGTGTTATTTAGGAATTTAATTTTAAAATTAACTTTGTATATCAAGTCCTTTATTTTTACCAAAAGATCATCTCATTTTAAAGTTCATTCACCTCCTTTACCTTTTTTGATTTGAAATATATTCCTTTCTACCCCAAAATAATTAATTTCTTAAACTCTGGTTAGGCCCAATTCCACAAAACAAATTATTTTCTTAAACTTTGTTTAGGCCCAATTTCACTAAATTTTGCGTAATAGGTAACGATGCCTACCGCAATTGACCATTTTATTTTATTGATTTTCTCTACATCGCCAACCAACCAACCATTCCTGAGAAGATAAAATTATAACTCAAATTAAACTTCAGAATTCAGCGATCAACCGGACCTAACAAACCATTCACTCGATCAATGGCAAGGTGAGCAAACAGAATCAAACTAACACAAATTCTGTTTGACCATCTAAATTAGATTTTCATTGTAAATAGTCAATTTGGTCTGGGAACGTGCTTTATTGGGGACCACGTTGCATTTCAATGGGCTATCGTTAGAGGACCCCTGGACTTTTGTATCGAAGGTGTAGTTTTAGCTCAGTCAGTTATACAGGGTGTTGGGTGCATCGTGTGCCAAATTGAATTGGCCGATAGGAGAGATCAGTAGCTATCCCTTCAGTCCTCATAATCATTCGTAAGCCCCACGGATTTTTTAAATCAATTTTTTGACAAAGAAAATCCAAAATACTACATTCAAACTTGAATTTAAAAAAAAAACTATGAGGTATAGCCTCAAAGTTTAAATTTTATTTTGATTTCAACTGTAGTATAGTGCTAATAAACTTAAATTTACTGGCAGTCACTATTTAGTTTTTTTTTATTAACTCTCAAAGTTTTCGGAAGAGATAAAGATGAACTAAAAAGTAAATTTTCATGAGTATAAAAAAAAATTAAGAGCGATCAGGATCTTCCAACTCCCTCAAAAGTTCTCTAGTCTATTCTCTTTCCAACTGTATGCCACATGCCATAAAAGAACTTCACTAACTTGCAAAATTTGTGCATCGGGCAGAAACATTCATAATTCAGTTTATTCATAATGATATTCATAATTCATTTTTTTTTTATAATAACACATGCGAAACAGGTAATAATACGAAATGTTGAGTTTTGTTACGAGTGCAGCAAGACACGATGCACCAAACACACTGTATATTATACTTATAATCTATGGGGCAGTGTCAAGATATGTTGTGCGAGCAGTTGCCCCCATATTTGCCCGCGTGGCTAACTAGTGTACGTGGATTTTTTGAGCCTATTCCTATAATTTGGGGATCTTCAAGGCAAGAGTGAATAGGCATTATTTGAGTTTGCGTGTACCATCCTCGACTGCATCATCACTTACCATCAGGTGAGTTGCAGTCAAACGCACTCAAATTTTTAATAAAAAAAAAAGCCAACGTTGTTTTTTTTTTTTTAATTCGGGTGTGTATTTTCAGAGATTACCTCTTACATCTAACCTTACGAATATACATACTTATAAACCTCTTTATAATATAAGTATAAATGTTATAGAACAAGGAGTCACAAATTGGAAAGCTCTGTAAAATTTTGGTGACGAGCTTTTGCCCGCGGCTTCGCCCGCGTGGACATCGTTTTAATGACCGCCTTTGAGGATGAGTGGTGTGCGAGCCGAACGGCTCGCGAGCGTGGTCATGAGTATTCTCCAAATCCCTCTGGAACTATATCGGTTATTTTGAATAGCAGTCTATGTCACTTCCCAACCCCCCCCCAACCAATTCTTTACAAAAAAATCATGTGCGCTAGCGTGAAAATGAAATTTCCTACCCTTAAACCATCTCTGTGCAAAAAATTACAAAAATCAATTGTTCCGTTGCGTTGATATAAAAATAACCAAAACAAATAATATTTTTCAGTTCCCTCAGAAACTGTATCGGACTGTGCTATTTTCACGGGATAAAAATAGCCTATGTCCTTCTCAGTGACACGTACATGCCAAATTTCATCAAGATTAAACGAGGTGTTAAAGCATGAAACAAACAAGCAAACACATTTTCACATGTATAATATTAGTAAGGATTATTATATAAGAAAACTAGTGGATGTCCGCAGCTTCGCCCGCGCAGATCCCGATTTTTACGGTCCCCGTGGGAATTTCCCAAAATCCTTTCTTAGCGGATGCCTACGTTATAACATCTACCTGCATGCCAAATTTCAGCCCGATCCGTCCAGTGGTTTGGGCTGTGCCTTGATAGATCACTATGTCAGTCAGTCACCTTTGAGTTATATATATTTAGAAGATAAGTAAAATATCTTGCTTAATACATCTTTACCTCTGATAAAATTACAAGCACTGTAAATAATTTCATAACTTTACAGTTGTTGTGTACAAGCTATATGAGGGCAGCGCTGAACCAGTTGTCGTGGATATCTTTGGGGGAGGCCTCTGTCCAGCAGTGGACGTTCTTCTGCTCATATGATGATGATGATGACAATTGTAGTAGCTATGGGTCTTTGAAAAATAACAGTTTATCACCTTACAACTCTGCTACCTCAACTAATAACATGAAAAATAACAGTTTGTCACCTTAAATACTCAGCTACCTCAACTAAATAACATGAAAAATAACAGTTCGTCACCTTCAATACTCTGCTACCTCAACTAAATAACATGAAAAATAATAGCAATATTATAGTATCTCTACGTATTAACATTACGAAATTGTTTTGGTATACTTTATGTGAAAATAAATAAATAATTGAAAAATAACAGTTTGTCACCTTAAATACTCTGCTACCTCAGCTAAAATAACATGAAAAATAACAGTTCGTCACCTTTAATACTCTGCTACCTCAACTAATAACATGAAAAATAACAGATTGTCACCTTAAATACTCTGCTACCTCAACTAAATAACACTTAAATACTCTACTACCTCAACTAATTAACACTTTTAACCGCCTCCGTAGCTCAGAGGCAAAGTTCACTGACTTTACACAAGAGGTCGCGGGTTCGATTCCCGGCGGGGTCAATTGTAAGACTCGGTTTGGTTGGTGGTAGGGTATTTTCTAAGCCCGCCTGGCCAGCTACCACCATCTTATCTAAGTCTTGCCGCCAAACATCAGTGTTAACAACATTGATGTGTTCCGGTTTGAAGATAAGATAGCCAGTTCTCCATTGCATTGGGGAATCTTGGTAAACCCGCTTCCATCTTCGGCATCATCGTCACTTACCATCAGGTGAGATGATGCCAAGGGCTTACCAATTGTGATTTAAAAAAAAATTAAATACTCTGCTACCTCAACTAAATAACACACTACCGTAAACAACGGCAGTAAAGGCAGTAAGAACTTTATAACGGCGCATGGTGGGACTAATACTTGCGCTTACTGCATTTACTCCATATAACCTGTTCTAGTAGCAATTACACTGAAACACTGCTTGTTTATGTGTGCAGAACAGATATTGGGTAATAACAGCGGATGATGCTGCGTTCTGCACTTTCATAGAATGGCTAGCTGAATGTGCAGCTACATAGGTAGCTGTTAATTCAGCTAGAACATCGTTATAGATCCGTATAGTGATCCTAATGCCCTTGATAATTGCGTGAAAACCGACATCGCCGGTATACGTGCTTCTGAGCCTATTGTGCCTGAATATACAAAGAATGAAGTGTCCTACTAAACTGAAACGTCTTATGGGCCTCATAAGAAGGCTCAAGGTCACCCAAAGGGCAATGGAGCGTGCTATGCTCGGATTTTCTCTGCGTGATCGAATCAGAAACGAGAAGATCCGTAGGAGAACCAAAGTAACTGACATAGCTCTCAGAATTGCTAAACTTAAGTGGCAGTGGGCGGGGCAGATTGCTCGTAGAACAGATGGCCGTTTGGGCAGTAAAGTTCTCGAGTGGCGACCACGCACCAGAAAACTTAGTGTAGGCAGACCTCCCACTAGGTGGACCGATGACCTGGTGAAGGTCGCGGGAAGCTGCTGGATGCGGGTAGCGCAGAACCATTCGTCGTGGAAATCCTTGGGGGAGGCCTATGTCCAGCAGTGGACGTCCTTCGGCTGATATGATGATGATGATGAAGTGTCCTAAGATCCGACTGTGGCTCGATCTTTCAGATTCCGAACGATTGCACTATTTAGATGTTTTCGTTGGACAGCTGTATGGATCCTTTTGGCAGTGCTCTATGGAGAGAAGGTCCGTCTTGAGTCTAATCTTGTCAAAGGCAATAACGACATAATTAAAATATTGACTAACTCGGTGGCTCAGTGGTTAGTGCTCTTAGCTACTAATCTAAGGGTTGTAGGTTCGATCCCCACCCAGGGACAACATTTGTGTGATGAACAGATTTGTTAGCTCTGTGTCTGGGTGTTAAATATCTATACATGTATGTATTTAAACGTATATAAGTAAGTATATCAGTCTCTAATTCCCATAACACAGGGAATCCTACTTTGGGGCCAGATGACCATGTGTGATTTGTCCCAGAATATTTATTTATTTATTTTAATGGCTAATTGTAACTTCTCGTGTCATATTGTTTTCATGTCCTCATGCCATTATTTATTTTAAATCAATGATTTTATGTTGACATTGATAATGATTATATTTATTTTCATATTTTTCACAAATGACATTTGTATATGTAATTACTATTTTGTGACTATCAGGAAGAGTGTAATATGCACCTATTTTGAATAAATATTTTGAAATAAATTTTTAACAATAGTTTTCCTTTTAAATTAATTATAAAGACTACTCTTTTTTCAATTTCAATATTTATTAATAATTTAAAGCAAATTACAAGTCATTTTAAACATAAGCATCTATTAATGTCTCTGGGTACAATCACATTTCAATTTCAACAGTACTCTCACAATTTTTTTCAAATTTTCCAATAATGAGGTTTAGGTGTTAGAGAGTGGGGACACACGACTCCAACAAAATTTTGCACTTTCAAGCCTATTTTTTCGAAAACGGAACTCTTATCTACTAATAGTCTCGGAGCTAGGCCGCGGACAGACGGACAGACAGTCATGACGTAACAATAAGGGGTCTTTGTTGTATTACGGAACCCTAAAAAATGTGGGTAATTTAGTAACTTACCAAAATTTTTCAAACCAAAGATTTTGTATTTACACATTTGCTTAAGTACCTACTCTACAATCTATTTTGAGGGCTCTGCAAAATCTTTTTCCATTTTAATTTCCAAACAGTCCACCCAGTCCTTCAAAGTCATTTAAAAGTCACTTTAAGCTGTCTCCCTCCGGTGCCTGCATCATAACTCCGGTGCTTCACACAATACTCCCTCCTTCTGGTGGAGTTAATGTAGCGCATCGGCGTTGCAAAGTGGCCTATGACATTTTTCAATCGCCTAATGGTGCAGCTATATTGGCCTGAACGTCTATTACAGTATAATGTCTTAGGTGAACATGTAGCAGAAATTTCCTCGGACAATTTTCGGTTTATTTACGGTTTGATGAGCTATAAATATAATTTAGGGGAGGCAAAAGACTATTCGGGTGAAATTAATGGCACATTATCAGAAATGGATACCATTTTGCATTTCCAAACTGTCATTAAAGGAGCGACTGAAAAACGTGTTGCAAGATTATGCTGAATTAAGAAGTTTTATCTAGTTAGCGATCTGGGTCCAATGACGACGCTATGAAAACGCACGTTTTTGTTCTTGATATATAATCAGGATGGTAGTTAAAACAAAAAAAACGCGGATTTGCGAAAAACATCATCATCTAAATAAAATAATTGATCTTACATATCATTCCACAGAATACGGTACTTTCCAATATCAAAAATGAATTTGCAAAATACCTCTTTGACACTTTCATTAAATTTCGATTTTATATTTAATCAAATCACAAAGTTCGTTCTTAAAGTTACCTACATTACAGTGTCGCGAGTTCAATGGTTATTCTCCATCTCAAAAAATGCCCAAAGCTCCTAAAGAAGTTTTCACTTCAAAAATAATAAAATAATATATTTTTTTAAATGGTAAAACGTAACTGATTTGTCTAAATGGAAAATAGTTTCAAAACATACTTTTGACAAACAGGTTAAAGTATGAATTAGGCCTGAATTCCTCAATATGTAAGCGTAAAAACTCAATGATCCGTTAGAAGCTCTTGCCAATGAAAACGCCGAAATTGCAAATAAAATTCCCATTGAAACAGCAAATGATGGGCACATAAATAATGTGAGGCTGCGCACACACCAACAGGACAGTTACGGCGATCGTTTGCAAGCCATTACGGGGAATAACAAACAAATTGCACAGTTTCATTATAAAGCTAATGAATTTACACAAAATTAGCAAGCGTTTATGTGCCATTTGCCTTGTTAGGATGCTTTGCGCGGGATTGGTTTTGTTTATCAAAATTGTTCATTTCACTAATAATAATTTATCGTTCATAAACCTACATTAGTGCAGTGGCCAGAAAAAAAGGCATTGATGGACGAACGTGTAAATGTAATTATGTAAGTCCATCAGTGCCTAGTTGTGTCAAGGATTGTAGTACTTTTCTTAAATAATGCGCGGAAATTAAAACTTCAATAATAACTTTTCAAAATCAATGAAGAACAATCATTTTTCACACGCCAAAGTGTTCGTTTGTTTATTTTTCAATAAACAGCGTTCTATTTGCAAGTCAGTTCGAAATTTAAATAAAACCTTTGATAAATTACCTCCTTGGTTGCTATGTTTCGAAGGATTATATAGTTCCATTTTTAAATAACACGAAAGATATGAGTTTACATAGTAATTTATTTGGCCGCTAAACACGACAAATATTGATTTACATACAACTTTTACCGGCCGCTGCTCGCATGTATTTGGCTTTATCGCATTATCTCGAAGAAGATTGTCAAAATAATGCTCAAATTTCCAAGCATGTTTGAGAAAAAATACTATCCTTCAGGCAATTTAATGATAACCTGTTTAATTCCGTTGTAGGTTTTTTGTGGATATTCGATGGGTAAAGGAAAGAAAAAAATAAAGTTAGGCCATTTTGAAACGAAATGTGTTTTTTTTCTTTTGCAAAATGATTTTCCTATTCGTAGATAACACGCAAAGTGTTACATCACAGAGCGAAGAAGTATGATTATCGCGGTTATCTCTGAAAATTATCAGCTATTAGCGGTATCTTCGCCAACGATTGTCCAATTGCTCAAGTTCGCCAATTACAAGACGGCTAAGTAGAGCGTTTAGCGCAGAAACCACGAATTCGAGAAATGTGAGCCAGCTGAGATAAAAGTTTTATTTCTTATATCAACGTAAAGCTATCTTCGAGAACAGGAATAGGGATGACGACAGCATCAGAAATAAATTATGAACTCTTGATCACTAAATTGCCCTCCTACTTAAACTACGGAAAGCCTTACTAGTTTTGTTTTCCATCAAGTCTTCCATTTTTAATTTACCAAAATCACAAAATGAGTACATAAATGACTCTGCAAAACCATGACGTCACGCCTAGGTATTTCAAACATTTTTAAGAACAAAATTTCGTTTTTGACAGATGATAAAAAGTAACTCAGATGACTATAGCATTCGTCATCCCTATTGTAATGACTAATGACACTTAAAAATACGTAGATCTACTGAAGTTCATATTTGTATTTTTATAATAATACATTGATTCATTCCCAGACATAAGACTTCTTTTTAATTATTTTTATATTTATGTGAGTTTTTAAAAAAAATGCCGTTATTCCTTGGGTAAATTATAAAAGTAAAGTAAAGTTCTCGAGTGGCGACCGCGCACCGGAAAACGTAGCGTAGGCAGGCCTCCCACGCGGTGGACCGATGACCTGGTGAAGATCGCGGGAAGCCGATGGATGCAGGCAGCGCAGGACCGGTCGTCGTGGAGATCCTTGGGGGAGGCCTTTGTCCAGCAGTGGACGATTTGTGGCTGACATGATGATGATGATGATGAAATTATAAAAACAGCACAAGCGATCAGTTTTTGTTTATTTCATTTTTAAGGTTTCGTACCTCAAAAGGAAACTACGGAAACCTTATAGGATCACTTTGTTGCCCGTCTGTCCGTCCGTCTGTCTGTCAAGACCCTTTGCCTTAGGAACGCGTGGAGGTATCGAGTTGAAATTAAAACAATACACCCCGGTCTACAGTCCCTTGAAGCTGTGAAAAAATCAAAAACCGTACATTTTGACACTCAAGGGAATCAAAATTTATAGGGTAATAGTGGATTCCCGCAGCTTCGCCCGCGCAGATCCCGTTTTTACCGTTCCCGTGAGAATTTCCCAAAATCCTTTCTTAGTGGATGCCCAAGTCCTAATTGCTATCTGTATTCCAAATGTCAGCGAAATCCGTTCGGTGGTTTCGACTGTGCGTTGATTTACCAGTCAGTTACCTTTTCCTTTTATATATACAGAGAAGAAGAAGATTTTCCGTTGACCTAGAACTATGAAATTTGGCAAGTAATACCGTATTTTACTACAAGTATAGGGAAAAATCTGAAAACTATATATTTGTAATTCAAATCATGAAAATATATTATTTTTTTAAAGTACGTAATGAATAATGCAAGAAACGTCGGTCGAAATTATCAATTGAGTTAACCGTTTCATGTGTGGTACCGTTTGAAAGGGCTTCATTGGCACAAGCTTAAACAGATTTTTAATTATTTTTATGATGTATAGTTTTCGATTTATTATTTATAAGGTTCCTTAATCAGAGATGTGGTGGTACGAAACCCTCGGTGAGCGAATCCGACTCTCACTTGGCCTTTTTTTTTATTTACTTTACTCAAAATGAGTGGAGCGCTGGTATTCATTCATATTTCCGGCTAATCTTTTGCTGCACGTAGCTCTCATGATCATGGGTTGCTAATTTTGGGGCCTCTTTCTGTTTATTTGTTCCATTTTTCAATTATTCTTTAGTTTGCATATAATTTGAAAAGCATCGGTGGCTCAACCGGTAACGACTCGGTTCTTCTAACCAGAGATCCCGGGTTCAAATCCGGACGGCCAATGTACCAATGAGTTTTTCGAAACTTACATATACTCACCGGTTGCTTTAACGGTGAAGGAAAACATCGTGAGGAAACCTGCACACGCCTACGAAGAAACTCGAAGGTTGTGTGTGAAGTCGACCAACCCGCACTGGACCCGCGCGGTCGACTAAGGCCTGATCGCCCTAATTCAGGGTACGCTCGAGCCCCTCGGTGGGGACGTATATGAGCTGATAATATGATGATATTATGATTGCATTTGATTATATTTCCTTTTCTTATTCTGTCCAAAAAAATAACATTTAGTAAATCGATAGAAAAGGACAGACAATGCGTCTCATAAAATCTGTAAAAGCACCTCGCTTTCGTCCCAGCTTTAAAGCGAGCTATTGATTGAAACAGTTGTCTCTGTCTTTTTTTTACGTGTGAAGAGTAAAGAAAATAACCACATTTTTTCACTTTTTCAATGGTTTTTCGTTTCAATCAAAAACTACAATGAAAGTATAAAAAAATAATAACATTACTCATTTTGTATTATCATGACAAATATTTTTGTATTTTTTTTTAAATTTATACTTCAAGATATTAGTCAAAACTAGAGTTGAAAGTAACGGTGTATACCTTTTTTTTCTAACGAGCCAAAACTGCTTAATCGTGTTTCTATATATAGCTTATTATTATTATATCAGCTCATATACGTCCCCACCGAGGGGCTCGAGCCTACCCTGAATCAGCTATATCGCTTATCATTACTATATATAGCTTATTATATATTATATACATAGCTTAAAGGAACATCATCAATAATAAGGGTATTTTTCTTTAAACTTGGGTTTTCTATCACTTACTCCTATTTTCCCATCACTTGGATGCAGGCTCGCTTATCATGCTATGAGGTTAAAAGGTATAATAATTATATATGAAAAACCTTTAATGAAATGAGTTCTATAAAAAAATGCATGATCACACCGAAACGAAAGTATATAATATATTAGTACTCAGTATGGACACTCCCTGCCGCTCTCTAAATTGCAACCTCACCCCCTCGTCACCCAGATTGATACAGATTGGTTAAAGTTTGGTTGTCCAACGTATACGATTTTGCCACCATTTTGTTTGTTCCGTCATTCCTTTTTTTAAATATCATTTCTGGCCCGTTGTATGAAGTGTCCAAGGGTGTGCCGAAACTATAAACTTTGTCGCGTCAAAAATCTATAACATTGAACAGAAAAATATATTTTAATACCAACATAACAGCTTAAAAAAATCAGAATAGACGTTTGCAGTATTTAACACTGGTGCTAATGTCTGCGGCCAATGCAGAGCATATGAGGTAGCTCAGTCTAATACTGGCTTGTTTATGAAGGTTCACATCGATGACATCGTTAAAGTGGATAGAAGGTACAAAGCTGATAATCGACATCGGCACCCGTGCGGCTTTTTCCGCAGCAACGTCTAGAGAGTGTCCAGTGTCTGTTACACAGTTGTCCATGTCAATGAGCCAGAGACCAGCTTTATGCGCGCAGGCATACGATCCATCCATGTACGCTGATTGTAGTGACGTAAACTCACATATCATGTATTGCACCTGAGCGTCTTGGTCGTCTTTCAGCATGGCTAGGGCACATCTGTGGACTCTGTTCGCAAAACAGTCTTTCTTACCAAACTGACAGGTCAAACTATCATCTGCGTTTCTACGTGTTCTTCCCCAAGGTACGAACTCCACTTCCAAGTAGTCCCTGTACAGCGGATAAGCTTGCGCTAACTGGTTTTGTATAAATGTTACTGTGTCAGAACATCCTGAAGTCGTTCCGATTGTAATCTTTATCTTTCCATTAACAGTTTTAAGCTTTGCTTCATTACTGTTTACGCTTATGAATAAGAATAGACACAGAGATATGAATAAATGTTTATCCATGTTGTAGGAGTCTAACAGTAGCGTCTTACAAACTTAATAGTAAAATTTAATTTTGCGACGTATTACAAATTGAGTTTGATTAGTGGAAATTTTGTCGGCTTAATTAATTCAATCTTTCACGTTATATGGAAAACAAGTAAACCCAAAATTCATAATTAACTTCTATTTTCATGAGGCAACTTCATTACTTACTTAGCCATTTGTGATTTATTAAAAAAACTTTTAAGGCGTGCTTTCTCGTTTTAGTGTTGAATATAAATGAATAGAAACATACAATACATAAGATGAGAGTACGAAGTTTTAATTGTTACTATTTATCACGACGAACGGAACGAAACAGAGGCAGTATATGCTTTTGGAGTTAGAGGTTGTTTGTGTGTGTGTGTGCTTGTTTGTTTGTGTATGTATGTGTGTTTTTTTGTGTGTTCATGATTTATAGTCTACGGCTGTGAAATATGTCTAGACCAGATCTGAAAAATTACACATAAAAAACCGCATCGGAAACGGTTTAATACTTTCTGAGAAGACTTCAAGCGCCAAACATCCTGACTGCTGCAGCGTCCTCTGGTGGTCTGCAGCTGTATTTCTATAAGTCTACCTTTTAATTAAAAAAAACCACATCAGAATCGTCTAAATAGTTTCTGAGATTCCCACAAGCGCCAACCGTCCTGGCTCACAGCAACGAAATTTGTCCAGTAGTTTTCAAGGGAAACAGTCACATACACACAAACAAACTCTACCTCCAAACGCATATATCGCCTTCGTTCCGTTCCGTCGGTCGTGGGTTTTCGGTCTTTTGACTGAACTGAAAAACCGCAAACTAATCTATATCCTAATTTTCATATAGTTTTCAGTCAAGAATTGACTGTTTGTGTTCTGTTTATTAATTCTGTATTGTTATAATTTACTTATGCACAATTCGACAATTTATCAAACTATTTTTAACATTATGGCGTTTTAAACAAAAGTTGTAGCCTTATTTCATGACGTTTGCAATAAATAAAAACTGCGTGATTTCGATAAAATATATATTTGTACGATAAGCTACTTAATCCCCATCATACCACAAAATTTACTTAAATAATCACTTTCAAATTTGGCAGTTTGAAACACCAGTGCTCGAGTCTTCAGCCAATGCGAAGCACATGAGGCTAGCCAGTCTGGTCCTTGCCTGGTTATGGAGGTTCACATCGATGACATCATTGAAGTAAATATTAGGAACAAAGTTGATGATCGACATCGGTTCCCGTGCAGCTTCTTCCGCAGCAACGTCGAGAGAGCGTCCACTAGTTGATACACAGTAGTCCAGGTTCACGAGACTAAGACCAGCTGCCTGCGCACAGGCATACGATCCTTGCAAGAACGCCGGGAAGGGTGACATAAACTCACATGTCATATATTCCACTTGAGCGTCTTGGTCGTCCTTCAGCATATCCAGGGCACATCTGTGGACTCTGTTCGCAAAGCAGTCATTCACACCAAACTGGCAGGTCAAACTGTCGTCCGCGTTTCTCTGTGTTCTACCCCAAGGCACGAATTCCACTTCCAAGAAGTCCTTGTACAGCGCGTAAGCTTCACCCAACTGGTTCTGTATAAAGTTTACTGTATCAGAACATCCTGATGTCGTTCCAATGGAAATCTTTATCTTTCCATTCACAGTCTGGAGCTGTGCATCAATAATGTTTACGCTTAAGAATAGACTCAGAGCTACGAACAAATATTTCTCCATGTTGTCCATACCTGATGCTGGAGTGTTACAAACTAAACAGATTTGTTTGCTAGCCTCTACTGACGATATCAAGTTTTGTGAAGTATTGTGTACGATAAAAAACGATTTAGATGGATAGTAATGATTGCACGGTTGATATTATTTTAAGATAATATTATATTTTGTGATACAGATAAGCTAAATTCTGTTCGATTTATTAAGTTCAATTTTTCACATTAAGCGATAAGCAAGTTAACCGGTATACCGGAATTTATATGTACGCGTTGTACCGAAACTCACTTAATCCTTTATTAGGTAGATTTTTTGGGCGCTCGTCCGTCCTCGCTCTTGCATTGAATATAAATGAAGAGAAACTTACCTATTACTTACCTTGGAAATTTTGGAATTTAAGCAACAGTATTTAAAAAAAAGGTGTTTCAAACTGCCAAATTTGAAAGTGATTCCATTGTTATTGATGAAGTTGATTAAATTTTGTGGTATGATGGGGATTGAGTAGCTTATCGTACAAATATATATTTTGGTTCATTGTTCTAGTATATTTTTTATTTTTTTTATTTCTATTAATAATTACATATTATATTAGTTTATTGAAAGCAGCAGTCTAAATAAATTTAGTGAACGTAAGTAAAATAGGCTCTTTGTAGGCTTCTTAGGGTTCCCTTCCGTACACCCAACGGGAGACCAACGGGACCCGCTGTCCGTCTGTGAGCGGGCTGTATTTCATGAACCGTAATATGTAGACAGTTGACATTTTCATATAATTTGTATTTCTATTGCGGTAATAAAAACAAATACAAAAAATTAGAAAAAGTGTAAAAATATAAGGGGGTCTCCATATAAATAAAACTGGCCAAGTGCGAGCTGAACTCGCTTGGAGAGGGTTCCGTACAATGCCAATTCAAATACAAAATTATTATTATTTTTTTATTTACAATTGGTAAACCTTTCACAACATCTCACCTGGTGGTAAGTGACGATGTTACCGAATATCACATTTGAAATCCTCACAGTAAGATGCGAGTTATTTTATTTCAGTGTGTTTGGTTGCACCTCACCTGATGGTAAGTGCCGATGCAGCTGAGGATGTAACACGCAAGCTCAAAAAGTTCTTATTCACTCTCGTCTTGAAGATTCCTAAATTTCTCTAAATTAAAATTTTCGGGTAACACAGACGCCGGAAGGGAATTCCACCCCTTGGCCGTTCGCATGATGAACGAAGAAGCAAAACGCTTCGTGTGTAAAGGTGGAACATTGACGACAAAGGAGTGGAACCGCCCTCCGCACCTGGTCGTCCGCTGATAAAAAGGAGAGGGGGAATGAGGTCATGAAGCTTCAGGACACACTCTGCGAAATGAATCCTGTAGAACACTTTGTGGGGATGCTCGAGGCTTTGGAGCCTGTTTGATACAAGTACCTCGTCGCCAATGAGTCTTCTAGCGCGTCGGTCGATAGAATCCAAGGCATATAGCTGGTAAAGAGCCGATCCGTCCCACTAGTGAGAACAGTACTCCATACAGTTAACTACTACTAGCGCAATTTAGTGGTGTTTTAGTGATCTTCTTTTTTTAAATACAAATTTTAGAGCGTTTGGCTGCACTTCACCTGATGGTAAGTGCCGATGCAGCTGAGGATGTAACACGCATGCTCATTAAGTGCCTATTCACTCTCGTCTTGAAGATTCCTAAATTATACGAATCGGGAAATACAGACGCCGGCAGGGAATTCTACTCCTTGCCAACTTAAAACAACAGACAACTTGAAACTTTTTTGACACATAAAGCGTACTACTCAATTAATAATTTTTAAAATGATGACATTTTGACATAAGTATTTGTTTATAATAGAATTCGATATCATTAATTATTAATTTATCAGTAGGTAGGTATATGGGTTGGACATGTTTTGCTTATTATAAAAAAAAAAACATCTTATCTTTTACATTATGATGAATGACTCGTGTTTTTAGTTATATAATATTGTGAAAATTCAGTTATGTAATTTTAAGGACTTCATTGATTATGTTTTTATTACTATTTCATTATTATTTTTAATTTGTACGTCAAATGACAGATTATATAATAGGACATAATTTTAACTTAACATCTATTGTAACATATAATAACAAATAAATGAAATTGGAATTTGAATTTGCCCGTTCGCTTATTGAACGAAAAAGCAAAACGCTTCGTGCGTAAAGGTGGAACATCAACGACAAAGGGGTGGAATCGCCCTCCGCACCTGGTCGTTCGATGTTGAAATGAAAAGGGGGAATGAGTTCGTCAAGTTCCAGGACACACTTTCCGAAATGAATTCTGTAGAACATCGATAGACTATTTTCTATTATTACTAGAACTATTTTACGTAGGTAAACGTATTACATTGAATTTATCACTTTTTTTTCAATTGATAGAATTCTTATAGGTTTTCCTGCAATCTACAAGCAATGAACTATATTATGCATTTTATTTCAAAATTTTAGGCTCGGTAGTTTTGATGAACAGGGGGGGGGGGGAAAGGTCAATTTTCGTCTTCTTTCATGAATAAAATCAAAACTATTTATTTCACAATATTTAAAAAAAATATTTAAGATCCTGATAACGAGCCCTTTCATTTGATATATGACACAATAAGGTTTCCAAAACTTTTTTTTTATTTTTCCCCTAATGACCCTTATTTAAAAAAAAATATTTATTTACTTTACAAATCTGTGTTTGAGTCATAGAATTACACTATCCTACCAAATTTCACCTGATTTGGTCCGTAGATTCGGAGGACATTGGTTTGGACAGACGGACGGACAGACAGACGCACGAGTGATCCTATAAGGTTCCGTTTTGTTTTTAGTTTGTACGGAACCTAAAAACGTGTTTTTTATAGGTCTTTAGAAGTATATTTAATTTAGCCCTATCGTTAAAACGGCAATAGGTGCTTTTCTTATTTATAAGCGTGAAAATTGGTGTGATTATAGTACTTATAGTCAAGTATCAAGTTTAACAATTGGTCAATTGTAAGACTCGGTTTGGTTGGTGGTAGGGCATTTTCTAAGCCCGCCTGGCTAGCTACCACCATCTTATCTAAGTCTTGCCGCCAAATATCAATGTTGATATCATTGGTGTGTTCCGGCATGAAGATAAGATAGCCAGTTCCCCATTGCGTTGGGGAATCTTGGTAAGCCCGCTTCCATCTTCGGCAACATCGTCACTTACCATCAGGTGAGATGATGCCAAGGGCTTACCAATTGTAAATAAATAATAAAAAATAAAAAACAAAAAATTGTAAAATTGGCCAAGTTTGAGTCGTACTCTCGCTAAGGAGTCCGAACTGAATGACAAAAAAGCTTATTTTTGTCGCTTGCGTCGATGTCTTTTGCTTGTAATGTCAATAGGTATCATTGACATTATACTATGTAGTTGTGTGAACGGAACCCTCGGAGTACTTGTCCGACTCGCACTTGGCCAGTTTTTAGGGTTCCGTACCCTATTACTAAGACTCCGCTGTCCGTCCGTCTGTCTGTCTATCCGTCTGTCACTAGGCTGTATTTTATGAACCGTGATAGCTAGACGTGTATGATGTACGCTATAACAACAAATACTAAAAATTAGAAAAAGTCAAAGCCTCCATGCAAAAAAACGTGTCTTTTTTTTAAATGTGAAGATACTAGCGTCATCTCATATGACGGTACGTAACACTTTTGTACTAGCGCCATCTAGTATGATGGTACGGAACCCTTTGTGTGCGATTCGCACTTGGTCGGTTTTTTGTAGTATTCCAGAAAATAAATACGAAGGTACTAAATATTGGGATGATATAAGTTGATAATATAAACTTTTTCTAATTATTTTCAAGTAAAAGTCAAAGAAAAATTGTACTATCTTACATATTTAATCTTTAAACAAATAGATAGATAGATAAACCGTTTATTCACCGACCATGCACAAAAAAAATAAGTAAAAGGTTGGTAACAATAAAGTAAAAAAGAAAGATTACACCACTAACTTATAGCTACTTACTTATAAATACAATAAAATTGCAGTAAGTGCCAGGCCAGTGAAAAGGTCCTGGCTCAGCATATGTTATAGGTGAATGCCCACAACGCTGATATTCTGCCAGGGCCCTCACCAGTCTGTGCACCGCGACAGTATACTAATAACAGGACAGAATAATCCAAATTCATGTCATGGCTTAAAAGGGACGGTGTCTTAAAAATAAGTTGTAATAAAAACAAACTCCCCCCAGGTGGGCTAAGAGCAATACCTTAAGAGAACCGCAGTATAATGAAATTGAATTCCCCAGGGAGCCCATTGGGTCCCCTCCTTTACTTGATATCCCTTGCGGCAAGCCTCGGAGCTCAAAAACAAAGATATCAATATACGATCAAATTAACGAGTTTTCTCAATATTAAAACTAAAAGTTTTTGACACTGATCCTAATTGTGTGGAACTTATTCGAAAAATGATATTCTTTGAGTTTGAATTACCGAGCTAATTGGATTTCAATAAGTGAATTCTTCATTTTAAAACTAAAATTAGACTTGAAAAGACTTCCATTTATATATCTGTATTTATTCTAAATTTTTCTGTTAATTTCAGTCAATTAGTGTTTCTGTATTTTTTTAATGATAAGTAATGTGACAGAGTACAGACAGAGAGTAGAGTATCGGTGGCGCAAGGGCAAGGGCCGCCACCTCCTAGCCAGGAGGTAATGGTTCGATTCCCGCCACGTACCAATGTGTTTTCGAATTTCGATCTCATATGTACGTTTATCCGACGCTCTTACGATGAAGAAAAACATCGTGAGGAAACCTGCACACATCTGCGAAGAAATACGAAAGTTGTGTGTGAAGTTGACCAACCCGCACTGGGCCCGCGAGGTTGACTAAGGCCCGATCACCCTAATTCAGGGTAGGCTCGAGCCCCTCAGTGGGGACGTATATATGAGCTGATGTGATGAAGTAATGTGAACACGCCTTAATGTATAAATTGCAGTAAAATTACGACCAATTTCATTTTGCACTGCAAAAACTTTTTCAATTTCTACTTATCCAAGTTTTACGATCGCTGTCTCTAACTGTCGCAATCATAACACGTCACACAAGGGAGCCAAGTTAGTCCACCGCAAATTTCCCTGAATTTAATTAATTCAAACTGCAGCCGAGAGTCAACTCGTAGAACTGTAAACCAACCATTTCATTCGGGCCTTAAGCTCAATTCTGTTTACGAACGACTGCTAAAACTTAACGACTACATACATCCACGTCTACACTTACAATGGCGGTTGTAAAATTAATACATTACCTTGCCTCTGAAATGTCGGGTTGCCTCTAGATGGTAATTCCCCCTTAAATATTTAAGTTTTCCCTGCACCCTCCATCCACAACAAGATTCAATTTCACGCCGTGGAAAGGGGTCCGTTTGGGCGATTCCCAGCACCTCAAATGTCAGGAGACAGACAAGACTAGCCAATTTAATTGGACCCCCGCCTAAGGAATTCGCCAATGCCATGAAATTTCATGAAGAGGATCAATTTGTACTGGCGGCGATAAAAACCTCTTGGAGCATTATTCGGTTGCATACAGAATGGAAACGGATGGAACTCAATTGAATCAATCTTCCGTCAAATTGGTGAAGTTTTGAAAAGGGCCTAACGTTTTCGATTCTGCCTTATTATTACATCATTTGTAGACCAAAGGTTTATTTTAAATGCGTTCTCGACCGAAATGCAAAATTTAACCGCCTCCGTGGCGTATTGGTTAGTCCATTCGCTTCACACCAGGAGGTCGCGGGTGCGATTCCCAGCGGGGTCAACTTTGTAAAACTCGGTTTAGTTGGTGGCAGGGCATTTTCATAGCCCGCCTGGCTAGCTTCCACCATCTTATCTAAGTCATGCCGCTAAACAATTTGTTAACAGCATTGATGTGTTCCGGCTTGTAGATGAGATAGCCAGATCTCCATTGCGTTGGGGAATCTTGGTAAGCCCACTTCCATCTTCGGCATCATTGTCACTTACCACCAGATGAGATGATGCCCAGGGCTTACGAATTTTGAATAAAAAATAAAAAAATTGTTTGTAAAAGATTTAATTAAAAGTATTATTAAGATTACTTTCAGCTTTATCCTACTAATATTATAAACGCGAAAGTTTGTAAGAATGTATGGATGTATATTTGTTACTCTTTCACAAAAAAATACTGAACGGATCTGACTGAAATTTCGTAGGTAGACAGATTAGGAGCTGGATTAATACATAGGCTACTTTTTTCCTCGCTCACGAGCCACTTGCGTCTCGCGCACTGCGCACCCTCGAAAAGTCATAGAAACGTTGTCCACGCGGGTGAAGTCGCGGGAAACAGCTAGTTCATTACTAATTTACATCTTCTGTTCGTGAATTTCTAATAAGCTTTAAACGTCTTCAAGGAGTTCTCTCACGTAGTACTAGTTCTAGATTATGACCATTTAGATCACCGTACTGTGTGAGTGATTTAGTTGAAACTTCATTACGTGCTTCGCGTTCTTAGAAATACTTACTGTTATCTGGGTCTGTATTAAAATTAACATCATTTCATTTGTAAAGTTATATATTGTGCCATATACATATGGATGCCAACGGGAAGCTATTACCAAAGTATATATATTAATATTAGTACTAACATCATCATCCAGATTCATATAGATTGGTCATAGTTTGGTTCTCGAACGTATGGGATTTCGTCGTAATTTTATTGGCTCCGTCATTTGTTTTTAGAAATGTCATTTCACGACCGTTTGTATGCAGTGTCCGGGGTTTGCTATTACTAAGCCTCCGCTGTCCGTCCGTCTGTCTGTCAGCGGGCAGTATTTCATGAACCGTAATAAGTAGACAGTTTAAATTTTCACAAAGTGTGTATTTATATTGCTACAACAAATAATAACGATTAAGCAAAAAATACGGTAGCCCCATACAATAAACATGTTTTTTTTTAATGTAAAAATTATTTAAAAAGTGAATAGTGTTAAATCTTGTACGACGGTTACCGATTGAAACTGGCTAAGTCCGACTCGCACTTGGCCGGTTTTACATCTTTTTTATACGACGTTCATGTGTTTTGTTAGATCAATTCTCCAAAAACGTTATTTTTTTAGAGTTCCAGAGTCAAAAATCATTTTTTCCATTCTCATTCTTTTCTAATGTTTTTTTTCATTTCGCAAAATAAAGCCGATTTTATTAGGAAAATCTTTTGAAAATATTAGATAAAGTCCAGTTAAATCAAAATAAGCAAATCAAAACTTCATAATAATTTAGCTAATTTCAATAGCCATGTATTCATATGGCATAGCACTCTCATAACAGGACATACAAAATTCAGAGCTGCCCTTTGCGGAACGCATGAATAAAAATAATGTATGGCGACTCCGTCCAATGCGATGCTCTGAGCGAAACATGAAAATGTTAGGGGTGGCACTAAACTTTAAATATCTCACACAAATGCGAACGCAGAGAGCATTAACGACAGAAGCATAGATATATTACATCATCATAATATACAAGATTATCGGTTTTTCAGTAGCTCATCATTTTTGATCATCGTAATTCTAACAAATAAAAGAAACTAAAATTTTTTTGCATAGCCCGACTTAATTCCCGAGGGATCTAGAAAAACTCCATTTCACGCTCGTAAGCCGCTTGTTGCTCGCACACCGCATACCCCTCAATACTGTATAAAAAGAAATCTACGTGGGCGAAGCCGAGGGAAAAGCTAGTTGTCAATAACCATCACTTAGGTAAAGCTAAGGGATAATGTGATAAGATAAGATTTCATATGTACGTTTATCCGACACTCTTACGGCGAAGGAAAACATCGCGAGGAAACCTGCACACGCCTGCGGAGAAACTCGCAGGTTGTGTGTGAACTCGACCAACCCGCACTGGGCCCGCGTGGTCGACTAAGGCCAGATCGCCCTAATTTAGGGTAGGCTCGAGCCCCTCGGTGGGGATGTATATGAGCTGATATAATATGATGAAGGGATAATACATTATACTAAACAAAAATATGTGTTTCCTTTATTGTAACTGTCTGTAACATAATTATATTATGAAACTGTAGCCAAACGCAATCACTTAATTAAGGATAAATTAATTTAATCGATCACCTTTATCATGCAATTAATATAATCTTCCAGAAATCGTTGACGTTAATGGATTATCAGTTTTAAAAAAGATTTATGCATATTTATTTACGGTCAGATTAAAACTTATTTAATCTATATTTGATAAGCACGTGATTTGCAATATAATATGTCGTATCTATTGTAATTTAAAGATATTAGGGATGACGATAGCATCAGAAATAAATTATGAACTCTTGATCACTAAATTAATAAAAAAGCCCTCCTACTTAAACTTCGAAAAACCTTACTCTTTTTGTTTTCCATCAAGTCTTCGATTTTTGAATCACCAAAATCACAAAATGAGTACATAAATCACGCTGCGCAACTATGACGTCACGCCTAGGTATTTCAAACATTTTTAGAATGAAATGTAGTTTATGACATATGATAAAAAGTAACTCAGATGACTAGCACTCGCCATCCCTATTATTAGTAATTTTATTGTTAGCTATTTTTCATACATACATCTCTGTAAAATATTAAAAAAACCGGTAACGTGCGAGTCAGAACCACGCACAAAGATTTCCGTACTATCATACTAAATTGCGCTAGTTATTTCACGTTTAATAAAACAGGTTTTTTTGTATGGAGAGTTTTGCTTTTTCTAATTATTAGTATTTGTTGTTATAGCGACAACAGAAATACATCATCTGTGAACATTTCCACTGTCTAGCTATCACGGTTCATAAAATACAGCCTGGTGACAGATGGACAGACAGACAGACGGACAGCGGAGTCGTAGTAATATGGTCCCGTTTTTACCCTTTGGGTACAGAATCCTAAAAACTAAGTTCCCTCGCCGCGTTTGTCTGTCCGAAAGTAATAAACTCAAAAACTACCGAATAGATTTCATATGGTTTTTATCAATAGACGGAGTGATTCATGAGGAAAGTTTAGGTGTATAATTCCCCGCGAGCCGCTTGTGGCTCGCCCACCGCAAGGTATAAATAAAAACCATTTCATTCCGACTAAAATCTAGGTCATTGTCACATGCACTTCACACGCATTGAGTTTTTAAATTAAGTGGTGTCAAGCTTCAAGTTAAGATCTCCAATAAATGAGCGTCGGTGTGGTAACGGCTAGGGCCGCCGCCTCCCGTCTGGGAGGTTGTGGTTCGAATCCTGCCAAGTACCAATGTGATCTCGAATTTAGATTTCATATGTACGTTTATCCGACGCTCTTACGGTGAAGGAAAACATCATGAGGAAACCTGCACACGCCTGCGAATAAACTTGCAGGTGGTGTATGAAGTCGACCAACCCGCACTGGTCGACTAAGTCCCGATCGCCCTAATTCAGGGTAGGCTCGAGCCCCTCGGTGGGGACGTATATGGGCTGATATGATGATGATTATCTCCAATATCAAAACCATTTATTTAAAATTTTTACTCACCTTTCTTCCACTCTCAACCCTATGCGAAAACAAACGTTATTAACATACAAAGAGGGGGCAGTGTAGTGAAAATTTTGCAGCCGCCGCCGTCGCCGTGACGCCGGTGCGGTATGACACAAAACGCAGCGATTTTGTGTGGACAACCCTGCCGCAAATTATTCAAATTTAATTGTTGTACGCCAACACGTTTCGGACGTATTAGCTACCATGACACTTTGCTTAATAATAAAAAAAGTCGTAAATATATCAGAGATATATTTGGAATGGTTTTTATCATATATGTCGTAACTGCTTGACTAAAGCCCTTTAAGCTGAGCTTGATGATTTTAATAGTACTTCCTAAGTACAGATACGAGAGTAAGCTTAATGCGGCATAAATAACATGTAATCGCAACAAAAACAATCTCTAAAAACGTGCCAAGTCTCGAAAAGATTACTTGGTTATAAAAAGTAGAGAGATGCAATAAAAAGCCAAGTCTAAGTAAATAAAAGCAAACGAGTCCATTGGCTGATAAACAGTTTATGAGAGTTTACGTTTGAGTAAATATATAATTCGATACTTTTATTTTCTTATGCTTATTATTGAAACAACTATAAGATTTACTTTTTCTGACATACATACCTCTACCTAAATTTTGAAAGGCCAAGTCACTCGTTTTCTTTTATTCACTAAGACTTGGTTCTTTATTTCATCTCACTACTTTTCATGGCTAATTAATAATCTTAATCGAGACTTGGCACATTTCAACAGAATGTTTTAGTTGGGATTTCACTTCATTTTATACGAACCTAGTGCCAAGATACAAGGGCTCAAAAATCAGATGCAATGGTTCTAAAAAAAAGTATTACGGCAGCGCTTGCTTGGCGCAGATCAAGATTTAGCACATTTTACATAATGTTTTGTTGGGATTTCACTTTTTTTTTGTTCGAGTAGTACTTTTTCTAGAGGACTATTTTTATTTTGTTATTTTAATTTTTTTTCTAAAATGCCCCTCACAATTAACAACTTTTGCCATAACGGCGTTTCTTTATCTCCAGTATTCTAGATATTCTCCTGTGGTTCCTCATCAGAGATGAAATTGAAGCAAATCCTCATTTTGAAAGTTGCCCATTTTTATGGATAATAAACCTATCATACCAAATTTCAAGTTTTTACGTTAATTAAAAGTACTTCAGATTTTTTGGTTTGGTGAGAGAGTCAGTGAAAAAATAAGGAAACTTGGACTTGATATATTTTGCAAATTATATTAGTTACAAATTTGTGATTTGGGAGTAGACGTAGGTTCAGTAATTAATATTGGTAACTAAAATTTGAGCATTCTACATATATCCAGAACGAAGACAAAAGGGGCTTAAAAGTACCGTGAGTTGCTTAGAGAAAAGGGTGGTAATGGCCGTGCTCGACTTGGCGGGGGCACTCCCGTGCCTCCAGATATGAATAATTTAGGTTGTTGTGAACTGTCGCAAAATTGTTCGTATAGTTTTAATGGAGACCGTCCGGTCCGAGATGTCACGGAAACTATGTGGAGAATCTTGATACTTGCTGTTATTAAGGCACTACCAGATGTAACTGTCCAATGAACCGTCAAAACTATTTTAATATTAAATATCTTTAAATGGCTATCAGTATCTGAAAGGTCCTTTGGAAAGCTTCATCCATTAGACAAACTTAGAGCTTGAGAACAGATCATAAGAACTATGTCACATACGAACGTACAATGTAAATTCATAATTTTGAGTTAATTGATTTACCTTTAGATTATTATCCAATCAACTAATCTCAATTATATCCTAAGAACTTATTGTTAGCTTAGTAATAAACCTAGAGTGGGAAGATAAACTGAACTATGATCCAAAGTTTCGGTCGAATTAAACTATTCAAATTTGTTAGCAACTGTTGTTAAATCAACAGCCTAAGGATTAGAAGATCTTAGGCTTAAGGAGCCAATGGAGCGAACTATTACGGCACGTAATCTGTTCCAGGCTTGATCTTATGGGACTTACTTGCGAGTTAGAGCTTCCGTTTGTGTTGTGGTGTGGTGGTTTTATCAGTGCGTCCTACACGTAATGACAAACGGAGCTGAAACGTGTATACTGACAGTACAATTAGTCCCCAAGCTAAAAGTCACATAGCGTGCTATAGAGAGAGCTATGCTCGGAGTTTCTCAGCGGAATAAAATCTGAAACGAAGTCATTCGCCAGAGAACCAAGATGACCGACATAGCTCAGTGAATTAACCAGCTGAAGTGGCAATGGGCCGGAAATATCTGTGATAAAGGCTGGACAAAAAGCGAGTTCTGGAGTGAAGACCGCGTTTAACAAAACGTAGTGTGGGACGCCTCCTGGCTAGGTGGAGCGAAGGTCGAAGATTATTGGATATTAAGAGATAAGTGGCGAACATTGGGGGATGCATATATCTAGCAGAGAACCAAGTTTTGGTCGAATTAAACTATTCAAATTTGTTAGCAACTGTTGATCATGAAATACCTGAAACAAATTAAGGGGGCTTCAGCTCATGAAACTGAACAACATTCCCCAAGGAACCTTTATACAAATTGCAAAAAAAAATGAATTTTTCATACAAAGTTCGCTATTGGCTGATTAATTTAGTATGCCAAGCCAAAAAATATTTTTATTGATAGGTTTTTTAGGAAAAATTGTACAGTTTCATTAGCTAAAGCCCCTCATAATTATTTTTTTTGTTATTTCAGAAGGACCCTCTATCTCTGTAACTCACTTACCATCAGGTGAGATATAGTCAAACGCACTCAAATTTCTAATTAAAAAAAAACCGCCTCCGTGGCAAAACGGTCAGTCTATTCGCTTCACACTAGTAGGTAGTGGGTTCCATTTCGGACGGTTCTAACTTTGTATGACTCGATTTAGTTAGTGGTGGGATCTTTTCTAAGCCCGCTAAGCTAGCTACCACCATCTAATCTAAGTCTGGCCTCCAAAAATCAATGATAACAGCATTTATGTATTCCGGCTTAAAGACAAGAGTCTGTCCCCATTGCGTTGGGAAATCTTGGTAAGCTCGCGTCCAACTTCGACATCATCGCCTATAACCATCTAGTGACGTTATCAATCGTGGATAAAAAAAAACAAAAATAAAATGCACCGCGTGGTAGCTAGGCACTTTATATTAATGACAAATTGAAAGCGAGACTTGACGTGATTTTATATAACACATGAGCAGCTGCTCAATACCTGCTCATGTATTATATAAAATCATGGCAAGTTCCACTTTCAATTTGTCATTATGAATAACCGTGAAAATTTAAAGTGTTATACTTTATAATAAGTACCTAATAAAGTATTCCGACGTTAAATAAATGTACTTTTTGCAAAATTTTAAATAAATACTTTTGTGTTTTGAATTTGAACTCTGATAAGTACTTATATCATATAATATAGACTAGTAAAGTTCTCTCACAAAATCAACTTGCTTAATACATAACCTCAAATCATATCACAAAAGTATTTATTCCTACAAGTAGTTTTACAATGATCATTTCAAAATGAGACAACTGTACTACAAAGAAACTTTTTAAATATTTTTATGGCTTTTGGCTTCAAAAATTCAATATATAAATTAGACAAAATTTCAATGTATTTTATTTTTATTTATTTCATGGTAGTAGAAAAAGTGTTGTATGCCACTGTACGCAATTAGCCATTGTAAAACTCTTTCTATTGTAAAACTATCACACATGTTACAATGGCTCTCATTACTTGGCAGCGGCATAAATAACTATTGCGAAATATAAATTACCTAAAGAAATTCATCAAAAATACCTATCAAATACTAATTTCTTAAGCATGGTCAAAAAGTATTTAAATCCTCATCCTCTGAATAAATTATTATTTTAATTGTCAACAAGTAAACGAATAAATAAATATTAATATGTATTAAATGCATCTTATACGTATTTTGTACTGAATTATAATATAAACAAATAGATAAAAAAAAACAAAAATATAAATCTTAGACTAAATCGTACACTTCTACTATTTAGTTTTTTACTTTAATATATAAACAAAGTTTTATAAAAACCGGCTAATTCATTTTCGAGAAATTAGAGTTGTTACTTTATATGGAGGACGATTTTGTGAGAGAACTTTACTAGTCTATATTAAATAGGTGAGTAGGGCCCACTAGACCATTGTCACCGTTTGTATGTTGCGGTGGGCCCATTCACTGAGGGTCGTCACGTTGCATTTTTATTATCAATCATTCATGCACAGCTAAGATAATAAAAATGCAACGTGACGACCTTTATTGAATGGGCCCACCGTACTATACAAACGGTGACAATGGTCTAGTGGGCCCTACCCGCTCCGCAGCCCCCGCACGATTGCCCGTCTTGACGTCCTCCGTTGGACGACTGTATGGATTCTTAGACTATGCTATTACTCATGCCCGATATTCAGTTTAGTAATTTACATAAGCCAGATTATCTTTTAGTAAATTTTAAATGATTGTACTGCGCAGAAATTGCACAATTTCATGGCAGGCAGAGCTCCGTGTGTTTTGGTGTCAAAATTGCCGAAATGGTCAATAATAAGGTGGAAAAATTCAACTGGCAAAGAAAATTTAATAAATGGAGAAGTTTCTTACCATGTGTAAGTGAAAAACCTAAATGAAAATCAATAATTATATAAAATTATGAATTTTTATTTTTGGTTTCTTGTTTTTTAGTGCGATGGTGTTGTCGATATTTTTCAACGATATTTTTTTTATATTCCCGAATTGAAGGAAAAGTAGATCAGAACTACAGAACGTAACATTTTGTTTCCTACAAAATCAAGCACTGTTTACTCAAAGCATTACAGCGATGATGACTTTGTGGTTATACCACACAAGAAATGCATAAACTGTTCTGCACTGCCTCATGTAGACGTTTGCATACTGTTTTCAGTACGTATAGGTCGTTTAAATATTTTCTTTACTTTTTACCTATTTACAATTATAATCCTGGAAAACATAGTTTGGGGCTAGATGACCGTGTTTAATTTGTCCATGAATACTTTTTTCTGTAAGCAAATTATAACTTTTTGTAAGTACAAAGTATTTATGTATGGTGTATAGTTACATTACATTGTATATAGTAACCAAGCCAACCAAGTAAATCAAGTAGTCTTGATAAGGAAAATAAAATATATTTCGGATGAGAAGAAGGGTTTTGGCCGGATCTAAGAAATAAACTCGTCTTTGAGAAGTTTTGGAGTGTACAATCAATATTGTACTATAATGTTTGCATGCTATATTTTATGGCTGAATTGGCGCTCTAAATTTATTTATACCTTCATGTAATGTTACCCAATTCAAGGGGAATAAAGATCATTTCATTATTATTATAAACGTTTGCAACACGAGGCTTCACGATGATTCGGATGAAAACCGATTATTTTATAGACTGCGATGAGTTCGGCACGGGGCTGGCTTCCCAAGTTAACAGTTCAGCTGCTCGATCAAAAGTGCTCGTAAAATAATTGGCGCCTCTGTCGTAGCCTCTGTAGGTTGGTGCATTGTCATCTAATGGTTCGATAATCACAACGATTCTGATTGGCTAACAAACAAGTAACAACACTACCAACTAAAACTGGGTTCCGGTCTCGCACAGATCACGCCTTGGCCAAAGATGACAATTATTACTACCCTAGCTAACCGCTTGACGTTTTAAGATAAAACACACGGTGCTTCGACGCATGCATATGTGGCGCCACGTCCTTACGCTCCGACATATATGTTACAATAAAATGAAATTTATGAGAATGAAATTTTAATAAACTCCTAAGCGATATCTGAAGGTCCTGGAGGTCTCTGACCACGAATTTTCATAAATATATCTTTTACCATAACACGGTAATATTATTATCTAAGATGTTAACGTCCAAAAATCACTATTTTTACGATTTACTAACTCATCAAAATATATAGTCCACTTCCAGGTGACTTAGAAATTTGAAACTTGGCATCAAGGTAACTTATTGGACGTATATATAAAGGAAAAATATGAAAACCAGCCAAGTGTGGGTCGTACTCGTGCACCAAGAGTTCCGTATCACCAATACTCATAAAATATATAGAACACTTCCAGGTGACTTTGAAACTTGAAATTTGGCACCGAGGCAGGTTATTGGACGTATACAAAGGAAAAAGTCGTACTCACAAAATTTGGGTTCCGTATCACCACTCCTTTTTTTAAGAAACTGAAAACCGTTGTACTTTTGTCACAGATTACTAAATAGTTACTTCGTAACAGATACATCACTTCCATAAAAAGCGTAAATACCTACGCTATAATAGCCTACAAAATCTTAATAATAATACCAGCTGTTTGCAGCGAGAAGAAATGTACCATAACTACGCATACAGAGAGTTGAGATTGTTTTGCCCACCGCGCGACCCACGTGCGAGCGCGTCATCGAGCGAATGTGCTAGGGTTGTACCTATGATGATTTTGGTAATGAAACGAATGTTGTAGAAAATTAATTATTTTATATTAGTCGATCAAATATGTTTGAGTTTAGTAAAATAATATATGAATTTTTTCCCTTCCTTGAATTCCCGATTATTAAATTTTAATTTCGAAAATGTCCGAAACCTCGTAAATAATTTTAACAAATAATCAAAAAGAAAACAGGAGCAAAGCGGAGGAAAATCAATCAAAGTCTTTAAGGCCCAGTGGTACTTAAAAATCTGTCTTTGTCTTTTTCTTTACGTCTAATAAGGGAAGAAAATAACCCCACTTTTGCACTTTTTCGATGTTTTCGTTTTTATTATCATCGTATTTATCTTAAATAAAAATCCAATCGATGTTTTCCCTTTAGTCACCTATGAACTTTATTCTAGTAAATAAATCATATTATCAAATTACTTATTTTAAGAATAAAACCGAAAATAGACGTTAAAATGGATCTAAAACAGGTAACTTTGCGACATTACTCTATCGAGCCAACTTTATTAAATCGTGTTTCCATTCGATACAGTCCCTCGTAACTATTCACAATAATTACAATATGTTTTCCTAGATTTTAAATTTTCTGTTAACTACTTCACAAACGAATTCTAAAAACCTGTTTAAGTGAATTTTTAGGTACCACTGCGCCTTAATATTTCCAAGACGGTGCTGCCAAGCCGATCCATTATGACGTTAACAAAATTGTTTAAAAACGCTTTTTCTAATTCTTAAATGTAATTATTAAAACTAATCCTTATTAAAGGCTTTGAAATGAGTAAACTGTGCTGTTTCGTCAAAGATAGGTTTCATCTGTAACAAAGCATTGAAGCTACTATTCATACAAAAACATTCCCTAAGAGGGCCTCATTGTGAGTTTACGAAGTAACTATTTAGTAAACTGTGCTATACTTCTTGATATTTTTTCGTTTACATTCGTCCTGGTAATGAAAGTCGACGGCGCGCGCGGGGGCGGGGGGGGGGGGGGGCTTGATGTGGTTATTCCGATTACGTAATGGTACTTGACAAGTTAAACCTTGGATTTTGGTTTTAAACGGTTTATTTACAACTACAGCAGTGCCCCCCAGCTACCGAGTGGCCGGCGCATTAGTACTTCTATTCTATGACATGTCTACCTAAATCACGACGACGACGCTAGGTACCTACCTTTGTTCTGACATTAAGTAGGTAACTATTAATTATATAAAAAAACACATAAGTAATACCTGAAATCCTTAATTTACGACGATTAACATAGTAGGTACCTATCCACCATTGTTCTAAGTTTAAGGAATAAATGATGATAATTTGTAAGGGAACGAGAAAAGGGAATTCGAAAAAACAAAAGATTTAAAATACTATTAATCTCTCGGCAATGAAAAAAAATGACAAATTTCCATTTGTCTTTTGACTGTGACACCCATCCATTGCAAAATAATTGCGTGGTTTCGGCATTTCGATATTTATAACGGTAAATGTGACGTGCGAGCACTCAAGCGGGCGTGCGGCAACCCACTGTCGGTTGTATCGTCTCCGATACGCGTAGCGGTAAGCATATAACACGTGGCCTTGAGCGAGTGACGGACGCCTGCTTTGGTTTTGTTTCTGCACTATATCTATCACAAACATCCTGTGTATTTTTGAGTTAAGGAAAATATATAAGGCTAATAGTTTATAATTATAATGATAAAGTAGTTAAAATATATGTTATAATAAAATGAAGGTTATGAGAATGAAATTTTAATAAACACCTAATCGATATCTGAATGTCCTTGAGGTCTCTGACCACGAATTTGTGGTCACTTTCGAAGCAATCGGCGTAGTAATTGAAAAACCTATCATACCTCGCATTCCTAATATAATCTATCGATATTCAAAAATGCCTAACTATAACCACAACACTATGAAAATCATACCATCTTTGAAAAAAATATTGCACAGAAAGTTGCAATTGAATAACTTTACTTCTAATCTTACGATCTGAAATTTAATTCGAAATAAATGTTTTTTAATTTATTGCACAACATTACCTATTATTTCTTTAGTTCTAAATAATCACATTATTTTTTAAACTTTTAGTACTCATCAATTAAACTGGGCAGTTTTACTATCCTGGTATCACCTTACAATTTTTATTCTGTCAATTTTCATAAACTCAATCTTATGTTATACAGTTTTTAGTCTACTGTTATTGAATGATTTTATAGGTTTCTTTTTGTTTTTGGGGGAGGTTACTTTAAAAAAATACCCAATAGCATCAAACTGTTTGTAGTGTGCTGTATGTGTAATGGCTCGCTTGGTGTTAGCACAAAAAAATCAACATCTAATTTACTAGCTGTCCCGGCGAACTTCGTTCCACCTTACACTACACTACACTACACTACCCTACCGTACCCTACGCTACACTACCCTACCCTACACTACCATACCATACCCTACACTACCCTACCCTACCCTACACTACACTACCCCACCCTACATACACTACACTACACTACCCTATCCTGCACTACCCTACCCTACAATACACTACCCTACCCTACCCTACCCTACACTACACTACCCTACCCTACCCTAACTACACTACACTACCCTACCCTACCCTAAAACCAATTATTTTTTGACTGATCATATTTTTTTTTATTGATCAATATATTTTAATACTTATTATCCTATTCCGGACGAAAACAAATGCAAAAACACAAAAATCATAAATATTGGTCGATCTTGAGTTATAAATGGTGTAACTAACACGATAATTATATAGATTTATAAGTAAAACTATCATGGCTAGGTAGGCTTTCTTAGTTTACTGCCCCAACGGCCATCTGTTCTACGAGCTATGTTTAAAAAGAACAGATGGCCGTTGGGGCAGTAAAGTTCTCGAGTGGCGACCGCGCACCGGGAAACGTAGGGTGGGCAGTTCTCCCACGCGGTGGACCGACTACCTGGTGATGACAGCGGCAAGCCGCTGGATGCGGGCAGCGCATGACCGGTAGTCGTGGAAACCCTTGGGGGAGGCCTTTGTCCAGCAGTGGCCGTGGTGAAGTGGAAGTGGTGGAAGGTGGAAAGTGGGGAAGTGGCTAAAGGTGGTGGAAGTGGTGGCGCATCGGGAGCCGGGTCGTTCCTTTCCCTTTAATATGGTTGAGAGGAGCGATGGCTGATCTCGCGTTATACTCGTGACCGGGTGCTGTCCGTGCGAACTGGCCTGCACTTGTCAAAGGCGTTCATAACATTCAATGATTTTAATGTATAACTTTTCGTGTCATGTTGTTTTCATGTTTTAATGACATTATTTGTTTTTTTATATCACGGACTGGGTTTTGTTTTTATTAATTAATGTTTGTTTATTTCTTGATTATTTACAAATTAAATTATGTAATTACTATTTTATGACTATCAGAAAGAGTATAATTTTCAGCTATTTTGAATAAATATCTTAAATCTTGAATCTAGACGTTATTCGGCTGATATGATGATGATTACACTGAATACATTTAAGGATAAGTAAAACACGCTATAAAACTCTACATTTCGCTTATAATTACTGTGGACTGAATGTTAAGCAACACCCCCCTCTCTTAGAGCCTGCCATCAAATCAACATAACATCATTCACAATTTACGTCTCAGTACTCTCCACGTCTCGTGTGCTTCCCATAAGTCAGGTTTATTCCACTTTGATCCAGTTCGAATAGTTACAAATATATTTATTACCAAAAAATGGTGTACCATACAGTATAAAGTATGCCTTGTAACTCAACACTAGGCAGAGCGCGTATCGTGGTGGTCACGCCAAAAATACATTTACCAACCAACCAGTTTAAAGATCATTTACAAAATTATATTAAATTACATCTAAACAACAGAAGAAGTTAATAATAGATATATCATGGAAAGGATTACCTATATCATATTGATTATAGTGTAAGCAATGTATAGTAAGATACATAAAAAGTACAAGCTAATTAAAATTAAAATAAAATTACACTGTTAATGGTAAATTTCTAAAAGATTTTCCGTGTCCAGATAGGTCAAGCTACATAGCCAGCACTTAACTTTGGTTTTTGCAAGACATGTACTTAGAAGTTTATTATAACACACTTTTACACCTTTGCTATAAACAAAGGAATGAAGAAAAGTGTTGAATCTCTGAGCAAACGAAGTATTAAAGCGAGGTTAGGTTAGGTTTCTTATCAAATCTTCAAACTGGGCGATGAAATTACCAACTTATGCATGGTGATCGTTACCTTGTAGATAAAGAGCTGTCTAACTGTCAAATCACCAAAATTCCAAATCTAAGAGCTCAGCAGCCAGTGTGTGGACGGCTATATTGTTGGTCGCGTCTGTGTGAATAATATTAGCTACGCCGATGAATATGGCGCTGCTAAGCGCCTTGGGGTGAGGTTACAAGAATATAGTATAGCCATACGGCTAAAAAAAATAGGTGGAACTGTGTCGGGGCATACGGCCGTTTCAACATCCTTGACTTTTTTTGCCTCCAACCTCGCAGTTTGTTAAGTGGTAGTATGGAGCCGCGGTTTTTTAAATAGTTGCTTACATGAAACGCATTCTTTCGTCATTTCCGTTACAGTTTTTCATCGTTTACAAGGTCCAGGTTTTTGACTTGGTACCCCGTGTAAAGGACGTTTCACGTCAAAAGAAACATATGCCAGAATTAAAACTATTCATGGACTGATTTATACAATGTTAAAAAAGTGGGGTCATCGTGTTTGGGGTCGGCGGTCTCTGTGCCCCCAATCATGTTAAATGGATTGCCAATGGCTAGGGTGTTAAATGTAAATTTTAAATACCTGGGCTTTGCTAACAGCCAACCTCAAGTACGATGATGACATTGAAAGGAAGCGAAGGGCGCTGTCAGTTAGATCAAATATGAGAACTCGCCGGTTTGCACGTTGCTCCGAGGAAGTAAAATTGTGTTTCGTGCATATTGCACCTTATAGACGTGCAACCTGTGGACACATAATACGCAAAAGTCATACAGCTCCCTTTGTGTTAAATAAAACAATTCGGTCCGGTATTTTTGGGGCTGCTCCGTTTCTGAAGCGTATTAGGGATGTTTTCAGAAGCACGTGTTAACTGCTTTTTCACTAAAATGCTGGAAAGATGAGCATCACTGGTGCGTCGCGTGCGGGCAAGCCCCAATCTCATTCGGAACTGCGTCGCGAGCTGTCTCGATTGCTCAAATGTGACTTGCTGCTGTAGGCTCACCACTTCTCTAGTGATCCTGTAGCAAGGATTCAATTCATATACTTGATTACATACTCAGTTGTTACATACCAGTTGTTAAATACTTACTAACATAATTCTAAGCTACATTGTTTCTAATTAGTTTTGAGTTACTTGAAAAGATTAATAAAATTATTGTTATTATTATTAGAAACCCTGTATCACAACTCTCATTTAAAGGTCTCCTATTGAAATCTTATTTTAAAAAGTTTTAGAGAGCAGTAGAATGAAGCAACTCCAGGCTCCAATTAATGGAATTTTGTTTACATCACCAACAACTCTACATAATTACTTGTGCATTTGTACAGTACGCGGCATATCATTCGTTATTCATTAGATAAGCGAGAGAAAGCGAACCAATTATAATGATCAAATATGGGGGAAGTCTCGAGGAGTTTGAGGAAATAGGCTTTCCGAGTCTAATTATCGCAGCATCTTCAATCCTGTGTTTGTCACACTGTTTTTTTCTCACGTTATTATTATTTCCGAATGGTCATTGGTATTTTGTACCCTCTGTTTGTACCAGAACATCACTAATAACTTTACTAAAATATCTATTGAGAAAACAATATTAAGTAGATAATAGTCTACTTAGATCGAGAGGCCATTTTGTATCGAAGTGCGAAAAAGACAGATGACAAATTCTTTTCTTTTGTGTCCTCTATCCCGAGAAAATGAAAGACTTAAAATTAATATTGTCATGCCAATCTTTCTATTTGTTATTTAAACTGAAGTACAGAAAATAAAGCTTTCTTGAAAGACGTACAATAACTCTTTTTAAACGAATTAGGAGTGACAGCCGTTGACGACGATCCTGACAACACTAACACAGTAAGAAAAGTTTTTGGGCAAGTGGCTTTGTAGTCATTATACTATTGGCTAAAAATAACATCAGGATTGCACAGCGTATTCATAGCACTAAAAAAATGTGCAACTTCATATGAAGGCACCACTAAAGAACATTCTAGGCCCTCCGTAAGCTTGCTATAACTAGTCCGATACTTTGCTTACTGCTCACTTAACCCAGTTGGTAGCGGCTCATATTAAATTAAACTCTACTGTGAGGATAAAGATAACATGGACCGAGCAAATGGAAACTGTGACAGAGAAACTATTAGAGTAGCCATAATATTTTCCTGCTTAATTTTTAACTAAAAACTCTTTAAAAAATGTAAGGTTTCCTGCAGCAGTTATAAATGGAGATGGTAACTTGGTGAAGATCTAAAGCAACTTCTTTAAACCCAAAATGAGTATCATGCCCGCGTAGAGATTGAAATTTCAGCATTGGGTAGGTGGATATAGGAGAAAAGGAACAAATAATAGAAAAATACCATCACACATATAAAAAAGTATTAGTGTGCTTTAGGCCACACGACTGAAGTACAAATTATTTAGCTCCATCTATATGCATGAAAGTTAATATAGTCTTCAGAAAATAATTAAATCTTTTTTGTCATATGGAGGTGTAGACAGATTACGAAAAGAGTTTTATTATCCTCTGAAAATGATCCAGTCTTTTTTATCTTATGTTTGTTTTGATTGTTTCGATAACCGATATTGTTGCCTTGGCAACCGATTTTGTTGGTAAACAAAAATAAATAGTATGTCTCTTTCTATCTTCACTAATTTATATATCCCTCTTAACTTCCGTTCGCCTCGCCCGAACACACTTCCGCAACGCTCTCGTCATACATCCACCAGCTTACTCCCCTAGTCAAGCGTGCGTAAAGAAGTTTTACTTCACAAGTAAAAATAAAATAGCTGTTTTTAAATTTAAGAACACTTTACTCACAAACTAATTCCAAAAAGCGGCTTCCAAAATTTGTTGACAACCTATAAACGCCCTCACATGGGGAATAGGTCTCTTCCCAAACTCGAAAAAATTGGGACATACTCCACACACGGGGGCCAAGTCCGGGTTGGTGGAGGTTGTAGGGCCAGTGGCGAACACCACTCATGAAAGTTTTTTCTAAAACGGCTGAACGAATGCCATCTAAAAATCATTTGGCACCAACGGTTTCACATGCCTTGCGCAGCATGAAAACGGTCGAGAAAAATGCCACTAAGTCAAAATCCTTTTTTTTAATTAAAAATTTAAGTGTTTTTGACTGCACCTCACCTGATGGTAAGCGCCGATACAGCCGAGGATGTAACATGCAAGCTCAAATACTGCCTATTCACTCTCGACCTGAAGATTCCCAAATTTTACGAATCGGGGAATACAGACGCCGGCAGGGAATTCCACTCCTTGGTAGTTCGCATAATAAAAGAAGAAGCAAAACGCTTCGCGCGTAAAGTTGGATCATTAACGACAAAGGGGTGGAATCGCCCTCCGCGCCTGGTCGTCCGATGATGAAATGTAGATCCAGTTTATAACCGTGCTTCGGGTCAGTTAACTTGCTTGATCAACCGAATCACGCAAGTCTCATTGGGCTACAACCGCTTTTAAAGTAAAAACATTACAAGCCAAAATACTACTCCATGGATACCTTGTTCTGTTCAATTTCGCGGCTTGGAAAGAAGCGTATTGTCGGCTCGAGCATAACGTCGCAGGAGTAAACACCTTTAAGTAGCTCCGAGATATATTGACGGTAGACCAGGAAAAATACTTCGGCCTACACCCATTGAATAACCTAACTGGTTCATCCAGTCCGCGCTTATAAAGTTAGTTATTTGCTTTTATGATAGTTTATTTATTATGGCTTATGCGAATAATGTTATCTATTACTTTTAAGGGTTCCGACGTAACGAGGCCCTATTAATAAGCCTCCCGTGTCTGTCTGTCTGTCAGCTGTATTTCATGAACAACAAATAATATTATTTATAAAAAATAATTGAGGAGGTAACAAAATGATTTTTTATGGTAATTTTTTTGATTTTGCTCTATAATAAAAACGGTAATACATATAACCGTGAAACTTCGTTTGATTATAGTCATCATCATATCAGCCGAAAATCGTCCACTGCTGGACAAAGGCCTCCCCCAAGGATTTCCACGACGACCGGTCCTGCGCTGCCCACATCCATCGGCCTCCCGCGATCTTCTCCAGGTCTTCCAGTGCGCGGTCGCCACTCGAGACCTTTACTGCTCCATCGGCCATCCGTTCTACGAGATATGCGCCCTGCCCACTGCCACTTCAGTTTAGCGATTCTGTGAGCTATGTCGGTTACTTTGGTTCTCGCTGTGTTGATTATAGTACTCATTGAAATAAAACAACAAATAATAAAAACCTGCCAAGTGTGAGTCGTACTCGCGCTAAGGAGTCCGGACTGAACACAAAAAAAATCATTTTTCTGTCGCTCGCGTTGATGTCTTGTGTTTGAAATGTGAATAGGTATCATTGTCATAGTTGTGTGGAGTGGTGTGGTAGCACGAAACACTCGGAGTGCAAGTCTGACTCGCTCTTGGCCGTTATTTAATCATATTTTATCACATCTTCATCATCATCATATCAGCCAAAGGACGTCCACTGCTGGACATAGACCTCCCCCAAAAATTTCCACGACGACCGGTTCTGCGCTACCCGCATCCAGCGGCTTCCCGCGACCTTCAGCAGGTCTTCGGTCCACCGAGTGGGAGGCCTGCCTACGGTAGTTTTCCGGTGCGCGATCGCCACTTGAGAACTTTAATGCCCCAACGGTCATCTGTTCTACGAGTTATGTGCCCCGCCCACTGCCACTTAAGTTAAGCATTTTTTAGCTGAGAGCTATGTCGGTAACTTCAGTTCTCCTACGAATCTCCTCGTTTCTGATTCGATCACGCAGAGAAACTCCGAGCATAGCGCGCTCCATTACCCTTTGGGTGACCTTGAGCCTCCTTATGCGGCCCATAGTAAGCGACCATGTCTCATTTCCGTATGTCATCACTGGCAACATAAACTTATCATATTAAATAATTTGGCAACATAAACTTATCACATTTTGTCACATAAAATTATCGCTTATACTCACTAAAATGAACATTTCAGAATTCTTAAAAATAATTTCCATCAGCTTAATCAAGGACTCAAGGATTGGTAACGACTCTGAGTACTATTGGAGGTATAGTCTGCTCCTTTTCGTATCGCGAAATGATTATTGAAGGTTATCAGACTGGAAGCTAATGTCGGACAGAAATTTTCTTTGTAAAAGGTACTTTTTTTTCTTTATCTTGTAGCTTTTGCCTGCGGCGTCGCCCGCACAGATCCCGTTTTTTGCCGTTCCCGTGGGAATTTCCCAAAAATTCTTTCTTAGCGGATGCCTACGTCATGATTGCTATCTGTATACCAAATTTCAACCCAATCCGTCTGGTGGTTTGAGGTGTGCATTGATAGATCAGTCAGACACTCAATTAGTCAGGCATTGTTTCCTTTTATATTTATAGGGATTCAGAAAGTTTCGCGATGACTATACTCCCTCTGTTCTGCCGCGTCGCCCGCGCTCGCCTAACAACCGATTGACGACGATCGAGATGGAACCAAATACATAAATCACACTATAATTTTCGAAAAACCTAGAAACTAGTTCAAAGAAATCAATATTTTAACTGTTATATATGAAAACATCATGTACGTTCGTATGAATTTGCATTTATTTCCTAAAAACAGTGACAGGCAGAATTTGAATTTGAGAAATGTAAATAAAATAGATATAGCCTTTTCGAGATTGAGTAAGGTTAAAAAGTCATTTGTGGGGCAGTGTATAAGATTCTACAATAAAATTCTAGAAAATGTAACTAGTTTGGCAGAGAATAAATTCAAGACTCATGTCAAAAAAGTTTTGTGCTCTAGAGGATATTATAAAATAATAGATTATGTAAATGACAAAGATATAAATGTTGATTCTATAACAAATACCATTACCTGAGACTGTAATCTGAATCATGACATTATTTGTAATATACAATTATTTTTTTGTTTTGACTATTTAAAAGTGTGTGTAAACACCTATTTGAATTAAAATTGTTTTGAATTTAAATTTGAATTTGAACTTTTTAGCTTTTAATATTGCATTGTCACGCGATATACATATATGCAAAATTTCAGCTCAATCGGAAATCGAGAAGTGGGTCATATTTAACTTGCAAGATTCCACCCAAACAAACATACATACATTGCATGTTTATTAAAAGCTTGTAAAAACCTATTGGGATGAGGCTAGAGCTATATTTATTTTCTTTTGAGGCATGAAATGAGACCCTCATTTCATATCTCAAAAGAAAAGAAATATAGTTTAAAAAAAAACTAAAAAACACGCTTTTAAAAAGTAAAAAATAATTCTTAATATAAGCTGAAAACAATAATGAACGAAAAATACTAGTATTATGGTGAAAAAAGCGTGGGTTACTCAATATACAAAAAATATGGCACAAAGCGCCCCACGATTTTTTTCATTTATTCTTAAAAACTACTAGACCGATTTAATTGCAATTTGGCACATATACTTTCAAGATTATGTAATAGTATATTATGCAACTAGTGAATAAAGTACGGATTAAAAGCGAGGGCCATAGAGGAATCACTCCCTACGGTCGTGATTCATGATGATTGAATCACGAGCGTGGCGAGTGGTACAAGTATTAGAACCCTGTGCGACACGAGTGATTCATGTCCTTCGATATAAATCCGTTTTATTCAAGAGTTGCATACTATACTTTATACCATGACTCCGAGAAAAAAAACATTTAAGCGAAAATTTACAAATAATGAAGAAAAAAGTAATGTTAAATTGATTAAAATATTCAATATTACAATTACAATTACTAAATGAAAGAGTAATTTTCTTTGTATTCGTACAAATTATAGTACTGAATAATTATCGAAACACCAAAAAGCAATTTTAATATTGTATTGTCACGCCTTAAACATATGCATGCAAAATTTCAGCTCAATCGGAAACTGGGAAGTGAGACAAATTTAAATTGCAAGATTTCACTCGAACTAAACTTACGAGTACATACTGCAAGCTTGTAAAATAGCGACAATTTATTAATGAAATGACAGCAAAGAACACAAAACAGTTTATTCTAATGCTACTCCTTTTAGAAAATATCGTACGATCAAATCTCGAGGAATTATTTACAAAAGGAGTTTGTATGTCAAATATTCTTTGGATTGGGAGTTTGTATCGAGTATTTTTTGCGCATGGAGGTCGAATATCGGTGTGTTCTAAATTCAAACACCAAAATAGTCATCAAAAGAGCTTCTTATTCACTGTTTTCAGTGAACAAAATAAGCTTTTTAGAGGAGCAATGTATAATAGTACATTATGGTACAAGTGAGTAATGATGGTGATTACCGCTGAGGCGCCATTGAGACCCGAGAGAGCCGAGGATGGTAATCATCAATACACACGTGTATCATGCGACGTATTCCAACACACTTGTGAAGAAAATAATAATAAAAAATCATTTTATTCAGTATATAAAAAGTTTATTTAGAGAAACAATTAGTAAATGTGCAGTTAGTAAAATTATAATTAACTGTTTTTGATGCCATAGCGGTCTTATCAGATAGATTAATTACTGAAAAACTTTCATGTTCCATTGTTATTTGAGATAGTTCATTATTCGTGTAGGTAGGTGAAATCCAATCATTGTTTTTAAGTTTTGTTCGGACTGTACTTTTTAACATTCAGTATATACACCACAAGGAGCTAGGTTTGTACTTAGAAGATAATTCTTTGAAGTACGCCATGAACACATTTTCTGAAAAAGACTGCGTATTCTTGTTGTTTTGCCATTGTGCGAAATTTTAGTACGCTGATAGATATTTTTCCTTTGGGTTTTCAGGTAGTAAACTTTCCATAACGTTAAGGGCTTCACATCTTACATCGAGCGGTGTACAACATAAATCATTTTCTTCATAACTAGTACTTGTAGACATTTTTATAAATAAATAACTATAATTTCAACAGTGAAAAGGAGTCGTGAAAAATGTTTTGCTACGGCGAGAAAAAATAATCAGCTTTCCTATGCTAAAGCACAGTATTGCGAAATTGCCTACAGTAGCTCAACGCCTTTGATGTCGCACGATGTCGCCACCGGCGTAGGTACTAGCGCTGATATACGAAATAACGGAAGGGTCGTCACAAAAGTGAAAATAAATCAATTATGATTTATTATTATTGATATAATAATAATATGGTGATCGATCATTTATTGATTAAGATTAAAATATACGTATTTATAAGTGTTGCAGTGCCAAATACTTACGCGATACTTTAATTTTAGTCGTTTTAAGATTGTGCTGTAAAATTTAATTATTTAATGGATTCGCAATCGGATGAATCCGTGATACCTACCTTACTATCCTACTGTTGACCTGTATGGCGTGCAGTGAGTGCGGTGGTACCTACTGAAACGCAAAGTATCGATTCAGAACGATCTTCTTTCTTGCGTTTCATAATTAAATTCTCTTTTGATCTTGTTCGTCTAAAACAATAGAATTTGAAAATGATTGCGAGCTCTTGACAAGACAGAGAAAAATTGATGACGATGTGTTGTCGTATTTTATACTTTTTCGTATTATAAATATTTAAATTATTGTGTATCATAGTGAGGCTCTCAAGTTTTATCTGAGGTAAGCGTTTTGTGTAAGAATTCCGCTTTGTATATGTTTTTGGTTCTGCTGCGAACAAGTTTTACCTTTTTTCGTAGGGCCCTACCCGCCGCCCTCGAGCTTTAAAACCCAACCAGCTACTTTACTTGGCTACACCGGGAACAGAGCCGTATCCTCCGCCAGCTGGCCATCAGTTACGCTGCTCCACCGAGAGTACGCCCAAAGACAGTGAGGGGGAGCTCTCCTATCCACCACCTGGCTCGTCGCGGTACTGTTTTCTCCGGACATTCAGCTAAAGGAAAGTGGACACAAATTTTATTTCTTAAAAAAATCACGTAACTTTTAATAATATAAACAAAGTAAGGGTATTTCAGGAAAATTTTATAAAATTAAAATTTTTAACGTTTGAATATTATAGGCAATATTTAAATTAAGGGGAAGCAACGATCGTTGCCAAACCGGCAATCTATTTAAAATTGGGTAATTCTTTTTTTATTTAAATATTTGTAAATTTAAGTAATTTTCAGCATGTGAAAAGTTTTATATTGTTTACCTTTATACCTTTTAAAAATTAAAAGTATTCCATATTACCCCAAAATTTATTTTCTTCCCGAAGTTCATATTTAGGCACTGAGTGAAAATCCTACGTATCATGTAGATTAATGCAGCATATTTTAATTAAAAGGGGTTAAAATAATATAACAGGATGCGCCATTAATGTAGCATCCTGTTATATTATTTTAACCCCTTTTAATTAAAATATGCTGCACTACATAATATTTCGATGGCGGCGCGACGCCATCCAGATTCCGTAACCGACCCGAAAAAAATAATAATTATAGTATTATTGGCTCTTAAAAAGAAGATTAAAGTACCTCATCATATCAGCTCATATACGTCCACAGACTCCACACCGAGGGGCTCGAGCGGGCCTTAGTCGAGTTTCTTAGCAGGTGTGTGCAGGTTTCCTCACGATGTTTTCCTTCACCGTGAAAACAATCGGTGAGTATATATACGTAAGTTTCGAAAAACTCATTGGTACATTGGCCGTCCGGATTTAACCCAGCACCTCTGGTTAGGAGCACCGAGTCGTTACCGATTGAGCCACCGACGCTTCATAAAAAAAAAGATTAAAATACCTACCTAGGTACTTACCTATGTACTACTATGTATTACCTGATAGCGATATCAACTTGTCACTTGTCGCGGAGTTCAAACTGGCTACCGGACGTTTTGGGCTCAGGTGGACGTGTATAATACCCGTACCAAATGGTATTGCTTTACTCAACATTGTATACTTCTTCATTCAAGCATTCCTAATAGAAAACGGACTAATTGAGATTTCTTCTTATAACGAAACACTATGCACACGCGAGAAGAGAAATTTCTATAAACAAATGACGGAACAATTTCTTTTAAATTTTGTACCAATTTGTTTCTTTGATCATTTTTTAAATCCTTTCAGTAATTTAGGGTTGGTTGGAAGATATCCCTGGTTGTCCGCCTTTGTACATGTTATTTCTATTCTGAACCTATAAATGTATATTTTGTTGAACTATAAAAAGGTCACAAACAAACAAACGTCAGCGAAATCCTTTCTTTCGAGAACCAAACTAGCACCAATCTGTATCAATATGGGTGACGACGCGACGGGGTTAGGTCGGAATCTAGAGAGCGGCAGGGAGTGTCCCTACTGTACGGTAGTACTGTGACGATTGTTACTAATCTTCGGGGTATATCCCTAATGAAAAAATTTGAAAACTCTGTTTAGTTTTATTACATTATTTACTTTTGTTTTCAATTCACTTTAAAATATGTTCGCTGTGCCGGCTGGCTTGTTATTGGTTAGGTTAGGTTAGCAGATAGAATGCATAATATCTCTAGATAGCTCCTGACAATATTAATTTCTCAAAAATACACAATTTTAAACTTACATTATAAGTGACGCGCGGTTAGAACAACTACAAAGGAGGTGCATTACGTGAGTTGAGAGATATCAGATCTCAACAGTACTAATATTTATGTATAAATCTGCCATTTGATGAAAGGCTAGCCCGTTGATTGAATGCCAACATTCAATTGAATTTCTAAAGGAGAACTGGCCAAGTAGTTGAATGTAACGTTCAACGAAGTTGCTGAATGTTATTTAGCCAAGTCGTTGAATGGAATATTCCGAATATACCCTGAATAAAAAACCGACGATTTCTTCTTCTGCGAAGCATCTTGCTACCCAAGGGGGGGGAGCCTCGCTTCGCGAGGCTTTTTGACTGTATAATCAATCTAACCTGACCGAACCTAATATCGCTCGCTTCGCTCGCTGATTTACAGCTTTTAAGAAAAAACTATTTTTTCCAACTCCCGTTTCATTGTATGGGATTTTATGTCCGCCATATTCAAAGGGCTATATTACAATCAGCTTACTAGTATAACGTTGAGTGACGTTTGTTCAATCAACGTTTGGCCTAGCTTACAATCTGCCAAATAGTTGAACGTTGAGTGACGCTTGTTCAATCAACGTTCGGCCAAGTCACCATTCAATGAACCAGCTTGGCAGTTAATTGAATGGCTAATTTAACCAGTTAGCTGCGACATTTATACTGTAGTTGTGGTTTCAACGTTGTGCCTACGCTAAAAATTTAATTACCGCCGTATGGCGTAACCTCATATCTCATATCCTCGCATTTCCCGTACCCGTTACACATGCACGCTTGCAATATGATTTCAATCGAATGAACGCACCCCATGCCTACGAATGAGTAGCAATTAGAATGCTCAAACAGACCAAACCACTCGTGCAGAACAATATGAGAAAGGGTTGCGTACGAGCCTACAGTTAATAATTATAGTTTTGTTTGCTAACAAACGTAGATCGAGTGGAAAATGCGTAGATACTGTAGTATTCCATTCTACACGTAGGCAAAGTATATATATTGGTACTAACATACAGTATGGACACTCCCTGCCGCTCTCTAGATTGCGACCTTACCCCCTCGTCACCCAGATTAATACAGAATGTTTACAGTTTGGTTGTCAAACGTATAGGATTTCGCCGCGATTTGGTTTGTTCCGTCATTCCTTTTTTGAAATGTCATTTCTGACTCGTTGTATGAAGTGTCCAAGGTGTAGGTATGTAAGTATGTAATACTGTTGAAATTGCACAATTTCGTACATGTTAGTACTGTAAGCTTCTAAACAGGTGTGCAATATTTTATAAGTGTATATTTTTATGTATGTATGTATATTTGTGCATATATTTCCAGATACTAGAAATAACAGTGCATTTTTTTATTGGATGAAGAATTTTGCAACTTAGGGAACCGTATGCAAGTTTATTAAAAATCGGTTCAGTAGTTTTCAAGATATGGATTGGTAAGTGTGTAAAAATCACAGTCTGTAGTACCATTTTACAAGCTTTTATTTAACTTGGAATGTATGTATTCCTTGTTTAAATTTTGAAGCAGATATCTTTAACCGATTGAACTGAAATATTGTATACTAGTTCAGTTTGGATGACAATGCATGATTGACTATAGTGACGTCATACTAAATCCAACACGGCGGCATACCCAAGATGGCGGAGTAGTTATTTTTAACGCACTTCTATAATATGGGTATTCAATGAAAGGGTTTGCTGAGAAGAATACAAAATAATTAATATTTCATTTCGAATTAAAGCTTGTACCTAAAAGTTTTTAAGGTTTTTTAATTATTATTTCAAGTTAAATTTTACCCACTTCCTGGTTTCCGAATGAGCTTAAATTTTGCATGAATATGTAAATCGCATAACAAAGCAATATTATTATGAAATGGAGCCGATCTGATGATGAAAAGTCGAAAGGTGGCCATGGGAATTCTGTAAAACGACTCAACCCCATCGAGTTTGCGCTCGTTTGATTTGTCTTGACAAGGACTCTTGTCCTAGATGATATCCAGGGTCTGATAATGGAACCAGAAGGTGACACCCTGGAAGGCGGCTCAAAACTTGTGCTTAAAAAGTTTTAGGTTTTTCTTAACTTGATATAGGAGTGTCGTAAAAAATATTCAATGCCTAAACAGATAATGTGACTATAAACTAAGTCACGTTCTCAAAAACTTTTGTTACTAACTTTAAATATTTACTGTCAGATTTTTAGCAGAGCTACGCTAGTGCTGCTCCGGCCGATCCAGCTGCGTAGGAGTGAGACTGGACAGATGCGATAAGCACCGGTAGGTGAGCGTGTCAACAGCTCCGGTACCATACTGGAGATGTGGGAGCCAGCTTCTCTGGTGTCCCGAGCGGGGATCGAACCGCCAGCAGCGAAATCCGCGGGAGGTTAGCGTGCCTACAGCTCCAGTACCTACCTGGACAGTAGGTAGTGGGCTCTTCCACATGGCACTCGCCTATTGCAGAGTAACAGAACAAGCGTGTTGGCCACTTGACCTACCACCGTTAGCCCTTGCCTTCGCCTCATGATGTTGGCAGGAATAGCGGCCCTCACTTTATACCCTAAGCAAGTGTCCCTAAGGGTAGGTAAGTAGGGACGCTATATCATAAACCTGGTAGTTTAGCGTATCTGGTAGATGTACGAGAGGGCTTGTCAGATTGTTAGTTCTAACGAATTTCTCTACGAAAAGACCTTTCTTATTATGCTATTCTTCTTTATCTAAATAATAGGTAAGTACAACATTTGGGTATATCCATTTCTCCAAAAATTATCGAACAACAAAACCTGTCAACGACCGAATAGCGCAGGTCCGACAAAAGCAGGCACTAATCAAATCCGTGTTCGGGAGAAGAATGGCCGATAATTTGTATCGTTCCCTATACATAAGGGTTTCAAAATTGTTCTAAGTAACTGAACAAACAGTTTTCTTTTAAGCGACATCAAAAAAGTAGAAGGTTCTCCATTCAGCTTTAGTTTTTATTGTGTGTATGTAAGCCAATTTAGTTTTTATTGTGTATATGTTACCAAATTTAGTTTTTATTGTGTGTATGTGACCAAATTTAGTTTTTATTTTGTGTATGTTACCCAATTTGGTTTTTATTGTGTGTATGTTACCGAATTTAGTTTTTATTGTGTGTATGTTACCCAATTTAGTTTTTATTGTGTATTATGTTACCCAATTTCTCCGCCGAATGTAAACCAATTGTAATGATTCTTTTGACGTGGAACGTCTTTCATTTCTTATCGATACTGGAGGTAATCGCGCTAAAATAAATTTTATGATTCGTACTATCTGTGGTCGGCTTTTAAATCAATGGTTTTATAGCACCAATTTTGGCGACTCTAGCTATCTAATCTCTTGACCGATTTCATCTTACGTTGTGTGTGATTCAAGCTTAGACTCATAAGCTAAATTAATATTGAACTTGTACGAAATGGATTGGTTATATTGTGAATTATAGGTGCATGTACACAGGCCAGCACATCAAGCTACACACTTTGGACTTCGTACCGTTCTTATGCCGAATGCGTATGGATCAGAATCGTACTATAAGTGTATAGCTTGACGTGCTGGCCTCCGTACAAACCCCAATTTGGCTTATTTTTTTTTTTAAACAATATCTTAGTTTACATAGTGGTTACCACTAAGACTTATTATTTAATTTATTTAGGCAGTAGGTGTATTATTATTTTTTATAATTATTTGCTATAATATAATACTTACCAGACTTACCTTATATCTTATAGTATTTTTTTATTTTTTATATTCGTCGTGGAAACCCTTGGGCGAGGCCTTTGTCAAGCAGTGGACGTCCTTCGGCTGATATGATGATGATGATGATATCTCCAATATCAACTTTTTTTACACGTCCCTACGTTTGTATTTCACTTCTTTATCACATGGTTTGTTGGCAAAAAACTCTTGTAGATTTAAGCATACCAATTGTAAATCTTGTGTATTTCATTTAAGCATTTCTTTTTTACTCTGTACAATGAACAATAAAATAGAATAAATAAAATAAGACTACCAGATTGCAATTTTCACGATTGAAGGTCATATTAACCTAGATAAACTAAAAGTAAAATTTTTTTGAAAACCCTTTTTATTTTATTCAAAATATGACCCCAATCTCCACTTTTTAAGTATGACCGCCTCATATTTAAAAATGGAGATTGGGGTCATATGGGGTATGAATTTAAAGGGCTATATAAAAATTCTAATAGATTTTTTTCATTTTAACCCCGTAATTTTTAATTCCGATAAAATATTCGACAAAATATCTTACTCCTCTGATCTCCCAAGTTTGTACGGTAAAAATTCTGAATAATCTGAGACTTAAAAAAGATGTCTATTTTACAAGAAAAATAAAGCAGAGTTCCTGACATTCATTATTTTAGAGAAACAATGCCTGAAATGGGAGGTCAAAATTTGAAAAGAGGAAAAAGAAGGGTGTATCAAATGAAAGGACTGTAATGTACACTTTCTCAAAAAAGTTAATATATTTTATTTTTTACCCCTTAGTTTTGAATGCCGATGAATATTCAAAAAAAAATACCATGCACTCCCCGATCTTCAAAGTTTGCCAACCGAAATATCTGACAAAAATTAATTAATATTTAAAGAGTAGTACCCACAACTCTCACATACTCCTAGCCAATCCGTTGACCAATTCGTATGAAAAGTCTAAAAAGACCTTTAATGTGTAGACAATCGATTTCCATCAAAATTTCAACTTCGTTTCTTTTGCCATCACAATACTTTCTTTACTCCTTTTTCGCTCCAAAGTACAAAGAAGAGACACAATAAATGCACAATTCCGTATGTTTCCGAGGCACGTCTATAAATTAAAAGTACCATCATCATCATCAGCAACATCATCATCATCATCATATCAGCCGAAAAACGTCCACTGCTGGACAAAGGCCTCTCTCAAAGATTTCCACGACGACCGGTCCCGCGCTGCCCGCATCCATCGGCTTCCCGCGATTTTCACCAGGTCGTCGGTTCACCGCGTAAGAGGCCTGCCTACGCTACGTTTTCCGGTGTGCGGTCGCCACTCTAGAATTTTATTGCGCCAACGGCCATCTGTTCTACGAGCTATGTGCCCTGCCCACTGCCACTTCAGTTAATCAATTCTGTGAGCTATGTCGGCATCTTAATAAAAGCAGATTTGACAGATTTGATCTCAATGAGTTTTTGATGTCTTTGAAGCAACAAATTAAAATATTCATTCATCAACATTAGAGAATACTGGATCTTGTAAGTCGTACAAAAGAGCGGTGGTTTCTGGTTTTCAGGGGATCGAAGGTTTTTTAATATTTTTTAGGAAGTTAAGAAGTAACTTGCAATAGGTATGTACGGTCTTTCATCTCTTCCAGCGGGATCTATCCGTAACAGATAGAAGCGAAATTCACCTGAATCTATCCGTTACGGATTTCATTAGCTAACTAGTAATTAGTTTTTGTAGGTTTGATACAAAATTACTGGGAACACCCAAGACGCCAATGGACTACCGTGGCAAAGTATATATGTATATTTGTACTAACATACAGTATGGACACTCTCTGACTCTCTCTAGATTCCGACCTCACCCTTTCGACTCTCAGATTGATTCAGATTGGTTACAGATTGGCTGTCGAGGGTATAGGATTTCACCGCCATTTTGTTTGTGCCGCCACTTGTTTTTTTAAATGTCATTTCTGGCGCGTTGTATGAAGTGTCCAGAGTGTGACCGTGAGGCCAAATTAATATCCGCACGTGAGCCCCGGTGACCGCCTTTGATCTCCCCGCTGGAAGGGAGGAAAAAATAAATTTGCCTTATTAATATCAGAAGGTTACAAGTGTGTGTGTGTGTGTGGGGGGGGGGGGAAGGGGGTGGGGGGGGTTTGTGCGGTCGTCCGGTACTCTAGTTTCCATTTTATAGGTTTCTCCAGCCCTTTTTTTAATAATACTTTGATTTTATATTTTTATCTTGATTTTTTTTGGCTTGCCACCATAGTAAAAAGTAATTAGCTAATTACTATTGTGGCACTCCTTTAAGGACAGATAGCCGTTGAGGCAGTAAAGTTCTCAAATGGCAACCGCGAAAACGTAACATAGGCAGGCCTCCCACTCGGTGCACTGATGACCTGGTGAAGGCTGTAATCCTTGGGGGAGGCCTTAGCAATAGCTTAAGATGTTAAATTAATATTTCTCTAACCCAAACTGTACCCAAATCCGTCTGGTAGTTTAGGCACTAGAGGACCGAATGTACGCACAACACACATATAATATTTTTTTATATTGTATGTTTTGGACTCTTGTAAGACAATCGATGAAGTGGATAGATGCAGGCAGCGCAGGACCGATCGTAGTGGAAATCCTTGGGGGAGGCTTTTGTCCAGCAATGGACGTTTTTCGGCGGATATGATGAATACAATCGATCCCTAGCAAAGTGATGTATTGATATTTATATTTATTATATTTCATTTAATAAGTATCCATGAAAGTATATTTATTATGTGTCTAACTAGTTGCAAAATATCTATAAATTTCTCTTCTTTTAAATCGTGTACTAATATATATCTTTCCTCATTTTCAGTAATCCAAGGTTGATTGGTTTCCCTTTTTGCGATAAGTCCGCTTTTGTACATTTTATTCCTATTCTGTACCTACAACTCCATATCATGCCGTACAATGAAGAGTTCACAAACAAAATCAGATCGAATCTTTTGCCATTACCATACCTTCTTACTCTTTCGTCGCTCGAATTTGTCATATCAGCCCATATACGTCCCCACCGAGGGGCTCGAGCCTACCCTGAATTAAGGCGATACACCTATGCACCTATGCAGTCCAATCCGTATGCTCCAGGCGCCATGCTCGAATTGAAAAAGAGGATATCTCAGATTTAGTTACTTAGAAGAAGCGTGGAAACATTTAGTTACTTAGAAGAAGCGTGGCAACATTCAGCTGGATCCCGCAACAATAAGACCAACTGCTAAGAACTTGAAAGGAGAATGCGCAGAAGACATGCTTTGTTGGGACTACGGGCGCAGTGTAATTCGTTTCATGACAAATTGAAATTTCAAGCCGATTGGACGGGCATTGCTGCTGGTCTGTGTTTAGCAAACGTACTGACAAAGTGTGCAACCTTGGAATACCTTTGTGAGCTTTTATTAATGGAAAAACCTGTTATTGGATAAGTGTATAGGTGAGCTAACACGACAACATTTTACTTAGCGCATTTTTACGCTCTGTGTGGCTTTTATTATTAACTAACTGTTTCCCGCGGCTTCACCAATTATATTACACCCTGTATATACTTTGATTGGGGTTATTATCTATAGATTGACGTACCTAACAGTTTAAATTTCTTATCCTAAAATTTACCGATTGCACGTATGTACAGAGGCCAGCACCTCAAGCTCTCTTAGTGCGATTCTGTTCCATACGCGTACGGCATAAGAACGTTACAAAGTCCAAAGTGTCTAGCTTGATGTGCTGGCCTCTGTTCATTGATATTGTTGACTTCTCACATCAGTTCATATGAGTCCCCACCGAGGGGTTAGAGGCTACCCTGAATTAGGGCGATCGGGCCTTAGTCGACCACGCGGGCCCAGTTTGGGTTGGTCAACTTCACACACAACCTTCGAGTTTCTTCGCAGATATGTGCAGGTTTCCTCACGATGTTTTCCTTCACCTTAAGAACGTCGGATAAACGTACATATGAGATCTAAATTCGAAAACACATTGGTACGTGGCAGGACTCAAACCACGACCTCCCGGATAGGAGGTAGCGGCCCTTGCCGTTGCGTCACCGACGCTAACGCTGTTATTAAATATACTTTTCCAGTGATGCGATTTTGTTATAATAGAGTTGTTTACCACCAGGTGATCTAATATTTACCAAAAAAGGTATCTACCTCTATAAGAAGCAAAAGATAAACATTTTCAAATAAGCTTAGACACATGCGTGCTAAGACCATAATTACTCGTATCGAAGTAATATTATTATCTTTTGAAGCTTGTTAGACTTGCCTGTACGTATTTTCTGAGACCGGATCGTTTCTGCACCGCCTGACAGGCTGCTCTATTTAATCAAAATGCAAATTAAAACGCTTCTGCTCGCGTTCAGCCGCGTCACGTGACGAAATGGCGTTTTTAGCGGCTGATGTGTATTTTATGCGAGCTTCGGGCACTTGGGTTTATCAGCAGATTCCGTTTAGCTATTGACATGGATGGATCCATATTATATGATGTACCTATGAGTAAACGGCTTAGGTCCAGTAGAGTAACTAGAATAACTTTTTATTTTATTTACTATTGATAAGCCCTTGGCATCATCTCACCTGATGGTAAGTGATGATGATGCCGAAGATGAAAGCGGGCTTACCAAGATTCCCCAACGTAATGGATAACTAGAGAATTAATAAGTATCGGTAAACTTACTCATCAAACGGCGATAATTAACTAATTACTTTACGTTTCTTACGATAAATGTGTATCAGTAGGTACGAGTTAAAATTATGTAGATGTAATTTTTTTTATCCTGTTCTAATAGTCCGAGCAAACAACAATAATTTTCAGGTTTCCTTAGCCAACAAGGAATCCTTATAGTTACTAATATCCGTCCGTCTGTCTATCTGTCTCAAAGACTCTTAGCACTAGAGAGCGTAATTAATTAGCATGGGTATACAAATACATGTTAATCACGCCGACAAAAAGATAAAAACAAATATTTTATTGTGTAGCTCCCCGGCACGTAAAGTAGGTTTTTTTTTCTCGTCTATCCCATGGCCACACCATGGATAGTCTAAAATATTGTGAGTGTTTGAAAAACATTTTTCTATTCAATTATCCGTTTGCGAAATCATCATCATCATTACAGCTCATATACGTCCCCACCGAGGGGCTCGAGCCTACCCTGAATCAGGGCGATTAGGCCTTAGTGGACCACGCGGGCCCAGTGCGGGTTGGTTGACTTCACACACAACCTTCGAGTTTCTTCGCAGGCGTGTGCAGGTTTCCTCACGATGTTTTCCTTCACCGTTAAAGCAATCGGTAAGTATGTACGTAAGTTTTTGAAAAAACTCATTGGTACATTGGCCGTCCAGATTTGAACCCGGTACCTCTGGTTAGATGGACCGAGTCGTTACCGGTTGAGCCACCGACGCTTATATCCGTTTGCGAAATATTGAGCTTTAAAGTGCTCTTAAATGTTTGTAAGTTAAGTCACACCCCCTCCCTCCCTCTGCCTGCCAGCGTAACCAATATTTCAGGAAATCTGAAATTACAACGGTCAAGTATGTAGGCTTTCTCAGTTTGGGAGTAATAGTCGACACTTTAAAGATGTGCAGTTGGATTTGTAAAAAGTTTATTAATTTTGCACGCAAAATATTCTATATCAACTGCAAAAATAACTTTGTTTCTTAAAATATATACCTCATCTGCCTTGGGTTTTCTGTAAGAGATCGCTTTAAAGATAAGACTGCCTTTGTACACTTAATTCCGATAAAACCATGTTGTCACAAAAATACCATAGCAACAAATAAAACATATGTGTCAGTTGGGAAAAGGTCGTTTCTCTATAAGCTTCTAAAATAACGTCCAAAACGAGTCACAGTCGGTTGTCCAATTACGTCAGTGTTTGAGGCTCCCACGCTAGTGTCTTTCTGAGTCTGAGTCGAAGTAAGTGGTACTAATCCCTCAACGTCCTTGGGTGCTTGATGAAGCTCGAGAGGATACAGCCTCTGAAATGGTCGCACTTTATGGCCGCAAGCTGTACGAACCTTCGCAACACGATCATGTCCATCACGACCAATGTATGTTTCTTCAACGATACCTAGTGGCCACAACAAACGTTTGCAGTCGGACTCAATGAGCACCACGTCACCGACCTTCAGTGATTGTGAGGTGTTCCACTTGGAACCTTTCTGTAAGAGGTGACTAATGTATTCACTGCGGAAGCGTTGTCTAAAATTATCCCTCAATGTCTGGCAGTACTTGGCTCGCACATTCAGGGACGTATTATCGACCTCATCTATATCCCCGACATCATTGCCCCTGAGAGGCTGAATAAAGTACGAGGGGGTGAGAGGCCTTAGCTCATCGGTATTGTTAGCGAAGTAAGTAAGAGGTCTATTGTTCATAGTTGCTTCACAATCGCATAGAACAGTATAAAATTCGGTCAGTGTAAGCGATGCACGACCCAGAACTCTTACTAACATCTGCTTGACAACACCAATAAGTCTCTCGTAGAACCCTCCCCACCAAGGAGCGCTGGGAGGCAAGAAATTCCATCTGATTTTCCTCATATTGGAAAATGCGACAACATTGTTCCAGTCCACAGAATTTAGCATGTTGCTGACACCCACAAAGTTCGTGCCATTATCACTGTAAAGACAAACCACTCTACCGCGTCGAGAGATAAAACGTCTTAGCGCAAGAATAAACTCACTTGCCGATAATGATTCCACGACTTCCAAATGTACTGCACGATAGGTAGCACAAGTGAAAAGAACTATCCAGCACTTGCTCTGTGACTTCAATAGCAGCGGTCCGGCTAGATCTACACCAGTAGCTTCAAAAGGAGCCTTAGCCTCAATGCGATCCAGCGGTAAGTTGGCAGGTGGAGTTTGTTGTGGCTTTGCCTTGAAGCGTTTACAGATGATACATTCTCTAATAGTCCTTTTAACCAGCCGTCTAATACCTACAATCCAAAATGTTTCACGCAGATTTGACATCAGACTTTGTGTGCCAGCGTGTTGTAGAATCCTGTGGCGTTCTTCAACAAGGCGTTGAACGATTGTGTTACGTGCTGGTAGGACGACAGGGGACCTAAAATCGAAGCTTTCATGCATGTGAGTTAATTTTGTTTCGAGGCGAACAACACCATGATCATCAAGGAATGTTTGTAGGTTTTTAGATCTGTTATGATGCTTAGCCTGAATTAAGCGAAACAAAGCTCTTTCTGCACGCTCAATATCCTCACAGGAAAGACCATTATAAGGAAGAGCAGAAGAAACCTTATATTTCATCCTCAGTATCCAACCAACCATTCTTATAATTTTGGAGTAAGAAGAAAAGTATGTCAAACTGTCCAAGAATGAATTTTCTTCTAACGTCATAACCCTGATTGGAGTTACCCTGCGTTCTTCGTTCACTTGATCAACCTTAAAAGGGATATCTGAAACTGGCCACTTCTCCTCATCTAATGATAACCAAGCTGGGCCTTCCCACCAGCTGCTCTCGAGCAAGGTTTTAACCCCTACTCCCCTAGAAGGTAAGTCGGCTGGGTTCAGATACCCTGGAACATGTTTCCACGAATCTTTACAGGATAAAGCTCTTATTTCACTAACTCTATTTGTTACGAAAACACTCCAAACTCCGTCACCCTTAATCCAGCACAGCACTACGCTTGAATCAGTCCAATAGTGAATGGGACAATTCTTGACATCAAGAACACACATGTTGTAATTATTTCTTGTGTGCAATAAAGCGTTTATTATGTATAACACTATTTGTTATACACTTATTTGTTGAAAAGATTATGGACTTTGCGCGTGGCCCAACACGCACTTGGCCACATTTTATATAATATTTAGATTCCAGTATCGGTAAAACACTTGCAAAATCTATAAGCTAATATTTTGCTACGCCCTAAACCTTTTTTTTTACAAGGTATCTATACATTTCATAACGAAATTTTCTTTAATATACCTTAATACATACAGTTTTACCTATTTATAGTAAAGCTCTGCCTTTGTAATTACTGACCACTGCCAAGTCATGGTTTATGAATATTCCACGTAAACCAGTAGACCGGAGGGTGTGATAAGTAATTTGCATGGAATCAGGTCATGTCACGAAGAGGCACGGGCGCGTTTTGACATCATAATCACTGTCGTTGCTCACGTATATGACACTGGGTTTTAGTGAGTGTGGAAAAATATGTGATAATTTTTAGGTAGATATTGAAAAACTGTTGCTTTAATTTTCAATTTCAAATGTACAGGTGTTGAACAAACAAATCAATGTCCTATATGACGTACAAAAATAAAAACTGGATAAATCATGGAAACGTACCTTGGCGACCAAGCTTTGCTCTGGGGATTAGTACCCAGAGCCGTTAAAAAAAATTTAAATATACGCTACCTATGATACACTTTGCGCGGCAAATTTCTAGTGCAAAACACTCGGAAAATAGCGTTTTCCCAGAGATGGGACCTAACTAAATATATTTTTCGCCACCAAAAATCCCCGTATACTAATTTTTAAGCAAATCTTTGGAGCAGTTTCCATGATACAGATTATAATATATTGCTCGTTTAAATTTATTAGATAGATGAAGTCAAAGTAAAATTTCAGAAAATAATAAAATAATTTCAAACTAAATTCTTATATCAAAATAAACCTAACCTAAAATTCAAAATATTTATTCAATTCATGGTCAAATTACAAATCCAGTTGATAAATATGTTTTGTATTTTTGTGAGACTAGAATGAATGGAAGCGGCCTGTAACACGTAACGTAATAGTAACACATGGAATGTAAATACCTTTCTAAAGTTAAAAGCTCGCTGTCTAATTTATTTCATGAGTCAAGCCTATTTCTTGTTGTTTAGCCACAGAATACCCAACATTACTTCGTTATAAAACAGTCTAATTTATCTTCAATAACAATTCTTCTACAATACACAAAACTTGAACATTTCCCTAAGCTCGATACAATTTTAGACCATGATGCTTAAAATCTAAAACGTAACTACTTTTTCAGCGGCGGGCGTTGCAACTGCGACGACGACGGTATCGATTCGAGGCTTGGGCCTGACGATAAATAGCGAACGTTATGCGAATAGGCTCCTCTTGGGAAAGGGGGGGGGGGTATTCTTGGAACACTCGCTAATACCGCCTCCGCGGCGTAATGGTTAGTCAATTCACTTCACACCAGGAGGTCGCGGGTACGATTCCTGGTAGAGTCAACTTGTAAGACTCGGTTTGGTTATTAGCATTTTCTGAGCCCGTCTGGCTAGCTACCACCATCTTATTTAAGTCTTGCCGCCAAACATCAGTGTTAACGTGATGTTTTCGGGCTTGAAGATAAGATAGCCAGTTCTTCATTGCGTTTGCGGATCTTGGTAAGCCCCACTTCCATCTTCGGCATCATCGTCACTTACCATCAGGTGAGATGATGTCAAGGGCTTATCAATTGTGGATAGAAAAAGTCTCCTAGCATATAAACTATATATGTCGTTTATGTAAAAACTGATTTTCTCAGGAATGACACCTATCTAGATAAACTTGGAATGTAAAACATTATCTTAAGACAAAGTTTCATTCAAATCGCAAGAGCTGTTTCCTGATTGATTGATTTTAATGCTTTGAATAGCATCTACTAATTCAATATCAGTTGTTTACTCCTTGCCTGCGTCTTTGTTTCTCAGCTCTTACAATTCAGGGATCTTCAAGGAGAGCGTACGCACTCAAATTTTTTGTAAAAAAAATATTATCCATGAATCTTTTTCATAAATTTTGCATTTTAAGTCTTGACCTTGCTGCCTTTATCAAAGAACACAGAACTTATTTGAATCTTACTAATTTACAAGTTTGATTAATTTAATTTACTGTTAAGTTCTCTAATGGCGACCGCGCACCGGAAAACGTAGCGTAGGCAGGCCTCCCGCGCGGTGGACTGAAGACCTGGTGCAGATCGCGGAAAACCGATAAATGCCGGCAGCGCAGTACTGGTCCTCGTGGAAATACTCGGAGGAGGCCTTTGCCCAGCAGTGAAAGTTTTTCGGCTGATATGATGATATAATAAATTTACAAGTTTGATTAGTATAATATTCTTTATAATAGCAACATGCATGTAATATTAGTATTTCTACTGCTCTTTCGAATAACACCAAAATAGTTATCCTAGCAGAGGAACTTTCGAGTATGGCGACTGTCATGTTATATAAGTATTTCTACTGCTGTTTCGAATAACACCAAAATATTTATCCTAGCAGAGTAACATTTGAGTATGGCAACTAGGGTTTCTGCTCGAGAATTCTCGAACTCGAGAAGCCTCGAGAAATCCGCCTCGGTTCGAGACGAGAATAAAATCCCATGCCTCGAGAATTCTCGAGGCACCAATCCAAAGTATTCGAGGTAGGTTTTTTCGCGTAAAATTGTCCGCGCTCACTGCGAGTAAGTTGTTTCATTCACACATATACACACAAACACGCCCCGAGCGCGCGCGTGCCACCCCCGCGCTCTCGTCCGTCCCGTCAGTCTCCCGCTCAGATTGGACGGTGAAACTCGTGTCGGTCACTCCCTCACTTTTCGCGGTCGGCCATTTCAAAGCTTCGGCACTTTCATGTAAGTATTCAATCTTTTTTTCTAGTTATTTGTGTAGTGAATTAATAAGTAGAGCATGCTTTTTACCACTTATTGTAAAACAAAGTTACTATCCGGGGCTAAGATCACAATAACCATTTTTTATCCTTTACTTATTACGAAAAATAATGGCTTATTTACGGAGCGATTTTAAACAATACAGCATTAATCCTTATCTAATTAAAAGTACCTTAAGTACATTGTGCATTTAATATAGATCAATATGGCCTTTACAGCATGTTATATAAATGAATATTTTCGAAGATATTACAGATTTAAAATGTACGGAAATAGCGGTTACCGCGATACCGGCCGGGGGGCCGTCGTTTTAATTAACGTCAATACTTTTGAACCGATTTAGATACAATTTGGTATATATATAATTTGAGTCGCCGCTGGAAAGGATAGGTATTTTTTAGTGCGGAAAAATATCTCATTCCCAAGGAAGAACCAATTAAAAAGCTAGTAGGAAAGAGATATCACTTTGTGTGCTTAAGTTATTATTGAATAAATATGTTAGTTGTCTGCACTTTTATATTTACCTCATTTTATCTTTGTTTTACAGTCAAAAAATGGAGAGGTCAAAAGTGTGGAAACATTTTAAAAAACTCAAAGATGAACCGGCCGCACATAACTTTAAAATCCCTTGATGAACCAGGAACATCAACCGGATCATGTCCTCAGGATGCTGATGATGCACAGCCAACACAAGCGAAAAAGTCTAAAGTGTCTACTCAAACCACTCTCAATTTTACACAACAAAAGCAGGAGACCCTTGGTGAAATCGTATCAGTCCTGGCTGCAAAAGATGGTCTCACGATAAGACAAATTACAAGAATTGACTTTATAAGGGACTCAATTCAGTGCAAAGGTTTCAAATTACCCAAAAATGAGTCTGATGTTATGAAATTAATATTGAAATATTATGAAGAGAAGAAACAAGAAACTATTGCTTTTTTATGTCAGTTACGAAAGTCTAAAGACGGTCAATCAGCTCGGTTCAGTCTAAGTATTGATGAGTGGACGAGTTTGCGAACTTTACAACCGACTGTTTCCGAGCAGCTCAGAATCAGAAGCAACAACAGATTGTGAAAGCATTACTGATGAAACAGATTCTTTAAATTTTGAGTTTGTGCTCCAGAAAGCCATTCAAAAAGTTGACAGCGCTCCTCTCGAACGCTCAAATGTTCAAGTGACAAAAAGTTTAATCAGAAAAGAGTTTAACATATTTGAATCCACAGGAAAACGCACACCCAATCTCGAGAATCTATTCCAAGCGGTCATGACAGTCAAGCCAACTTCAACTGAAAACGAGAGAGTATTCAGCTTAGCGGGCATTATTGTTACCAAAATAAGAAACAGACTGTCAGATGAGTCTATCAACGCGCTGATTTTCTTAAAAGCGTATTTCCTAATAAAAAAATCATTATAAATACCTACTGCTATTTTGAAGTTTATACATAATAAGTAAAGCACTTTACTATGTTATAGATTTGATTCTGTTTATCTCGAGGCTTCTTAGCTAAGCTTAATTTTTAACTAATGATCTCAATCAGTGCTAAAGCTATTAGTTAAAATAATTTTGAAAGACTGACTTAAATTTGTTATAGATAGAGAGAATTAGATTCTAGTTTTTTAAGATTTGATTATTGTAATGGTTATTTAAGGAGCTTTTCTATGTTTTGATAGCGATCAAAGATAAAGCTACAATACCAAAGACTGATTAAAGAATTATTTACTGTTAGTTACTACTGTTACTACTAGAGACTAATCATTTTCTTCAGAAAGTTTCTTGTTATTTCTAGAAGATTACTTATTATATGTACTTATTGTAGATTGACGTAAATTATAAATATAAACTCTTAGGGTAGTTGTGGTTCCAGTACCAGTTACCACCCTTAGTTATCTGTTTCCATTAGTTATTTAAGATTTTATTATTGTGATGTTTTTGTAAGAAGATTTTTATATTTGATCTCTACGATCTCCAAGCCAATCAATACCAATATTATATTATTATTTAGATTATTTTAAACATACACAACACAACACAATATCATTGTTAGTAGCGCAAAAGTAGCTTGACTGACACTAAAGTTTTTTTGTTTCTAGATGATTAAGACGTAGATTTTTAGTGTTCCTAATTATTGTATGTATTAATATTTGATTAAGTACAGTTGAGGGCAATAAAAATACGTTATTTCGTGATTATTTTGATTTTTTTTCTGTAAATTTTATCACCTATTATACGTCTTTTTTGAAAGCCTCGAGACTCGAGAAGACTCGAGAATTTGGCCTCGAGAATTCTCGTGCCTCGAGAACGAAAATAGTTCGAGAAATCAGAAACCCTAATGGCAACTGGCATGTAATATAATTATTTCTACTGCTGTTTTGAACAACAACACAACAGTTATCCTAGCAGAGGAACTATCGAGTATGGCAACTGTCATGTAATATAAGTATTTCTACTGCGATTTCGAACAACAACAAAATATTTATCCTAGTAGAGGAACTTTCGAGTATGGCGACTGTCATGTTATATAAGTATTTCTACTGCTGTTTCGAATAACACCAAAATATTTATCCTAGCAGAGTAACTTTCGAGTATGGCAACTGGCATGTAATATAAGTATTTCTACTGCTCTTTCGAACAACACCAAAATAGTTATCCTAGCAAAGGAACTTTCGAGTATGGCAACTGGCATTTAATATAAGTATTTCTACTGCTCTTTCGAACAACACCAAAATAGTTATCTTAGCAGAGGAACTTTCGAGTAAGCTATCACTTGGTTCTACATCCCACTACTTCGCGAACACCCCGGAAACTATATGGATTTGCAAGCTATTCTTACCAGCCTTCCTAAAATACGAAACACTAGATTGCTTTGCTTTTCGAGTAAATTTGTTCCCTAGACGCACTATGATATTTAAGACTCAGCTTTGATTTTAATACAAGTTTACTTACTAAATTATAAAGAGGTAAGTTTGTGAGTTTGTTTGTAGGAGGTAATCTTCAAATATACTCAATTGAATTTAAAAAAATATTTCAACTATAGTTAGAATAAAATTTCAGGATGGACATAGGCTAAAAAATCACCGTTCACTCTCGATAGCCACAGAAGCATAGCCGCAGGCGACAGCTAAAAAATCTAGTAGTATTTTATTCTGCCAAGCATAAATGGGCAGGTATAGGATGTAGATGAGATAGTGCCGAGGTCTTATAAATTGTGGATTTAAAAAACCGTCCTATTCCGTTTAAACTTCCTAGCGCGAGTACGGCTTATACCTGGCCGTGTTTTTATTATATGAACAAAAACAAAAAAAAAACTTTAAATCGTTTATAGTGACCCCCTTTAAATTTTTACAATTCGTAAGGAAATTAAATCCGTCATACTAATATTCTGTTCAAATTTGAGCCAGCCACCTATAACGGTTCAAAAGATACAGTCGGACTTATAAAGCCTTAAGATGGGTCAAATGACAATATTCAATTCAAATTATTAAAAGACTGTGTAAAGCTATCACTATGAAAAAAATATATAATATATTTAAAGTAATCAAAAGTTGATTTAATTGAAAACAATTTAAAATATTACCACTTTTGATGTAAAAAAATATTCTGAAGACTCTGTTTTTCGCTTTAATTGCAAAATTTCTCGAAAAAAAAAGTTAATATTGAATGAAACCAACAAACAAAAACCGGTGACATTAAGACCTTTATTTTTTTTTACACATTTCTTGATACTTATTTGAAACTGACGAAAAGTAATAAAAACATGTAAAAATCGAGAATTGGGCGTTCGGTTTCAACGTAACAGCCGCGTTGTAGCCTGCATTGATTTGAACTTAAAATGAATAGACTTACGTTAGATATTACTGAAACACATATCAACTTGCTCGGATTGAGTGATCTTAGGTAAATGTCGGAACCAGAGATTTGTTACCATAGATGGGTTATGCACTAACAAACAACATTTGAAAATCGAACACACACACAACACACACACAACATTACAAGAAGTTCGCTTCCGTTGCACCGATGCTACTAAGTAAAGAGATGCCAATTGGCATCTTTTTTTTGCTTCACTTTTTGAACGCATGTCACCGATCTACCTCCCCTTATATATAGCATAATAGCTGTTTCCCGCGGTTTCACCCGCGTGGAGAACGTTTCTATGACTTTTCGAGGGTGCGCAGTGCGCGAGCCGCAAGCGGCTCGCGAGCGTGATAAAAAGTAGCCTATGTCTGAATCCAGGTCCTAATCTGTCTACCTACCAAATTTCAGCCAAATCCGTTCAGTAGTTTTTGCGGGAAAGCGTAACAGACAGACAGAGTTACTTTCACATTTATAATATTATTATATTATAAGTAGGGATCTCTGGTCGGAACCCTAAAAACGGTACCTACGTATTTACTTAGGCCGTTTCGGTTTCCTTAAGGCGAGGCATTTGTAAAACTGTTGTCTCTGTTTTTTCCTTTACGTGTAAAGAGTCAAGACAATAACCACACTTTTGCACTTTTTCAATGTTTTACGTTGTTATTTCTCTTCAGACTTGAATTTAGCAGATTAACTGTAGTACTTACTTAAAAATAAATATCTCCATATAAAAACTATGTGCAAATTTCGAAATTTTGTTAATAAACAATTTGTTTTAGACTTTTTTTTAGATGTTTTAGACCTGTTTTTTGAATTTTTTTTGATCGAGCAAAGTACACACTATCGTGTAACATATTAGCACATTCCTCAGACAATATCCGTCCAATATTTTTTGCAAGACCGATATTCAGTAGCAATTACCCAAAAAATTTGATCTAGCAAAAGGGTTTCTCCGCTTCTCCACCGGTGCCTCGCCTTAAATAAACGACCTAACATTATTATCTATCTATCTACCTAATCAGCTCGCATTAGCGCACTGATGGGGTAAAGAACTTAAAGGTCTCTTCTTGGGTACACCATTTATCTCAGTCTCTAGCTAATCTCACCCAGCAACGTCCAACTACGCTAAATAATCATTTGACTACCCCATAATGGCCATAAACTATGTAAAATATGTCTTTATTTTTTACCCGACTGCGCCGGAGGGTTATGTTTTTGAGTGTAGTATGTATAGTTATTTGTTTAGCCACGCCCTGTATCCTAAACGGCTAGATGGATTTCGGAGTTTGAGGTGTCGTTAGATTTTTCTTGATCCCGTGAGTGAATTTTTTTTTAGTCTAAAATTGATAGTTTTTGAGTTGACTTACTTTTAATGTGACTTGAAATAAATTATTTGATTTATTTATTGATATACATTGTATAATTGATTTATTTCTTTGGCATGCTCTGTAGCCTGAACGGCTTGAGGGGTTTTTGGTCTTAATCCCGATAGTGGCATAGGATACATTTTTAACCGACTGGCCGAAAAAGTAAGGGTAAGTTTTTATGCAGTCAGGTTTTTAATTTTTAATTAATTAATTAAAAGAATCTTTAGAACGATGTGTGTGAAGTCGACCAACCCGTGTGGCACTAAGGCCTGATCTAGGCCCAATTTAGGGTAGGCTTGAGCCCCTCGGTGGGGACTCATGAATGGTGAAAAGAATCTATAGACACATAATACATTATAATCAAAACTAACTCTGATAACATTGATTTAGTATTAGAGTTCTCACAAGAATATAAATAAAAGGCGTCCGTGGCGTAATGGTTAGTCCACTAGCTACATAGGTCGCGAGTTCGATTCCCAGTGGGGTCGAACTTTGTAGGACTTGGGTTGCGTGGTAGAAGAGCATTGTCTATGTCCGCCTGGCTTAGCTACCTAACGCCTAGCTTTGCGACTAGGATCAATGATACCAGTATTGATGTGTTCATTCATGTGTGCATGAAGATGAGATACCCAGTTTCCCATTGCGTTGGGGAATCTTGGGAAGCCCGCTTGCATCATCGGCGTCATCATCACGTACCATCAAGTGAGATGCTGCCAAGGGCTTACCAATTATAGTTTGAAAAACTCTTAGTCTGGAAACAAAAAATAACAAACCTTTTACTAAGGCTTGACAAACTCCGACTAGAGACAATTAAGGTATCTTGTAACACAAGCAAGACGAACCCCAGCCGAGACTCGAACCCTGTACTACTGTCTTGGAATACCGATGACTCCCGACGGACATGCATTATTTATCTACCTAAGCCCGCCAAATGAATGCAACGGCAGTAAAAAAACATGTGGAGAAAACAACAGAAGTTGATAAAATGGATGTGGCAAGGCTGAGGAAGAAACGTGATTTGCCACTTTTTTGAATTTGTGACTCTGAGAAACAAGACATTTCTAGCAAATAAAAAAATATCCACCTACGTGCTTTTTACTTTGCCACTTTTTTGAATTTGTGGCTCTGAGAAACAAGACATTTCTAGCAAATAAAAAAATATCCACATACGTGCTTTTTACTTTGCCACTTTTTTGAATTTGTGGCTTTGAGAAACAAGACATTTCTAGCAAATAAAAAAATATCCACACACGTGCTTTTCACTTTGTCACTTTTTTAAATTTGTGGCTCTGAGAAACAACACATTTCTAGCAAATAAAATAATAAACACACACGTGCTTTTTACTTTGCCACTTTTTTGAATTTGTGGCTCTGAGAAAAAAAGACATTTCCAGTAAATAAAAAAATACAATAACCAAAGATACAGAATCTTCTTTAAGGCCTTTGAAAGGAGAATTTTAAAAGGACAAATACAGGCAAAGATTATTTTGAAAGTGCATGTTATAGGTTATTTGTGAAAATAATATCTATATCTAAACGATTGCTGTATTGAAATAATTTGGTGTACCAACCAAGACGAATACTAAATAGTAGAAAAAGTTCGTGTTGAAAATTAAATACATTTTAAATGCTTTTAGTTCAGCTTAAGACATCTTATTCACTTGGTCGACTCTGTATTCCAAAAGACTCAAATATACCACATCTAGTACCTCACATATTCAGGTAAAAGTAGCTCCGTGTCTCAAAGCTGTGTATCCAAAGCTAAACGACGGAAATAAAAATCCTATAAATATTGAGCGGATATTTTTCTCACTTTGTCCTGACGCCCTGTCGTCCCCTGCTAAAGTCCCCGTGCCCCATGTGTAAATATCAGGGTGTTGACACCTTCAAAGCCGTCTTTTGTTTCTATAACGTTTGTCCTCTGTAGTGCAAGATTATGTTAGACCTTTTGTAAGGCCGAAACACTTTCTAGATTTCGATCTTCGAGATCTTCATTATTTTATTTTACTGTACTTTTCTTAGCCCAACAACATAACTTACTTTATGTTGTATTTTCTTAGTCCAACAACATAACTTGTTTTATCAACCGACTTCCAAAAAGGACGAGGTTCTCAATTCGACTGTATGTTTTTTTTATGTGTTTTATCTCAGGACTTTTGACTGGGTGAACCGATTTTTACGATTCTTTTTTATTTTAAAGCTAGTGTGGTCCTATATAAATTTTATCAAAATCAGTGTAGTACTTTATAAGAATATTAACAAATACCAAAAATAATAATGCAAAAATGTACTAAGTTGTTGCGATGGAAGTCGGTTTTTTAACGTATTCAGCGTTTTTTCCGTATTGTTCTTAGCCCAACAACATAACTTACTTTTTTCAGTACATACATTTCTTAGTCCAACGACATAGCTTGATTTATCTTCTTTACTTCCATGGCTAACCTCAGACTATGCCTTAGAGGTATGACCTTTCATTTCCAATTGTGTGTCCTCTAAACCCCCTGTCGTATGCACTTCGCATGGTGATGCCTCTATTTTTTATAGTTTCGCACCCGCCTTCTTTATAGGCGATCATTTTGCGGGATTTGTGGGAAATTGACGGCCTTTGTGCAATGCAGCGGGTTTTATGTCGAACGAATGGGAAGATATCTCACAATACAGGTTGATCTCAGGGTGAGGTGTCAACAGGGGTGCAGGAGCTCGGGAAACTACTGATAAGGTTTGTACCTGGAATAGATTTATTATGTTGGCAGCAGAAACCGAAATGATATAGTTTTGGATTCAGTAGCTGAAAAAAAATTGTATCGCAGTTCTTTAATGCAGCTTACTGGTAGAGTGAATTTGTATAAACCGTAAAGCGTCACCGCGTCTATTATCGGAATGCGGAGCGTGCGAGTGCTTGCGACCAAAACATCGTAAGAGTCAGGAATTTCATACTCATAGCACTTACGCGTTTCTTTCAAATTACTACGATATATCTAAATATTAAATGAAAATTTTTGATTTGATTCATTCCTTAACATTATTTGCCTTCTATGTAGTTGGAAACAGACTCTTCTTCTTATATCCTGTATCTTCTTTCATGATTATCTTCGACAATGATTCTGTAATTTAACCATCTCCGTGGCATAATGGTATTCGCTTACCAACATGAAGTCACGGATTTGATTCCCGGAGGAGTTGACTTTGTAAGATTCGGTTTGGTTGATGTTAGAGCATTTTCTAAGCCCGCCTGGCTAGCTACCACCATCTTAGTCTTGCCACCAAACATTAATGTTAACAGCATTGATGTGATCTATCATGAAAATGAAATGGCCAGTTCCCATTGCGTTCGGGGTTCTTGGTAAGCCCACTTCTATCTTCGGCATCATTGTCACTTACCATCAGGTGAGGTGATGCCAAGGGATTATCAATTGTGAATTAGAAAAAGAAAATCTATAATTGAAAAACAGGTTTAAATTAATTTACCTTTTCGTGTCACTATCCGCCTCATTGCCGCGCTGAATGACCACAGAAACAGTTTGTACCATCCAATCAGAAATGGTATAATCATTAGAAAATGCCGTATATAGGCATATAATAATTAAAACAAAATGGGTGGTCGCACGTAATAAACTGGTTGTGGATTATTAAGTGAATTGAAAGCTAGATTATGGAGGAGGGTGGCCAAAACTTGCATCGATATGTCGTAAAATATCGTTTCATGTTATTAAATCAAATGAAACAAAAATCAATGTAAATTAGCAGGTAACTAGAACTAATATGCAACAGGTATCCATGCCAAAGATATAATCGAGAACCGGTAAAGTGCGAGTGAGGTGCAGCAGCAAAAAAGAGTCAGAACCGCGCACAAAGGGTTCCGTACCATTATACTAGATGGCGCTACTTTCTTCACTTTTCAAAAAAGACACGTTTTTTTGTATGAAGACTTTCACTTTTTCTAATTTTTAGTATTTGTGGTTATAGCGGCAACATCACCTGTGAAAATTTCAACTGTCTAGCTATCACGGTTCATGAAATACAGCCTGGTGACAGACGGACGGACAGCGAAGTCTTAGTAACAGGTTTCCATTTTGGTACAGGACCCTAAAAACCCTTTTAAAACTTCACCCATAAAACCTTTAGGAACTTAGTCCGTTTTCTTCCCTAACAAAATAAAAACATTCTTAATTCCTGTTTAGCGTTCCCCCTTCCCTATCCTAATTGTTTCATTGCTGTAAATTACTGTTTTTACTTTAACAAAACCAGGTGCACGTAAAATTTTATTAACTTTGTCTACTTTTTCTGTATCGGGAAGAGCAGACGCAGAGCCGGGGTCAATGCCCTGTGCGTCGCTGTACACTGTTCCTTTACAGCAGTGTCCGCGTAAATCCTCATTATCTGGCCACCCTACACTCCGTGGTAGTCCTTAGGCATTACGACTTAATCTCTACTAAATTGGCAGCTACCGCTATCTCCCTCTCGCGCGGTGCCCATGCGCATAATTGCAAGTTTTTCGTTGCAACTTGCAATCGCTTGCTGCTTTTCAAAGTTAATTAGTGGACAGATAAGCCTGTCTGTTTGAATAAGATAAATTGTATGTTTTTGTTATTCGTAATAATTGAAGTACAATTAGTGTGGATAGCTTAATTGATTACGTTAGATCGAATTTATTAGGATTGGGAGGACAGCCTTAGGAGTTTTAATGAAAACCGATCTTTGTGAACTTAATCGCAATTCACGTGATTACAGCCAGTGAAGTAGTCATCATATCAGCTAACATACGTCCCCACCGAGGGGCTCGAGCCTACCCTGCATTAGGGCGATCGGGCCTTAGTCGACCACGCGGGCCCAGTGCGGGTTGGTCGACTTCACACAGGAGTTTCTCCGCAGGCGTGTGCAGGTTTCCTCACGATGTTTTCCTTCACCGTAAGAGCGTTGGATAAACGTACATATGAAATTTACATTCGAAATCACATTGGTACATGGCAGGATTCGACCACGACTTCCCAGACAGGAGGTGGCTACCCTAGCCATTACGCTGCCGACGCTCATAGTGGTGTAGTAGGCAGTGAGTATTTTTAGCATAAGCGAGAAGTAAAGGAGTAAGAAGGTATTTTGATGGCAAAAAAAAACGATGTTACGATTTTTTTTTATGTATATATTTTATTATGGTTTGACGCCCTATCTACCTACCGTACCTACGACGTCGTGTTGCTGATGTGGATCGATTGTCTTAAACGAATAGTCTAAAATAACAATAAAAAATGTATATCTCTATATGACTGTGCGTCCGCGCGGTGCTCTAGCGATTTATACTCGTAGCTATTGGCCAGATTCGGGTAAAATTTGGGGAGATATTATATCTCTAGCCTCTCATGATTTTTATGAAACTCTGTGAATACATGGGGATTTATAAAGCCTACAATATGGGGTAGTTCAAGTCTGATTTTGAACCTTTTTACAAGATTTTATTTAACTTGCAATGTATGTATGTTTGTTCTGGTGGTTTCCCTTCCCTTCCCGGTTCCGATTGAGCTGAAATTTTGAATGCATATGTATATCGCGTGACAATGCAATATTGAAAGCTTGTACCTAAAAGATTTTAGGTAATTCGATTTTTTTTTCCTTTTTTTGCTTTGTTGATTTGTGTATTCTCTACATTCACTTTGATTACGCTAGACAGTGAAGGCTTCGGAAAAAAGTATGCACAGCGTGGCTGTATAATATAATTCAGTTTCAAAGCCCTGTAAAAGTTGCGTTCATCTCCGTTTCATCTCTTTACACCTTCAGTACCTACAAGAGGCCGTCACGTTTGCCAACGTCATTAGTAGCGTAGGATTATATTCATTAAATGCATACTTCTGCCACTGCGCCGTCGGGGGTATGATACGTGCGCAGAATATTGAAGTTTTATTCGGTTTCCGTACTTAATAGCGAAAATCACTTAGTCGAAGTTTACGGCATATCTACAGGATGTAATTTTTTTTTATACACAATTGGTAAGCTCTTGGCATCATAGATCTCACCTAATTGTAAGTGAAGATGATGCCGAAGATGGATGCGGGCTTACCAAGATTCTGCAACGCAATGGAGAACTGGCTACTTATCCTTAAGTCGGAACACATCAATGTTGTTAACACTGATGTTTGGCGGCAAGACTAAGATAAGTTGGTGGTAGCTAGCCAGGCGGGCTTAGAAAATGCCCTACCACCAGCCAAACCGAGTCTTACAAAATGACCCCACCGGTAATCGTACCCGCGAATGGACTAACCATTACGCCACGGAGGCGGTTGATAAAAAATTTGGAACATAAATGATGGTCTTTCGCGCAGGTAGGGAGCGCGCTGGTATAGCGAGGGTTACGTGGGCTTGTGTCTCTTGGTGCGCTACCCCCGCGTCCCGATCTTCGATTGAGACCTGAAAATAAGTCACTGCGCACTGTTCAACTTATATGAGAGCGTTAGGCACGCTCCGGGACCTACCTGCACAGTAAGTAGTGGTTCTCTTCCACGAGGCACTCGCCTTGCAGAGTACCGGGACAAGCGTCTTGGCGGCAAGACCTACCGTAACTGGTCCTTGTCTTCATCTTATGGTGTTGGCAGGAATAGCGGCCCTCACTGTATGCCCAAGGGTAGGAAAGTGACGCTATATCATAAACCTGATGGTAGTTTAGCGTATCTGGTAGATATACGAGAGGGATTGTTTAACTTATACGCTGCGATCTGTACCTTGTACTTGTATGGAAAGTTGATTAATGGTGAGTCTCCAAATGGAATCATATTTAACTCTTATATGCAACAAAGAACATAAATTTGTACCTACCCTTGCATATTTTCGCGCACCCGATTAGGCAACTTTGTACTAAAAAAGAGATTCGGTGTACCATTCTTCTTCTTCTCTTATCCCGTTGCTGGTTGCTTGGTGTTGCAATTAGCAACACCCGCGGTCACGTGTAGGACAATGAAAAATATATTAGTAATAACATACAGTATGGACACTCCCTGCCGCTCTCTAGATTGCGACCTCACTCCCTCGTCACCCAGATTTATACAGATTGGTTACAGTTTGGTCAAAGAATATATGTATATTAGTACTAACATACAATATGGACACTCCCTGCCGCTCTCCAGATTGCGACCTTACCCCCTCGTCACCCAGATTGATACAGATCGGTTACAGTTTGGTTGTCGAACGTATAGGATTTCGCCGCCATTTTGTTTGTTCCGTCATTCGTTTTTTGAAATGTCATTTCTGGCCCGTTGTATGAAGTGTCCAGGGTGTGACAATGGGTTGGAACGCGATCTTTACGAGTACACACATCTAGAATAAGATGTGCAGGTTTCCTCACAATGTTTTGCTACACTGATAAAGCAATCAATAAGTAAATGTACGTAAGTTTTAAAAAAAACTCATTGGTACATTGGCCGTCCACATTCGAACCCGTGACCTCTGGTTAGCTTTAAGAGGACTGAGTCGTTACTGTTGGGCTACCGATGCTTTTAGAGTTCCTTACCCAAAGGGTAAAAACTGCACCTTATTACTAAGATTCCTCTGTCCGTCCGTCTGTCACCAGGCTGTATTTCATGAACCGTGATAGCTATACAGTTGAAATTTTCACAGATGATGTATTTCCCTTGCCGCTATAACAACAAATACAATACAAAAAATTGGAAAACGTGAAAGTCTCCATATAAAAACGTGTCTTTTTGAAACGTGAAGAAACTAGCGTCATAAAGTATGATGGTACGGAACTCTTTGTGCGCGGTACTGACTTTTTTTTTTACTAAAAATTTGATTGCGTTTGGCTGCACCTTTGCTGCAACTCTCCTGATGAAACACTCGCACTTTACCGGTGTCTTTTTTTAAACGTGAAGAAACTAACGCCATCTAGTATGATGGTATGGAACCCTTTGTACAAGCGCCATCTAGTATGAGGGTCCGGACCTCTTTCTTTACCATTGATTATTAATGCAGCAGAAACATCGGCTAGACGGTATGTAGATACTGTAGAAGAAGAATAGCGTCGAAGCGAGCGGAAAAAAAATTTCTTATCTGTGGTCGAAGCCGTGTTATTCGATATAATTTACGAGACCCGTTTTTTCTCAGAGGCAAGACTTGTTTGTGCCATTCTAGTCGCAACAAAGCGAAGTGAAATTATGTTATAGAAACCAGTTTAAGTATTGTTATATGAGATAAGGAAAAAATATGTTATAGAAACCAGTTCTTTTTAATCTCAATTGGTAAGCCCTGTGCATCGTCAGTTTAAGTGATTGATTGATTGATTGATTGATTGATTGATTGATTGAAAACACTTTATTGCACAACATAAGAGAGAAAAATAAAGATACAATGATTAAGGAAGTTGTAGATATAGGCGGTCTTATCGCTAACAAGCGATCTCTTCCAGACAACCTTTAGGTGAAGGAAATATGAGAAATCATTATCTAGTGATATTATATGAGATAAAGAAAAATTATGTTATACAAACCAGTTTAAGTAAATTCATATGAGATAAAGAAAAAATATGTTATAGAAACCAGTTTAAGTAATATTATATGAGATAAACAAAAAATATGTAAAAAAATCAGTATAAGTAATATAATATGAGATAAAGAAAAATATGTTATACAAACCAGTTTAAGTAATACTGTGTGAAATAAATAAAGGCTTATTATGACACAACAGCTACAGAAAATTAATTGTACAGCCACCCTGTACATACTATCTCGCGAAGCCATCACAGTTGAGATGTTGCCAAGGGTTTACCAATTGCGAATAAATAAAATAAAAAAAAGTCTGTCGTAGTCGGGTACACACAAATCAACAATTAACACAACACTTAATTAGTAGCTAAGAATAAAGTAAGATATGTCAGACCTAATGGAAAATTAAAAATAATTTGGATTTGTAGGGGTAGTACCTTACTCGCATTTTTCCTGGAATAATTAACAATTAAATAATTAATTATCGAGTGGCAACCACGCACCGGAAAACGTAGTGTAGGCAGGCCTCTCACTCGGTGGACCGATGACCTGGTGAAGGTAGCGGGAATCCGCTGGATGCGGGCAGCGCAGAACCGGTCGTCGTGGAGATCCTTGGGGGAGGCCTATGTCAGCAGTGGACGTCCTTCGGCTGATATGATGATGATGATGAATTAACAACCCAGTGCAGTGTGCATTTTTAAGTGTTACTTATTTATAAAATTCCAATAATATCGTTAGAGCCATTTTTAACAAAAAGTAAAAACTACCTGGTTTTGTCTGGGACGTATCTTATTTCTATCTTTTTTTTGGATTAACGAACTACCTAGTGCCATAGATAAATAGATAGATAGTTATAACTTTATTCGCTAAAAAGGCACAATACATTTTAACAATACATAAACAAATTAAATAAAGTTATAGTAACTTACAGAGTTACAGAGGTTCATCAAAATCGTTTAAAATATTTTTGAGTAATAAAAATAATTAGATAAATATAATATGGTATTAAAGTGTTGGTGGCGCAACGGCAAGGGCCGCTACCTCCTATCCGGAAGTCGTGGTTCGAGTCCTGCCACGTACTAATGTGTTTTCGAATTTTCAATCTCATATGTACTCGTACGTTTATCCGACGCTCTTACGGTGAAGAAAAACATCATGAGGAAACCTGCGCACGCCTGCGAAGAAACTCTAAGGTTGTGTGTGAAGTTGACCTACCCGCACTTGCCCCGCGTGGTCGACTAAGGCCCGATCGCCCTAATTCAGGGTAGGTTCGAGCATCTCGGTGGGGACGTATATATGAGCTGATGTGATGACTATGGTATTATTTTGTACCATAAACAATCAAGACACCCAAAGACAACGGCACTAAAATATGGTTACTACTTCTCATGTAAATATTATTATACAAAATACAATATTTGCGACCCGCCTGTCCACAATTTTTCCACGTGAAATTAGGTACTTGTGTGTCCAACGACACAATGCTGCCAGCATGACAAGGGTCAGCCTCGTTAAACCTATCTAACAAGGCAGGGTTGCCACACGCTGCCGGGCCGCGAGCTAATTTGACAGGCTTTTTACTCATCACTGGCGAGTTTTCGTAGCAAACCTTTTCGAGCTTTAGATGACAACGGGTCTTATGTAATAAAGGTACTAGTTGAAATGTAAAAAGTTTTAAATAGACTGTGGTTAGCTTAAGTTTGGAAATTTTGTTCCTAAAGCCACTTTGCAGGGGGCAAACTGTCATGATATTCATCATCATCATATACGTCTTCACTGAGGGACTCCTACCCTGAGTTAGGGCAATGATATTACTATAAACTATTGGGATTTTAACAGATTGATTATCGGTAAAGGCAAACATCATGAGGAAACCTGTAAACGCCTGCGAAGAAACTCGAAAGTTATGTGTGAAGTCCACTCAGGCCCGATCGCCCTAATTCAGCCCCTCGGTGGGGACGTATATGATCTTACATGATGTAAATATTCATCATCATCATCAACCCGCTTCCATCTTCGGCAACATCGTCACTTACCATCAGGTGAGATGTTGTCAAGGGTTTACCAATTGTGAATAAAAAAAAAAAAAAAAAGATTAGTTCTATTGTTTGCACATTTATTATTGTGTTGTTGGCGATTTTTAAATCTTTTTTCACCACCGCCCTTTTCAAACGTAAAAACCTTTTATAAGAAGATTTGATCTCTCGCAGAGTCGGACATATAAATAAATAAATAAATAAATATTCTGGGACAAATCACACATGGTCATCTGGCCCCAAAGTAGGATTCCCTGTGTTATGGGTTACCAGAGACTGATATACATACTTATATACGTTTAAATACATACATATATAGATATTTAACACCCAGACACAGAGCAAACAAATCTGCTCATCACACAAATGCTTGCCCTGGGTGGGGATCGAACCCACAACCCTCGGATCAGTAGTCAAGGGCACTAACCACTGAGCCACCGAGTCAGTCAAAAAGAACACATATGAAGAACAGAGTATCAGTTTTTATAGCACTTTCCTACGTACCTATTTGGTTCTGCAAGATGTAGATGTGACAATTAAATATTCAACTCCCTATGAACTTAATAAAAACCCAAGAAAATCCGTTGGGGGCTGCCATCAGCGGGATATCTTTGACTCGGAGACTCATTGGTGATGACAAACTAGTTATCGAAAAGCTCTAAAGCTTTGAGTCTATATTTGGGAAAATGTGCGCAAGAACTTCACGATCTCATTCCCCCGGCTGCATTCCACCGTCGGTCAACGAGAGGCAGGGAGGGGCTGCACCCTTTTGTTGTTGATGTTCCACCTATCAGCAAAAATTGGTACGCTTCCTCATTTATTATTTGGACACGAATGAGTGTAACTCCTTGCCTGCGTCAGTGTTTTTCGATTCTTATATTTTGGGGACCTGCAAGGTGAGAATAGTGAACAGGCATTTTTTGAGTTTACGTGTACCATACTCGACTGCATCGTAACTTCCTATCAGGTGAGTTGCAGTCAAACGCACAAAATTTTTTTTATTGAAAAAAAAAGGTAGGAACAGCCTTCCAGTTGTTCTGGCTTTGTATGACGTTTTATTAGTGTTGTATATACCTAGTTCAACGTAAAGTAGAGAAGTTACCTCCTCCGAACTATTGCCCTATCTAGATATACCTACCAGTATTTTTGTAACCCTATAAGCTTTTACCTAAGATATCTATACTCGTGAGGTGAACGCCTCTATTTGCGAAATACAGAAAATAAGAAAATGGAAATATATTCTTGAAATGGACACAAATTTTGACAAAGGTTACGAGCTTACAAACGCCCGTCACTCATTTTGCCATTTTAGCCCCTTTCATATGCAGAAATTGGTTTCTTAACATGTGAATTTAATAACCGACTTCAAAAAAGAGGAGGTTCTCAGTTCATTGGAAAATATTATTTTATTTAGGTACCTGACCTAATTATATCTTGAAAAAAAATTTTACTTGGTAAAAAATAAGGAAGAACCCTAAGCTTTTACCTAAGATATCTATGTATATAGTAGGGTAAGTACTTGTGACGCAAACGCCTCTATTTTCAAAATACAGAAAATAAGAAAATAGAAATATATTCTTGAAATGTTAAGAGTTAACAGGTTAAGAGCTTACAAACGTCCGCCACTCATTTTGCCAGCATAGTCGCTTTCAAATGCAGAAATTGTTTTCTTAACATGTGAATTTATTAACCGACTTTAAATTATTTTGAACAAAAAAAACAGACTTCAAACATCTCAGCCATCTTCAGATTCTAGTGTCCTTATCATAGTACCACACTTGGGTGATCTTCTTTTTTAACAAAAAAGAATCATCAAAATCGGTTCATAAACAACGAAGTTTTCCGCGAACACACATAAAAAAAACGGTCGAATTGACAAACCTCCTCCTTTTTTGAAGTCGGTTAAAAAAGGAGGTTATTTTATTACCTGACCTAATTATTTCTTGAAAAAAAAAATGTACTTGGTAATATAATAAGGAAGAAGTAGATGTGTTGGTGATTTTCCCCACTTACAATTGTTTTTGTATATTTAAGAGCGAAAACAAAAAATGCTTCAATACTTATGTACTTCAATTGCAAAGCTCATAATCAGAGTAACAGAATATTCATAGTTTTCTCTATTTTTTTTACTAACCGTAATATCCAAGTTGGCGGAAAAAACCTCTTTGAATCGTTGTTTAAACCACAGTCTTAAAAACTTCTTTTGTTTTAAACAATTTTTAAAAAGTCGGAAATGTTCTTTGAATTCGCTATGTTCTTATTTCATTCTGTTTCCTTTGTTCTTTGAGATTATCTGTTTTGCCCGCGTCCGGCAAATTCGTAGATTCTTTTGATGAAAAAAAAAATTCCATGGAAAAAAACATCTTTAAGTTGATTTGCTTTTGTGTTCAGTGAAAAATTCCGTCTTCTTATAGTATTTTATTAATGCATGCAACTGGATTAATTTTAAAGGGATGAACGGTTTAGATTGTGTTTGAATTATTTACAAGCTTTCTTAATCCCTTAGCTAACTATCTTTTAAGTGTAAGCTTTATAGTAGGTACCCGCATTTTCATTCTTACGTTCTGTTTATTTGAGACAAGTTGTGATATTTTTTACCTTTAAGTTTGTAGGTAACAATATTGATTTAAAGGTGTGAAAAACTATAAAAAAAATAATTAAAACTCGACTTAACCCTTTCTTTTTGGCCAGTCGGGTGAAAATGTATCCCATGTTACGCACGGGATCAAGACGAATCTAACGACTCCACGCACTCCAAAATCTATCAAGCTGTTTAGGCTACAGAGCTTGCCAAATAAATATATACATACATACATCCTTGGGGGAGGCCTTTGTCCAGCAGTGGACGATTTTTGGCTGATATGATGATGATGATGATGATGATACATACATACAGGCCTCCCACTCGGTGGACCGACGAACTGGTGAAGATCGCGAAAAGCCGCTGGATGCCGGCAGTGCAGGAGCCGTTGTCGTGTAGATTTTTGGTGGTGGTCTTTGTCCAGTAGTAGACGTCCCTCGGCTGATATACATTTAGGAAATCCGTTGAAATGTTTTTAGTTCACATGCTTATGAGACTCCGAGAATCGCACGCCTGTTTGTTTGTTCTACACCTAAATTGCTGAGCGGATTTGGGTAAAATTTGGTAGGTATATTGATCATTCCCTCTAGTATATCTAGCAAATACGTTGAAGACTACTAAGTTTATGATATGGCGTCCCCTCTTACCGACCCTTAGGATATAACAGTGAGGGCCGCTATTCCTGCCAACACCGTAAGGCGAAGGCAAGGACCAGCTGCGGTAGGTCTTGCCGCCAAGACGCTTGTCCTGGTACTCTGCAAGGCGAGTGCCTCTTGGAAGAGAACCACTACCTACTGTCCAGGTAGGTCCCGGTGCTTTAGGCACGCTCACCTCCCTCAAATTGATCAGACTAGATTAACACACTAACTTTTATTCCACGCTTGCAAGCTCCTTGCAACCTCGATAACAGTCATAAAAACGATATCCTCGTGGGCGAACATACATACATACACAACTGGGGCTGTACTCATAATACTGAAAAGCTTTTGTTGTATGACTTTTCTGAAATCACAAAATAAAGAATTAACTCTTTCATACATGTCGATCATCTGATTCGACTAATTTTATGAAATTTTGTATGGAGGGCCCAATTTTTTTTGAGAATTGACTATTGGTTCCTTGGAGAAAGTTATTTAGTGTGACGGGTAGAACCCCCAGTTAACGGCCATTTTTTACACCCTGTATACACTCGAAAAACATAACACGTGATTCTGGGGCAGTCGAGTAATAATACACAAATATTTCGTAGATTTTTTCAGTTTTGTCACATCATGCCCCAACATAAGCCGGACACATCAGTTTCGTGTCACTCTGAAAAATAATGACACGAAAAGCTTTTGTTAAATCAGTCTAATTGCTTGTCCTACAACGAACCAAATTAATCCGTGAATGTCACAGTGTCACTATACAACCTAAAAAAAAATTTTACTTCCTTTCTTGGCATGTCGTTTAATAATAATAATATCATTTATTTTCAGACCGAAGATCCATATTTTTTAGTAAAAACAAAACTTAACCTATTATTAGTAACAGCAAAAGCAAATAAAATTTTGAGTGAAACGGATAAGAAAGTTAGTTTCTGAAGCAGACATATGGACTGCGTAGGAGGCCCACCCAGTGTTTTAGGATAGGCCCCTCACACCTATCAGCAATCAACTTCAGAATCCCGTTGGTGCTACCCCGCAATCTTACCATCAGGGAGTTTACTTTTTTACGCATAATCGCATAAAAATCATCAGTGAGGGCACAGCAGAAGCGGGGCAGCCCCAACAGAACCCTGAATACGTTGTTGTATTGTGTATGTAAAATAGTTAATACATCATATTCATAATTAATTACAACGATTTAAAAAAAAACACTCTTGATACACTCTGTATATAAGAATCAATTTCTTCCTAACTTTTAATCAACTTCTAAATCCTAATCGCTCGGACTTTCTTATCTCCTATTCCTAAATACCGCACCTGTTACTGGATTCTAACCACAAACAGAAACTCTAACCTAACAAGAGAAACTGATTTAAACTTCCCCAGACTGCTAGGTTCTGATCCAGCCCCTAATTAATCTGCCCCAAGGCTCCAAGATAAACTGTTACATTGAGAAACTAAAACCTTGAAGCGATTACACAAAATTAGATTTCCCTTCATAAAGTGATACCTACAGGACAGATCGTTCGTCTTATCCACAATACTAAACGGCATCGAACTCACTCATTCTAACGTGACCATTAAAAAAAACGGTACATTTTTAAAACTTCGATGCTACGTTCTGATCCAGCCGCTAATTAATCTGCCCCAAGGCTCCAAGATAAACTTTTACATTGAGAAACTACAACCTTGAAGCGATAACACAAAATTTGATTTCCCTTCATAAAGTGATACCTACAGGACAGACCGTTCGTCTTATCCACAATACTAAGCGGCATCGAACGCACTCATTCTAACGTGACCATTAAAAAAAACGGTACATTTTTAAAACTTCGATGCTACGTTCTGATCCAGCCGCTAATTAATCTGCCCCAAGGCTCCAAGATAAACTTTTACATTGAGAAACTACAACCTTGAAGCGATAACACAAAATTTGATTTCCCTTCATTAAGTGATACCTACAGGACAGATCGTTCGTCTTATCCACAATACTAAGCGGCATCGAACTCACTCATTCTAACGTGACCATTAAAAAAAACGGGACATTTTTAAAACTGCGAGTCGGACTAACACTCCGAGGGTTCCGTACCACCACACCTCTCAGCACCTACATAATATAATGACAATGATACCCATCCACATTACAAACAAAAGACATAACGAGAGTTACAAAAATATGCTTTTTCTGTCATTCGGTTCGGACTTTTTAGCGTGAGTACGACTCACACTTTGCTGATTTTTGGGGTTCCGTATTATTACAAATAATAAAACGGAACCCTTAAAAATCAGCAAAGTGCGAGTCGTACTTTTTTAACTTCAGTATTAGTATAATGTAAACCGATTTAGTTTCACGCTTGTATGTTTTCATGATAGAGCTAAATCAAAAATACTTTTAAAGACCTTTTTTTAGCTGACACATTTTTTTCTTTTGTTATAAAGTTTCATCGTAATCAGTCAAATCGTTTAGAAGCTACACGATCACTAACAGACAAGATAGATAAATAGAGGCCAAAACCCTTCACGATTACTCGATTAGAGAACAAACTTAGTTGTGCAAATAAATCCGGTTGCATTATTCACTCCGGAGCTTGCAATGAATCGGGGTTTAATCCAGACAAAATTGCTTATCGTCTGTTTGAAGTTCGAGATGCCTCTGAATCACTCTTTAGCGCATATGGAATACTTAACTTGGTTTAGTTGTTGTAATCTTTTGATCTCCTTTTTGCTGTTTATCTTTTTTACCCGACTGCGCCAGAAGGAGGGTTATGTTTTACGAGTGTCATCATCATCATCGCTATTGGACATAGGCCTCCCCTAAGGATTTCCACGACGACGGGTTCTGCGCTGCCCGCATCCAGCGGCTTCCCGCAACCTTCACCAGGTCATCGGTCCACCGAGTGGGAGGCCTGCCTATACTACGTTTTCCGGTGCGTGGTCGCCACTCGAGAACTTTACTGCCCCAGCGGCCATCAATTACAATCAATTACGTTTTCGAGTGTATGTTTGTTTAAAGAGTGACTTTTAATTAGTTTTTTATAGCAAGGGATATGAATGCACTCGTGATTACAAACAACTTTCCCAAAGGAACTATACTCGTATGTGAAATCAGATAAAAAAAGTTGGTCCTTTATACATAACTAGCTGTTTCCCGCGGTTTCACCCGCGTGGACAACGTTTCTATGACTTTTCGAGGGTGCGCAGTGCGCGAGCCGCAAGCGGCTCGCGAGCGTGGTAAAAAGTAGCCTATGCCTGAATCCAGGTCCTAATCTGTCTACCTACCAAATTTCAGCCAAATCCGTTCAGTAGTTTTTGCGGGAAAGCGTAACAGACAGACAGAGTTACTTTCACATTTATAATATTATAAGTAGGGATAAGTTATCAAATCGGCAAAAATGTATAAAGGACTCAATTTTTTTTTTCATATTTGACTTATAGTTTTTTTTGGTAAAGTTGTTTGTAATCACCAGTACACATTCATATCCTTTGCTATCAAGAACTAATTAAAAGTCACCCCATATAAATTATGTATATTTCTTTGGCACGCCCTGTAGCCTACACGGCTTGATGAATTTTTGGATTCGACGTGTCGTTAGATTTGTGAGTGACATAGGATACATTATTACCCGACTATCCAAAGAAAGAGGTTCAACGGTGGCTCAAGGTGTCGGTGGCTCAACCGGTAACGACGCGGTCCATCTAACCAGAGGTACAGGGTTCAAATCTGGACGGCCAATGTACCAATGAGTTTTTCAAAAACTTACGTACATATCATTACCGATTGCTTTAACGGTGAAGGAAAACATCGTGAGGAAACCTGCACAGGCCTGCGAAGAAACTCGAAGGTTGTGTGTGAAGTCGACCAACCCGCACTGGGCCCGCGTGGTCGACTAAGGCCTAATCGCCCTGATTCAGGGTAGGCTCGAGCCCCTCGGTGGGGACGTATATGAGCTGATATAAAATCCAAAGAAAGAGGTTATTAATTTCTTTGGCACGCTCTGTAGCCTTTTTTTTTTTTTAAATTGGTAAACCCTTGACAACATCTCACCTGATGGTAAGTGACGATGTTGCCTAGGATTTTGGAGTGAGGTGTCATAAGATTCCTCTTAATCCCGTGAATGACATACGATACATTTTCACCCGACTGGTAAAAAAATAGGGATTAAGTTTTTTATGCAGTCGGGTTTTTAATTTTTATATTATTCCTAAAGTTATTTCATATTCGCACAAAGTGCTGAACAGGATTGGAGACAGAGTGGAGTCCTTCTTTCTTGGAAGGTTCACCCTATTTCATTTCCGCTGAGCCAGTGTGGTGGAGTGACATGTTAGTAAGTAAATATGGCTTTTCTTCTGTTCAATTGTCTTTTGAAATTTTATTTTATGTATTCCATAGAAATTATTAACATAGATATTAGTGAAAGTGTTACTCACAATCTATGGACTTGGCTTTCTAAAGCTCAGTTGTGCAAACTGTTCCGTGTAATATACCAAATAAAAGGAATTGCTGTTAGAATCTTGAATATATTTTTGATGTAAATTTAAAATAAATAGTTTTGAAGTTATTTAATAAAATACGCGAAAATTGACCATTCGCCCTCCCCCCTTGTCCCTTAAACTACTATGCCTATAATATAGAAAAAAAACAGTATATGAGGTTGAATGCATATTGATGTATTTTTGTTGCCGCTATAACAACAAATACTAAAAATTTGAAAAGTGAAAGTCTTCATACAAAAAAACCTGTTTTTATAAACGTTAAGAAACTAGCGCCATCTAGTATGATAGTACGGAACTGAAGAAACTAGCGCCATCTAGTATGATGGTACGAGACTGAAGTAACTAGCGCCATCTAGTATGATGGTACGGAATTGAAGAAATTAGCGCTATCTAGTATGATGGTACGGAACTGAAGAAGCTAGCGCCATCAAGTATGATAGTACATAACTGAAGAAACTAGCGCCATCTAGTATGATGGTACGGAACTGAAGAAACTAGCGGCATCTAGTATAATAGTAAAGAACTGAATAGAACTAGCGCTATCTAGTACGGTGGTATGGAACTGAAGAAACTAGCGCCATCTGGTATGATAGTACGGAACTAAATAAAACTAGCGCTATCTAGTATGATATTACGGAACTGAAGAAACTTGCGCCATCTAGTATGATGGTACAGAAATGAAGAAACTAGCGCCATCTAGTATGATAGTACGGAACTGAAGAAACTAGCGCTATCTAGTATGATGGTACGGAACTGAAGTAACTAGCGCCATCTAGTATGATGGTACGGAACTGAAGAAACTAGCGCCATCTAGTACGATAGTAAGGAACTGAAGAAACTAGCGCCATCTAGTATGATGGTACGGAACTGAATAAAACTAGCGCTATCCAGTATGATGGTACGGAACTGAAGTAACCAGCGCCATCTAGTATGATGGTACGAAACTGAAGAATTTATCGCTATCTAGTATGATGGTATGGAACTGAAGTAACCAACGCCATCTAGTATGATGGTACGGAACTGAAGAAACTAGCACCATCTAGTATGATGGTACGGAACTGAAGAAGCTAGCGCCATCTAGTATGATAGTATGGAACTGAAGAAACTAGCGCCATCTAGTATGATGGTATGGAACTGAAGAAACTAGCACCATCTAGTATGATGGTACGGAACTGAAGAAACTAGCTCCATCTAGTATGATAGTACGGAACTGAATAAAACTAGCTCTATCTAGTATGATAGTATGGAACCCCATGTGTGCGGTTCTGAATCGCACTTGGCCGCTTTTTTTATATTAAATTCTTCTCCTCCTAACCCGCTTTGCTTGACTAATTTTGTTTATTTTGGTACTTGTGGTTTCACCTGCATGGTCCTTAGCTGTAGTTGGACCCGGTAGGTGGCGCTGTTGTCAAGATCCAGAATTTTATTAAAGCGGAAACGAAGACGAATCCAGTAATTTGAAGTAACTAATTGTATTGAAGATTCTATGTATAGTGTCGTGATATTGTGTTGTGGGTTTTAGCTTTAGTTAATGATTTTCAAATTTTTACTGTATTATCTAAACTAACTAGGTCCTGTTCATATGCATATAAACAGATTCTGTCTGTATCATCGATATCGTCTTTCTCAGATTATGCAATTGGGGTAATAGTAATTTATCCAGAGCTTGTTTTCTTTACGGTACACTAATCTTCATTTTCCATTGCAATGGGAGCACTTAAATCTTATTAACTTCTGACAAAATTTTTAAAGGTCTGCAAGCTTACACAAAGAAGTTATTTTAATTTCGACCAATTCTAAGGGACGTAAGGGAAGTAACTTTTCTACACCTATTTTGTAATTTGCTTAATACATAACCTCAAATCATATCACAAATGTATTCAGTCCTACAAGTCGTTTTACAATGATCATTTCAAAACGAGCCTACTGTACTACAATGAAACTTTTTAAATATTTTTATGTCTTTGGCTTTAAAAAATGAGTAGGTATTCATTCCTACAAGTCGTTTTACAATGATCATTTTAAAACGAGACAACTGTACTACAAAAAAAATAATTAAATACATTTATAGCTTTGGGTTCAAAAATTCAATGTATGCTTATGATATGACACAATTTCAATGTATTTTCATTAAATTCATGGTCGTAGAAAAAGTATTGTATGCCACTGCCCGCAATTAGCCATTGTAACACTCGTGCTGTCTATTGTTCCACTCAGCAATGCACTCATGTATGTTACACAATTTACAATGTGTAACATGAGTGCACTCATGTTACTCGTTCTACAACGATCATTTCAAAACGGGATAATTGTACTACAATGAAACTTTTTAAATATTTTTAGGGCTTTGGCTTCAAAAATTCAATATATGATTATGAAAAAATATCAATGTATTTTTATTTATTTTATGGTCGTAGTAAAAGTATTGTATGCCACTGCGCGCAATGAGCCATTGTAACACTCGTGCTGTCTATTGTGCCACTCAGCGAAACACTCATGTTACAATGGCTCTCATTACTTGGCAGTGGCTTAAATAACTATTCCTTTTAACTTCCATCCTATGAAGATTTTCCTCTGTACTTACTATGAATAACAAAGAATTTGGATATGGCATTGTAATAAAACAGGTTTAAGTATGAAAATTTCGATTCAACTTTTCAAGTACAATGTCAATAAAAAAAAAACTAATATCCCTATGATGATACTGCTTTACTAGTGACAAGTGTGATTTCTTGGTTCCGATCCTCGGAGCCATGTACTAATAGAATAGAACGAATCGTTGTAAAACGAGATAGGGCATTTTTTCGACTAGTTTATTTGCTTCTATTTTCTTGAAAATACGAAGTCTTAAGTGGATTAATAAAAATTATGTTTTAACATGACTTTAGCTGCTGCGATAACTCTAGAGCTTCAGAATGAAAAATACCTTTAATATTAAAGTGTGTAAGTATTCAACTTTTAGGTACAAGCTTTTATTTGTAAGATTTTTAATTGTTTCGTATTCTTCTTAGCAATCCCTTTCATTTCATACTCACATCATAGTGGATGAGAGAAACAGGTAAGTGGTTTAAAATTCAGCTTGCAAGATTCGACATAAACAAACATACTTACCAACATTGCAAGTTAAACAATAGCTTTTAATTTTCGGTCAAAATGTTGGATCTATATCTATAAAACACGTATTTTCTTCAACCTCCTCCCATAGTCCACAAAGAGGACTCTCGTTTTGTTTCCTAATTTTACACTCGGCGCACACACCAAGCCTACTTAAACGCTCGACTCGAACAAAGAACTCCACGAGGGATTCAACATTTCCGAACATCTCCCAAACGTCATATTATGTAGCAGAACACATTGTAGCAAGCACATACAAGTACAAAGGTGCTTGAGGACCCGTAAACATGAATTGACCTACTTTTGGTGGGACACCGCTTCGGTAAAGATGTTGCGAGCCCGTTTTCAAACTGTCTGTTTTATGCATGTCTATACATATAATAAAACAAACTCCCCACCGCGTTTGTCTGTTTGTCTGAACGCGATAAACTCAAGAACTAACGAACAGATTTTAATATGGTTTTCATCAATGAACGGAGTGATTCATGACGAAGGTTTAGGTAAATGAGTTCTCGCGTACCGAGGACCCTCTAGTAAGCCAATAAAAGAGCTAAAAATCAAGTGTTAAAGTGCCTATCTGAGAACCTTGCCAACAGATAGGCAGAAACAATTCCTCACCGAGGACCCTCTAGGAAATTAATAAAAGAGCTAAAAATCAAGTGTTAAAGTGCATAACTAAGAGCCAACAAATAACTTAAAACAATTCCACACCGAGGACTCTCTAGGAAGCTAATAAAAGAATTATAAATAAAGTGGTAAAGTGCCTGGGAGCCATTCCAACACATCGGTATAGAAACAATCAGTGCCGTAAATAGCCTTTTCTGCACCCTGTGCGAGCTTCTATAAATGCGCCCTTGTTTTTTTAGATATTATAGGTACCCTAGAGCAATGATATGTATAGGCCTACTTTATTTCATTCAGGGTGACAAAATAAAGCACAAGGAACTTGGTGTTGGTGCACCAAATATCTATTTTTTAAAGAACTGATGTGGGCAAACAAGCAGACGAGCCATCTGATGTTAAGTGGACCCTTCGACATTATACCACCCACTGTGTCTCACTCACTAAAACTCAAACGCAAGTTCATTAGTGCAAATGTGTTGCCCACCCTGATGCTTAAAATTTAATTCTTGGGCCACTATGGTCTTCATACTTCTATAATAAAATAACACCCTGCAAAGTTTCATTAAAATGAGCGCGATGTTTTGTCCAATTTCATAGACGTTTTTTATGATACTGGCATGTAGGTACGTATGTGTTAGAATCGAGCACTAGGGGCGCAGGGGGAACTGATCAGGAGCAAACAAAAAAAATAATAGTCCTGCCTGGTCTGGCCATTCTTGCGCCCCCCAGAGTCTACGCCCTGTGCCTGAGCACCGGTGACACCGCCCTATTTACGGCACTGGAAACAATTCCTCACCGAGGACCCTCTTGTAAGCTAATTAAAGAGCTAGAAATCGAGTGTTAAAGTGCCTATCTAAGAGTCTTGCCAACAGATAGGTACAAACAATTCCTTACGAGGACCTTCTAGTAAGCTAGTAAAAGAGCTAAAAATCAAGTGGTAAAGTGCATATATGAAAGCCTTGCCAACAGATAGGTAGAAACTATTTCTCACCGAATACCCTCTAGTAAGCTAAATAAAACAGCTAAAAATCAAGTGTTAAAGTGCCTATCTAAGAGCCTTGCCTACAGATAGGTAGAAACAATTCTTCACCGATGACCCTCTAGTAAGCTACGCTAGTAAGCTAATAAAAGAGCTAAAAATAAAGTTTTAAAGTGCCTATCTGAGAGCTTTGCCAGCAGATAGGTAGAAACAATTTCTCACCATTCCTGCATCTACAGCCAGCCTTGAGATGGCCTCCGGGATTTCCAGTCACCACAAAAGATTAAACGCACGGCGTAATTAAGGCTAGGTGTTTTTATGAATTATTAGACCACATGGGATGTTGCTAAAATTATGTTGAGCTATTATGTCCGATGCGCAACTGGTACTGTAGGGCGCTTTGTAGGATCTCGCAAAATAAAACTGACAGTAGATACCTCATATTTATCTGAGATACAAATAAATTGTACAGCCACGCTGTGCGTACTTTCTCGCGAAGCCTTCACCGTCTGTAGTAGTCGAGCGTACACAAATGAACCATAAACATTACGCTTACTTAGTAGTAAATATTTAGGTAAGAACATCTTACAGTTGATGAAAAATTTACAAATAATTTGGGTTTGTATGGCAGTAGGGTAAAATCGTTATCCCGATTGGCACTCTAAGCTAATTCTGTGGTTACTTGCTTACAGTTAAATAACATCGAAATTTAGGACTGTTATAGCTATGCTAGATTTTTAAATAGGGATCTTGCTATTGAATAAAACATTTTTTAAGGTATTTGTATTAAATATTTCAAAAATAAAAATTGGCTTACAAAAGTACAGTGATTGGCACTCAAAATATATCGACAGGCACCATAAATATCTACACATTTATATTAATTATATGTAAATTATACAAAAAAGAGATTCAAAGTACAGTCACAAAATAAATGTACATTTTAAAAACAATTACTTTTGCAGTGGTAATAGAACATTTTGATATCGAAAATTTAAGAACGTTATACAAATCGAACTGCACTGCACATCTTAAATTGAACGATTATTGACTCCTTAACTAAGAAAGCCTACTTAGCTCTGATAGTTTAGATTATTACTATCTTTTTCAGATACCTGATAAAGGAGGAATGGTTATCACATACCCGAAATATTTTTGAAACACCTATTCAACTACACCCACACCATGGGATAGGTGAGATAAAAATTCACCCCCACTTTTAAGGGTAGGTTAGTTAAAAAAAATATCAATATTTTATTCTACCACTTTGTCGGCGTGATTAATATGTATACTTATGCTAAATTACAGCTTTCTAGTACTAAGAGTCTCTGAGTTAAACAGACGCCGACAGACGGACAGAGTCCCTAAAAAATATATCCCTAGGCTAAATCCCATCCAAATCCGATAAGTAATTTATGAGCTACAGCATGGAGGGACACAGCAGACAGACATTTCGTACTTTTTTATTTTAGGTCTTTGTTGTTATAAGACAATCGATACAGCAACATCGATTCAACAAAATCTCAACTTCGATTATTATTTTTTCCGACACGTGGTTTACTTATATAAATATATTTTTCGATAGACTCCTACGTCTTTCGAAAATAAAAATAATGAGGAATTTGGATGGAATGAGTATTTGGTTAAATTGAAATGATTGGCAATCCATTAAATTTATTAATAGTACATTATTGCTGAGGGATGAAATGGAGCAATTCATTTGTAGACGAGTATAAGATTGAATCTCCCACGCGGTGGACCGACGACCTGGTAAAGATCGCGGGAAGCCAACAATTGCGGGCAGCGCAGGGCCGATCGCCGTGGAAATCCTCGAGGAAGGCCTTTGTCCAGCAGTGGACGATTTTCGGCTGATATGACGATGATGATGATAAGATTGAAGCATTCGAGGTTTAAATACTTACCTTTTTTATTTATTCACAATTGGTAAGCCCTTGACATTATCTCAACTGATGGTAAGTGACGATGATGCCGAAGAAGGAAGCAGGCAGGAAGTTTTGCGGGGGTCGGCCACGCTGCGGCTTTCCGAGGTTTTCTCAGTATTTTTGTATGAAACTTATAAAAACTAATTACTGATCTAGTAAGCTGATTAAATTTCCTTTTTGATTATATTTTTTTTAGATTTCTTCTATCACAAAAAAATTAAATACAACATGATTAATTTAAGAGTTTTGATTTTTCTTTGTTTTTTTTGTTTTGTTTTTTTATTTGTATTTATATTCTACATAAATACAGTTCAAAATGATTGTTTTCTAATGGCTAGGTAATTTAACTACATGATACAAAACAAAAAAGAGATAGCCTAGTGCAAAAAAAAATTAAAAAAATATTGCTATATGATAGGTACATCCGGTCTAGCCTAGCGGGGGTCGGCCGCGCTGCGGATTTCCGAGGGTTTCTCAGTATTTTTGTATAAAACCTATAAAAACTAGTTACTGATCTAGTAAGCTGATTAAATTTCCTTTTTGATCATATTTTTTTTAGATTTCTTCTATCACAGAAAAATTAAATACAACATGATTAATTTGAAAGTTTTTTTTTTTTTTGTTTTTTTTTGTTTTGTTTTACTATTTCTTTTTCTATTCTACATAAATACAGTTAAAAATGATGTTTTTATAATGGCTCGGTAGTGTATCTACATGATACAAAACAAAAAAGAGATAGCCTAGTGGAAAAACAATAAAAAAAAAATGCTACAATGTGATTTTCATTTGTTTTCCTTGCCGATGCAAATAATGTTTTTTATAATTTTTCTAAGAGTTTTTTCGAACAAGATACGGTGATAAAATCACTACACAGTAAAGCAGTAATACCTTAGAATAGAAATACATGCAATTTACTTACCATTCCATCTTATAATCCCACAGAATTGATTCGAACTGGTCACGGAACCCTAATTTGTTGATAAAACACAGAACTTTTTCACAAGAGTTTTTTCGAAAAGGAAACTATGTAAAAATCACTTCACAGTAACGCAATAACACCTTACTATATGAATAAATTCAATTTACTGAGAATTCCGTGTTAATTTCATCAAAATTGAGACACAATTACACAACAATCGCGTAAATAATCAATAAATATGGCCGGCTTATTTTTTTTTTTATATACCACAATTATTTTACTAGCTCTGGGTTTAAGGCCTGATAATAGTGCACTAATGGCCGGACCTATATTTCGCGTACATTTCGCCAAAGTTTACCAACCTTTGTATACCATTTTCAACCATGCGATCGGGGCGCCTTAAAGTACGTAAAAAACAACCCAAATGGGTTGTTTGTCAGTTGAGCGATGTTCGTTGAACATCCCAATTTGGCCGTTTGTCGCTAGAAGAGTTATCTGTTGATTTTCTGAAAATAACGCAAGGAAATAAATACATAAATACAAAAAATACGTGTATAACAGTGACGTGGAAAAAGTCTAATCTGAATTATATTTAGATTCATAGGTATAAAAACTTCTTAAAGAAGATTAAAATACGCACAGATCATATACAGACTTTTTTCACGTCAATGGCATAGATAAAAAAACCGGCCAGTGCGAGTAAGAACTGCTCACAAAAAGTTCAGTACCATCATACAAGATGGCGCTGGTACAAAGGGTTCCGTACCATGATACTAGACAGCGCCAGTTTCTTCACGTTTAAAAAGAAAACACTTTTTTTGTATATAGACCGCTTATTTTTTTTACTTTTTCTAATTTTAATATTTTTTGTTATAGCGTCAACAGAAATACATCATATGTAAAAATTGCAACTGTCTAGCTATCACGGTTCATGAAATACAACCTGGTGACAGACGGACGGACAGCGAAGTCTTAGTATTGGGGGTCCCGTTTTTACCCTTTGGGTACGGAACCCTAAAAAAGACTACTTATTGAGTCAGAGGTATGAAAAAATATTTTTATTAAGTTCTTGTTTGCATGTCTTTGTAAAAAGGTTAAATGTGTAATGCATTATTAATTTACATGTCCCCATAATCTACCTACCTCATTTACGCAAATAAAATATTATTCTATTCTAAAAGTTTTGTGCGGGAGATGGGACGGCGTTTTAGGGAGCGTAGCGGAACACCCTGGACACTTCATACAACGGGCTAGAAAAGGAATGACGGAAGAAACAAAATGGCGGCGACAACCAAACTGTAACCAATCTGTATCAATCTGGGTGACGAGGGGGTGAGGTCGGAATCTAGAGAGCGGCAGGGAGTCTCCAGCATACTGTATGTTAGTACTAATATATATGTTATAGGCAATGTGTATAATCCGGCATTGTATAGAATGCCTAGGCATTATAAACAATGCCTTAAACGTTCAGGCAATGTGTATAATACGATTCATTTCATACATTGCCTAGGTATTGTATTACATGCCCAAAGCGCATCAGATAATGTGTATAATGAACGACCACGGGAAGGAGAGGCGTGCGTATACAAATTCTGTCGCAAAAAAGTGTAGGTTAGGTTAGGTCAGGTGTTCTTTTTCAGTCAATGCGCGCGAGCCGAGCGAGCGGAGCGAGCGTGCCGCGGCAGCGGCCGGCGAAGCGCCAAAATGGACATCGCTCACGTATACAAATTTTGGTTAGGTTAAGTAAGGTAAGGTTAGGTCAGGTTAGGTTAGTTAGAGGTGCAAGTCGGGTTCCTCCTCGTGTGCCAACTGCTGCTTGTCCCTTTGGATACGTCTGGAGGGAACAGCAGAATCCTTTGGCCGGTGCATCCTGGGCGCTTGTCAATTATATCTCCTTGTGGGACATAATTGACTCGCGGCGAATACCCGACAAGCGGGAGGTATGCGTGTTCTGGGTTAAGTCACAGACACGCATACGGGCGCACGCCTCGCTCTACTTTTAGAATGCTGGCGTAGCGTGGAAGTATACCGTAATCCTTCGGGGGCGGGGGCCTTGCCTTAAATGGCCGGGCTGCGAGGAGACAACCTCTATAAAAAACATTGCGGACGAGGAGACAACCTCGTTAAAAAAAATTGCGGGCCATGAGAAGCAGGCGGTTATCTTTGTAGGATTACCCACGTTAATAAAAAAAAAAGGTTAGGTTAGTTAAAGCGGGTGTCGTGGGGTTTAGTCGGTGAGAGTCCGACTTAACCGCCTGCTTAGGGGGCGTTTATCCCTGTAGGATTACCCACGTTAATAAAAAAAAAGGTTAGGTTATACGCAGCACTCCTTTGTTCTATGCAGACGTATTTTTTCGATTACGTATATTACCTATGCTTCAACGGCATTCTATACAATGCCTAGGTATTCTATACATTTCCTAGGTAAAATGTAAAATAGTTTAAACATTGAATATCATTTCATACATTGCCTGAACGACTCCGGCATTCTATACATTTCCTAGGTATAGTATAGAATGCCTGCATTATACACATTGCCTATAACATATGTACTTTGGTAGCGGTGAGACCCGGTCCGGCGCTTTTCTGGTCCATTGCCATCCAGCTTGGCAATGCAATGTCATAGGCATTTTTGGATCAGAGACGTGCACAGAGGCGGGCATCTACTTAGGTTTAATAAAGGTTATTTTGTGTAAAACGGAACCCTATCAGGCTATCACTAAGACTTCGCTGTCCGTCCGTCTGTCCGTCTGTCACCAGGCTGTATTTAATGAACCGTAATAGCTAGTCAGTTGAAATTTTCACAGATAATGTATTTTTGTTGCCGCTATAATAAAAAATACAAAAAGTTAGAAAAAGTAAAAATCTCCATACAAAAAACGTGTTTTTTTTAACGTGAAGAAACTAGCGCCATCTAGTATGATAGTACGGAACTGAAGAAACTAGATCCATCTAGTATAATAGTACGGAACTGAAGAAACTAGAGCCATCTAGTATGATAGTACGGAACTAAAGAAACTAGAGCCATCTAGTATGATAGTACGGAACCGAAGAAACTAGAGCCATCTAGTATGATAGTACGGAACCGAAGAAACTAGAGCCATCTAGTATGATAGTACGGAACTGAAGAAACTAGAGCCATCTAGTATGATGGTACAGAACAGAATGATGTGTGCGTTTCTGACTCGCACTTGGCCGTTTTTTTTTAATAAATGTGATATTAAAAGAAGTTAAAGTCATCACAATCGCTACTAAATCTTCCAGTTAACCTTTTTATTCATATTCCTAGTTATTGAGAGAGAAATATTGCTTTTTAATATAATTTCCGAAACGGAACACTTGGGTCTCGACGGGATTCGCCTAATGGATTCCGCTCATGCTGCTTGTCTTTCTCTTTCTAGTCTGCTCCAGCGAGTTCTTTCAGTTGGACATATTAAATTCATTTTAACTAGTACTGCCTTTTTAAATTCCCTTTGCTGTCTTGCATATTTTAAAAGCAAGTCAAGTTGCTGCCAAGGCTCTTTTAAAAAGCCGCTGAATAATTTTACTTGCCTTAGTGATGTTTGAGAAATGAGAGGTTTTTTATTGTTATCTTGGACTCTTTGGGTTTTATTTTACTTCCGAGTCCAAATTTTTAAAATTTATCAAATCAATTTCGTTGCATGCTTGCAAGGCACCGGAGAGATGCGGAGAAACCCTTTTGCTAGTTTTTTTTTGGGTAATTACTACTAAATATCGGTCTTGCAAAAAATATTGGACATACTTTAGGATATTGTCTGAGGAATGTGCTTATATGTTACACGATATTGTGTACTTTACTCGATCATAAAAAATCCCAAAAAAGTCTAAAAAGAATTGTTAATTAATGAAATTTCTAAATTTTGCACATAGTTTTTATATGGAGATATTTATTTTTGAATACTGCGGAGAATCTGCTAAATTTTAGTTTATAAATTGAAGTCTTATGAGAAATAACAGCGTAAAACATTGAAAAAGTGCAAAAGTGTGGTTATTTTCTTGACTCTTTACACGTACAGGATTAGAAATGCCTCGCCTTAAGGCAATGTTAATTATTTTGACAAATAGGACTGACATATTTTTAGGCTTCCATACCAGGTACTGGGACCCTATTACTAAGCCTGCACCGACAGTATGTCTATCCGTTCATCTGTCTGTCTGACTTTCAATAGGCTGTAACTTTTGAACCGTAATAGGTAGCCGGCTGAAATTCTCAATATCTAAACACATATTTGTTTATTATGAGAGATTTACTAAGAAATATTTTTATTTTTTTTCTCTATTGTAGAAACGGTAATACGTATGTACATGCCTGAAACTTGATATAATTCTAACTAATTCTAGTCCTAAAGTAAAACAACTAACATTAAAAACCAGCTAAGCGTAAGTTGTACTCGCGATAAGGATGATAACGGAATGAAAAAAATGCTTATTTCTGTCGCTCGCGTTGCTGTCCTTTGCTTGAAATTAATAAGTTTTATCTTTTTACTTGTGTGGAGAGGTGTGGTGCGCGGGACGGAATCTCACTTGGCCGGTTTTTTTTACTATGTTCTGGCAGGTTGTTTTGGCATAACTAAAGCACACCCTGGACACTTCATACAACGGGCCAGAAATTACATTTCAAAAAAGGAATGACGGAACAAACAAAATGGCGGCGAAATCCTATTCGTTCGACAACCAAACTGCAACCAATCTGTATCAATCTAGGTGACGAGGTGGTGAGGTCGCAATCTAGAGAGCGGCAGAGAGTGTCCAGTATACTGTATGTTAGTACTAATATATATGTTATGGCAATGTGTATAATCCGGCATTGTATAGAATGCCTAGGCATTATAAACAATGCCTGAAACGTTCAGGCAATGTGTATAATACGATTCATTTCATACATTGCCTAGGTATTGTATTACATGCCCAAAGCGCATCAGACAATGTGTATAATGAACGACCACGGGAAGGAGCGGCGTGCGTATACAAATTCTGTCGCAAAAAACTGTAGGTTAGGTTAGGTCAGGTGTTCTTTTTCAGTCAACGCGCGCGAGCCGAGCGAGTGTCCATACTGTATGTTGGTACTAATAAATATACTTTGACTTAAGTGACCAACTAGGTTACCATGCGCAGTGTCATACAATTTTTTACTCGCATTTTCTTTTCTATCGCCATACAAGTAGATATGACGAGAAAAGCGACAACATTTTTCACGATACGCGTTTGTTGCCCCGGTGTCACATCAGCTCATATATACGTCCCCACCGAGGGGCTCGAGCCTACCCTGAATTAGGGCGATCGGGCCTTAGTCAACCACGCGGGCCCAGTGCGGGTTGTTCAACTTCACACACAACTTTCGAGTTTCTTCGCAGATGTGTGCAGTTTCCTTACGATGTATTCCTTCGCCTTCAGAACGTCAGATAAACGTGCATATGAGATACGTGGCAGGACTCGAACCACTAACTCGCGGATAGGAGGTATCGGCCCTTACCCTTGCGCCGCCGACGACGCTTTTCCCCGGTATCTACTTGAAAATACAAAAAACCCTGAACTTCTTGGTACAAAACATATTAATAATTTAGACTGTGCAAATAAGCTCGCTTTAAAATAAATTACATTTCCTTTCAGCTAAAACAAAAGACCTCGCAAACCAGCGCCCACTATTCATTTTCAACCATTCTTATTACTCAGGACTTAAGACTTAAGTCAGAACCTAATTTGATCTCACAATTTTCTTTCCAACCATCGCTTGGGGCTCAATGTCAACGTTTCTTTAGGATTACACTTTACAAACTTCATATTTCAGTTGACTTTTAATATTTGTTTGAGAGAACAGGAAGGGCGTTGAATTTCAGGACTGCAAATATAAGTTTGCAATTCCGATGCAGTGGTCATTCTGTCTGGCCTGGCAACGTCTTATGACATTTTTAAGGGAAATGAGTATTCTTTGTTTCCTTCGTACCCGTTAGTATGCTCTAAAGAGTTGATAATTTTATATGAAAACCACTAAGTTTCAATGTCTTAGATTTGCCTTATTTCAATAATAAGGATGACGACAGCATCAGAAATAAATTGTGATACTTAAACTTCGGAAAACCTTACTCGTTTTGTTTTCCATCAAGTCTTCGATTTTTAATTCACCAAAATCACAAAATGAGTACATAAATGACGCTGCTTAACTATGACGTCACGCCTGGGTATTTCTTACATTTTTAAAACAAAATGTAATTTTTGACAGATGTTAAAAAGTAAATCAAATGACTAGCATTCTTCATCCTTATTTTTTTTTATTGTAGATTTGGAAGCGTTAATCGGTTTTTAGGGTTCCACAGTCAACAAGGAACCAATATAATTTCGCCATGTCCGTCTGTCTGTTTGTCCGCGCCTTAGCTTAGAGACTATTAGTACTAGAAAGCTGTAATTTGGCTTGTGTATACATATACGCAGAAAAAGTGGTACGATAAAATTAAAAAAAAAAAGTGTGCCTCCACTACCCTTAAAGAGGGGGTGATTTTTTTCGTTGACGGACACTATCGTGTGGGGTATGGTTGATTAGGTCTTTTAAAGCTACTGAGGGTATGTGTGGCGACATCTGCAGTACCCGCCACATACAACTACATAACCTCAACTCAAGACTGAACCATCGATCATACTATATGGAATTACATCTTCATCTCGATAGATGGCATCTAGAACGCGCTATTAGAATTTCTTCAGCGCTAAGCATATATACAAGCACCAACCATTCACGGTTGGTCCACGGCCGGACCCCAGGCACAACACCTCGCCTGGCGGAGATATCTCCCTTTGTCCTCGAGAGTAGGAACACACCGTCCCCTACATTGGTGACCCGACGCAGAACATCGACGCACCTTCAGCCAGCAACACCGTACCTACAGTATGCTTAAACCATTTTTCGATTCAGGGATTAGTTTGCGAAATATTAAGCTTTAAAGTGCAATTTTTTTTAGGTCAAAGTATCTTTCCAGCTAAACCGCTATTTCAGGTCATCTGAAAAAAAATTAAAATAGTTGGAGATGTAATCAATTTAAAAGAAAAACTATCACAACTAAGTAGGCTTTCTCAGTTTAGGAGTAGTAGTTGACCAAATTAAGATGTGCAGTTGGGTTTGTAAAAAGTTAATAGATTTTCCATAGAAAATGTTTTAATACCAACTGCAAATATAATTTTGTTTTTTAAAAAATACATTTATTTTTTGAAAAAACTACGGAACCCTACTTTGCACGAGTCCTACTCGCACTTACCCGGTTCTTTTCCCGAATAAAAATTTGTTAGGTGCTCGAACTGTAACGAATAATTGTTCTTTCAAACTTTCCTTGTATAACGGAAACAGGAAATGGTTCTGTGAATTGACATAAACTCTCGGAAACAATGATTGAATTCCTTTAAGGAAGATAAAAGCTACTTAAGACTATTCCAGAGGGATCTAAAGCCTGATTAACATTGTTCTTGTGTTTTAGTGAAGTAGATAGTACAGTAAGTGTACAGTTATGTATTGTATACGACTCGCTACTGTCCGATAGGGACTTGCCACTGTACTCTATACATCGCTAAAACATTTGACTAATCAACCTTTACTAAAAGACCCGAGCGAATAAGTTCGCCTCAAAATAGGGATGACGACAGCATCAGAAATAAATTATGAACTCTTGATCACTAAATTGCTCTCCTACTCAAACTTCGGAAAACATTACTCGTTTTGTCTTCCATCAAGTCTTCGATTTTTCATTCACCAAAATCACAAAATGAGTACATTTATGACGCTGCTAAACTATGACGTCACGCCTAGATATTACTAACATTTTTAGAACAAAATGTAGTTTTTGGCAGATGATAAAAAGTAACCCTCATCCTCTGAAAATGGTTCACTCGTCCTCAATTGTGACAAATACGCCTGTGTGAGATGTTTATGCTTCAACAATATAAAATTTCAAACATTTATTGACAGTTTGACTTAATTCAAATAACAAACGCCTTAGTCATAGTTGGCTTTATTCGAATAACATAAACGTCTTGGTGATAGTTAAATGTTTGTGGAAAAAAACATTATTAATATTGTTTTTTTTTTTTGTAAATATCGTTGTGCAACTATAAAATCAAACAATTGCAGATGATTTTCCTACCTATGAGGTAGTGAGGTACCAATGTAATTCATTGGTACTTCTTAAAATTACAATCTAGCGTAACTGCTATTGCTTAAGTAACATACTATGTAACTGTTCTTATTATCTCTAGTTACTTTTAAAAGGAAGACACTTAGTTATTTATTGTAGCACCAACTATCACTAATTCAAAAGTTTTTGTCCTTTTTAGTTATAACACTAGGTCCGTGTTGTCGAGGAGCTGGATGGCCTCAAGATTTACATAGCAATGAAGTCTCAAGATTTCACTTATTTTTAATAATATTATTTAGCATTTTTTTTATCTTTAGTATCAAACAAATTGCTTCTGTCGCGTAATGGTCAAATCCATTAGCTTCACATCAAGAGGTCGCGGGTTCAATTCCCAGCGAAGTCTAACCTTGTAAGACTCGGTTTCGTTGGTGGAAGGGAATTTTCTAAGCCCGCCCGGCTTGCTACCACCATTTTGTCTAAGTCTTACCACCAAACATCAATATTAACAACCATTGCGTTTCGGCTTGAAGATAAGATAGCCAGCTCCTCATTGCGTTGGGGAATCTCGGTGAGTCCTCTTAAACTTTGGTATCATCATCACTTATCACGTGATACGATGCCAAGGGCTTACCAATTGTGAAAGAAAAACATAATATGGTATAAAAACTCTTATTGTTAACTCTATTCAGAACAAAATAGCTTACGGTGCAAACAAAAAAATCCAGTAGGTAAGGCTTGGCTTCAAAAAAGTCTTTTATATTTTTCCGCTGAAAAACTTGGGAAACTGTCGGTTCTAAAAGATTGTGAAAAAGACTTTATCTACCTCATTAAGGCGCATTCCCTTTAAAATATTCCCGCAACGACGTTGTATCCGTATGTCTTGGGCAAAATCGCTGCACTGGTTACCATATTATACTCATTGACAGTGACGTTTTGTGGGTACATGACTCATGGCGCAGTATCACGATATGGCTTACTGTAGCGCAACGCCTTTGATGTAGCACGATGCCGCCACGGCGTAGGTAGTAGCCTGTAGCCAACCTGAGTTTGCCAGGCTGTGCCCCGCCGCCCGCTGCCCCGCAAATACCCCTTCCGTTGCTCTGCGTAAGAACATTCGTTACACTACTGCGTTAGTCATGCTAAAAAGTACAAAAACAATAAATATATTACTAAAAGCAAAAATATCGTAAGGGCAACGTGGGATGTTATTCAAAGTGAAACCGGAGTATTAAATACGAATAAATATATAGATACAATTAATGATAATGGTACAATGTTAGATGAACCTAAAGCTATAGCTGAATCATTTAATAATTTCTTTATAAACCTAACTAATACTACTGAAAATGTATGTGGTAGAAATAGAAATAGTGTTTTGAAAAGCAAAATACAAAACACTATATATTTGACTCCTGTCGACGAAGCAGATATAAATAACGTTATTTTTAGCCTAAATAACACAAATGCTGAGGGTTATGACAACATTAGCACGAAGGTAGTAAAAGCATGTAGTCACCAAATCAGTAAAGTTTTAGCCTTTTTAGTGAACCTCTCCATGGAATCAGGTACTTTCCCTGACAAACTTAAGTTATCTGTTGTTAAACCACTTCACAAAAAAGGTGAAAAGACATTAAGGGAAAATTACCGCCCAATATTCTTGATACCAGTTTTCTCAAAAATTTTTGAAAAAGTTATGCATGGAAAACTTATGGCATTTTTTACTAAATATGACGTTATTGATAAAAATCAGTTTGGTTTTCAAAAACAAAAATCCACGTCATTGGCAACGTTTTCTTTAATAAAGACGATTTTACAAAGTACCAACAAAAAATCACATACAACTGTGTTATTCTTTGACATGTCAAAGGCGTTTGACTTTGTTTCACAGGAAATACTACTTTGTAAACTGTATCACAACGGAATAAGGGGGCCAGCCCTTGATTGGCTTCAAACATATTTGCAGAATAGGCTACAATGCGTTGAGGTGCAAAAAATTAACAAAAAACATACATGCTTGACTTTTCGTTCTGAATTTCGACAAAATCTATTTGGGGTTCCACAGGGTAGTATCCTTGGGCCTCTGTTGTTTTTAGTTTATGTTAATGACTTGTCAAAAATGACGAAGCATGATAGTGTTTTATTTGCGGATGATATTTCAATTGTAGTGACAACGAATAAAACTATGACATGGGAACAACACGAAATTGACATAAATGATGTATTGAGCACAACAATAAAATGGCTTAATAATAATAATTTAAAAGTAAATATAAATAAAACAAAGTACATAAATTTTAATAATTATAACAAAGTTTTTTCTATAAATTACAAAAATGAACTTCTCTCGAGGGAAATAACTACAAAATTTCTTGGCATAGTAATTGATGAAAAACTAAATTGGAAGGGTCACATAGAGAAGATTTGTAGTAAAATTAATAGATTTATTTTCCCCTTGTATAAGTTGACGCAAATTGCAAGTAGACATACAGCTATGACAGCATACTACGCTTATATTGAATCTGTATTAAGGTATGGTATCATAATCTGGGGTAATAGTACTGATATCTCTAAGGCATTTATTGCACGGAAAAAGTGCATCCAAGCAATTTGTAACGTTGCTCCTGATATATCATGCAAACCCCTGTTTAAGTCGCTGAAGGTACTACCGCTCCCATGTCTGTATGTTTTTGAATGTGCAAAATTTGTGAAACAATATCAGTCCAGTTTTTACACACAGGCAAAGGACACAGTGCCAAGAAGTAGACGATTTCCGGAATTCTTAGTCCATGATGAAATTCCTAAATCTACTAGATATACCAAAAATTGTTACTGGATGTGCAGGTTAATCTATAACAGACTTCCAGCAAATGTGAGCGAGTTACCCTTGACTCAATTTAAAACTAGCTTGCATAGATGGCTGTCTCAGCGTAATTTTTATTCAATTCAAGAATTTCTAGAACATAAATTGTAAATCTAGTTTTACAAATAAATATGATACCTACTCGTATATGTGAATAATAATAGTATTAAATGTTATCTTAAATGTGATAAATAATGTTTGCATGCTATATTTTATGGCTGAATTGGCGCTCTAATTTTATGCAGTACCTCCATGTAATGTTACCCAATTCAAGGCGAATAAAGATCATTTCATTTCATTTCATTTCATTACTGTACGCCGCTATATTGTAATACTGTACTCATGGCATTGACGATAACGGTAGTAATGTGGCTAATGTTGTACACAGCCACGAAGGTGTAAGGACATTATATAGGGTGTAACAAAATTGTTGTAGGTCCCGTTAACTGGGGCTTCGACTCATTAAACTTTGTCCCCTCGCTCTTAGATTTATCAATTGTGGCTCAACCGGTAACGACTCGGTCCTTCTAACCAGAGGTACAGGGCTCAAATCTAGATGGCCAATGTACCAATGAGTCTTCAATACTTACGTACATATACTCACCGATTGCTTTAACGGTGAAGGAAAACATCGTGAGGAAACCTGCACATACCTGCAAAGGAACTCGAAGGTTGTGTGTGAAGTCGACCAACCCGCACTGGGCCCGCGTGGTCGACTAAGGCCCGATCGCCCTAATTCAGGGTAGGCTCGAGCCCCTCGGTGGGGACGTATATGATCTGATATAATGACCATCGCCTTAGAAATCGCTGTAGCATGATGTGTAGGGATGCTCAAAGACGTCATATCCATCAGTCTAGCGAACAAGATGACCCTGCCAAAGTTTGGAAATTCCTACGTTTATAAGGGTTTTGGCAAATCTCGTAGCGACACTACTCCTCCTAACGTTAATCTCGATTCGCTGGATAATCATTTTCCTTCCTCTTCTGACATTAATAGTAATATCAAAACACACACCTGATTATCTTTCAACTCCTCCTACCCCAATTAACCCTCCTTTTTCTTTCGATCTTTTCTCGGTAGACGAAGTTGAGAAGAACATTCTTGCTATCACTTCTGGTGCCGTCGGTGGTGATAAAATCGTCGCAATATCGTATTACCCTGTTCCTGTCCTCTAAGTTTAAATTATTCATCGTGCCAGGGCGTGTCGAAGCCGTTGTTGTAAACAAAACTAACATGGTTTTACTAATGTCAATTTAATTATGTATTTTTTAGCTGACATTTTATCATTACCACAAAGATTCCAAATCAAACTTGGTTTTAACAGATCCACCAATGTTAGCACTCGATAGATTCAAATGCTTCAAATACTAACGCTATCCGATGATATGAATCAAACTGATCGCAAACGCGTTCCGAACTAATTATTACTGTCAAATAGATGTAAACTAGAGATGCTGCTTAACATCCATATCGAATTGGAATCGCTCCTGAGCTGACAATGTACTGAAGTTAATTGCACCTTGTTGCGATATAAGAGCAAAAACACACGGAAAACTATTGCGTTGATAGGGAAAATGTGATAAATCAAAAACTTAAACTCAAATAACTCTTTATTTTACATCAAAATAAATAAATACGTATGCAAAATTTAAATTAAAAACTAGGACATGTACAATTCAGGCGGTCTTATTTGATTTCTACCAGACAACCCGGTGCTCGGAGAAATAATTTTAAAGTTAAACTAAAACATATAAAGCTTTTATCACTTTTTAAAACAATGGCAAAGCCAATATTATACCTCATCCATCATCATATCAGCCTAAAGACGTCCACTGCTGGACAAAGGCCTCCCTCAAGGATTTTACAACGACCGGTATAGCGCTGCCCGCATCCAACGGCTTCCTGCGACACACGACCTTAACCAGGTCGTCGGTCCACCGTCTTGCAGTGCACTGTCGTCACTCAAGAATTTAACTACCCCAACGGCCATCTGTTCACAGAACAGACATATAATTTTAATTAAAAATTATTTCAAAGTCGGTCACATGATGTTGGTAGATAATTTTTGATTAGGTATTTAAATTACTCAGCCGATTTACCAACTTCGCTTAGTAAGTAAATATTTGTTACAAACTGTTAATAAGTTTTTATTATACAGCTCCAATTCAATTTTAGTCAGTTTAAAAAAACCGTAATGTGAAAGTGTGTATCAGAGTTTACTGATATTTTATGGGCATGTAATACACCACATTTCATCAACGAAAAACCCCCCCATTAGGGGGTCGCATCCTTCTCCCCTCTAAATGACCATTTTTTTATGATGTGTAACATCTATGCTCTCGCTTTCCTGCAATTTGTGGGAGTGATTTCGTGAAATGGGACGGAAATGTGTAACAGGAAATGCGAACGTTTTTTAATTCTCGAAAACTAAGGTTGTCATAGCCATGCCGCCTAGTGTGATGGCAAAGGCAAAGATGACATACTACTATTCGAAGGGTCGGCCCGTGAATGTACGACCCGATAATTAATTAATTTCATAAGTATTTTGTCACATGTTACACATCATATGCGAGTACTGTAGGTCTCTTTTTTTTGAACTTTTTTTTGGTAGCTGTTTATAAAAAATATGTTTTCTTTTGAATTAGCTGCAGCACAGACTTCAAAATAGTCTTATTTGAAAGGATATTTAATTTTTTTGGTGATCAATACATAAAATTAACAAAAACATCTGAGAAAAAAACACAAAAATTTTAAGAAAAAAAATACAAAAAATACAATTTATTTTCCTTTTTTGAACCTACTGTAAAAACTAGGTCGTTAACTTGTTGTTTTCTTCTTCTTAGTCGATATATTTTAAGCTAAGGTACAAAACGACACTAAATTATCTACCAATAGTTACTAACGCAAAAATGCAAATTGATGGTTTAAAGGCCCTTGTGCATGGTTGTGACAATCTTTTAATTATAATTTCACAACTATTTAACATGTTTTTAACTCAAACACTACTTTAAACAATTATTCAAAGTGACTGCCTCCATTTTGCAGACACGCTGTAGCTCTACTACAACCTGCTGTGTGGCCCGTCTGACCATTTACAAGTAACAAACCGCGAGGGTCGCGTATTAACCATAAATTGGCACACTAAGTGAGAATCTAATGGTACATAATTTTGTGTGGTTTTATAGCTTAGTCCAAAATCAATCGATTAAAAAGTAAAAAACAAGACGTTAATGGCCACGTTTAAGCAGCAAGTTCAAAAAATAAACAAATCTATATTTATTTACATTTTTTTTCAACTTTTTGTGCTCATTTTATCCCAAAAGGTTTTGATCAATTTTATATAAGGGTCATCAGAAAAATTAAACTACTTTTCAAATGAAACCATTTTGAAGTCTACTGCTGGCTAATTCAAGAAAAAATAGCTACAAAAAAAATTAAAATAAAAATGGCTGCCATTTAGAGGGAATAAGGATGCGATCCTCTAATGAGGGGTTTTTCGTTGATGAAATGTAGTGTATTACACGCTCTTCAGATATCGGTAATCCTATCCAATACTCACTGAATAAAAAGATAAAACATTAAGATGATATAGGTACCACTTAGTCACCTAAAAGTTTTAGATAATTATCATCATACGATAAAACATTAAAATTGATGTAGGTACCCACTTATTCATCTAAAAGTTTTTGATGATTATCATCATACGATAGAATAGTAAGATTGATTTAGGTACCACTTAATCATCTTAAAGTTTTTGATCATTATCATCATACGATAAAACATTAAGATTGATATAGGTACCACTTAGTCATCTAAAAGTTTTAGATAATTATCATCATACGATAAAACATTAAGATTGATATTAGGTACCACTTAGTCATCTAAAAGTTTTAGATCATTATCATCATACGTTAAAACATTAAGATTGATATTAGGTACCACTTAGTCATCTAAAAGTTTTAGATCATTATCATCATACGATAAAAAATTAAGATTGAACAGGTGCCACTTAGTCATTAAAAGTTCTTGATATAAGTAGGTAAATTATTTCGAAACTTATGGATAATACCAGCGCGAAGACTTTGCACAAAATCCTCCCGTATGCATGCAAAGTTCTTTGCAATACTAGCGCCCACGGCAAACGGAAACAACAAATTATAAGTAGGGACTCAGAGCAGCGCGTACGCATCCCTACTGGACCCACATCACATCGCTCAAACTTGCCCGAGTAATTACCCGTCAAAGCGCTGAGCTTCTACATTTGTTTATTGACGTACTTACTTGTCTACATGAACCTGCATGCTCGTCTTCCACTAATTAAATGTATCTACTAAACTTTCTGATGAACTGTGTAATATGTAAACTGAAAATGCTTAACACGTTAAAAAAAACCGACTTCCATCACAACAAGTTAGTATAATTTTGCATTATTATTTTTGGTTTTTGTTAATTTTCTAATAAATTACTACACTGATTTTGATATTTTTTGTATGAGACCACATGGGAAGCACTAACTTTTAAATAAAAAAGAATCATCAAAATCGGTTCACCCAGTCAAAACTTCTGAGTAACACATATAAAAAAAATACAGTCGAATGGAGAACCTCCTCCTTATTGGAAGTCGGTTGAAAATGAAATCAGAGACAGACACACAAACTTATACCAACTTATACCCACCCCCTTTAGAAAAACGTGACTCAATAATTATACAGAGACCTATATGTAAACCCCGTACAGTATATATAGTATATGTAGATATTTATTTATTTTTATCTTGTGTAACTGTGTTGTAAAACATCTGTAAATTATTTAATTATTGGTATCACTTTTTTTTATTTGTGTAAAAATAGTAATCTGAATTAGCTGCACCTTTGACGGCCCGCGTCAAACGACCGTCAAAGGGGCCGCCCTGAGTTCAGTCGTGCCGCCCGCCACGCAGCCAACATTGTCGGCACCGCGATTGCTCTCAGGGCAGCCTCTTTGACAGAGTGAGAGGCATTTATCAAAGGTGCAGCTAATTCAGCGAACGACTTGTACTACCTAAATTAACTGCAGCTTTGACGACTCGCGACAAACACTCTGTCAAAGAGGCCGCCTTAAGTTCAATCGCACTACCCGTCACGCCACCGCCGACGTTGTCGGCATCGCAATTGAACTTAGCACGGCCCGTTCGTCGGAGTGTTTGACTGTTGCCGCTGCTGGCTCGCGGCATTCATCAAAGACGCAGTTAAATTAGCGAACGAACTATAATTTGTATCATCTTTGCTAATCATTTAAAACCTTTCAGTAATTAAGGGTTGGTTGGAAGAGATCCCTGTTTGAGATAAGTCCACCTTTGCACATGTCATTCCTATTCGGTACCTATAACTATATAATATTTTCTGTACAATAAAGAGTTCATAAACAAACAAAAAAAACCGCTGATACAAGGTACAATTTCGTTTATATCATAGCCCCTCTAAAATGCTTATCACTGAAAACAGTTAATAAAAAGCTCTTTTAATCACTATTTTGGTGTTTGAATTTAGAACACACCAATTATTATTATTTTTTTGTATGCCCTTTGCAGGGTAGGCTTAGGCTCATTGGCCATACTGCCTTGTCTTCAGTAATATATATTTTTTGTAGTATAAGTTTACGTCTTCAGAAATTTTTCCTTCACTTTTTTCAGTATTTTTCAGCATCATTGTATTTTTTTCCACTGGCACTATATAACTTACGCACTCCAGCAAAATGAAAGCACTTTTGTGAAGCTTTGGCGTACTTCTTCTGGGAACTCGAAGCACAGCATACACACTTTTATTTCAATATCCTACACAGGAAACACATTAATGGTATTTTGCTGATTAATACACTAGCAATATTATACATAAAAACCACGAAATGTAATTTTTCGGATAATAAAAGAAAAATGACAAACTGAACGCTACCAATTCCCGCTAAAAAGTCTAGAACACACTAATATAATCGACCTCCGTCTCAATGCTATAAAACCTCCTTGCGCAAAAATACTAGATACAAACTCCTTGTTCAAAGAATATTTGACAACAAACTCCTTGTGCAAATAACTCATCGAGATTCGATTGTTCGACATTTTCGACAAGGAGTTTAGCATTTGAATAAAAACTGTTAGGTGTTCTTTGCTGTCATTTCATTAGTAAATTGGCGCTATTTTGAATACTGTAAGTTGTACGAACTTAAAGAAAAATACTCTTAATTTTAGTAATGGTTCCAATTTTAAATAAGCATTTTAATTAATTTATCCCTTTTTTTCATTTAATTTCTATTTTCGCTTAAATGTTTATTTTTCTCGAAGTCATAGTATAAAGCTTAGTATGTAACTCTTGAATAAAACGTATTTATATCGTGGGCCATGAATCACTCACGTCGCTCAGGATTGTAATACTAAAATCACTCGCTACGCTCGTGGTTCAATCATCATGGGTCACTCCTTACGGTCGTGATTCAGTCATTAGAATCCTTCACTTGCTCGTGATTCCTCTATAGCCCTTTTTAAATCCGTCTTTTATTCACTAGTTGCATTAAATACTATTTAAGACAGATACGACAGGGGCAACCTTTATTAGAAAATACATTCATTTCACTGTTTTGCACATTTTTTATCCACATACGGTAAGCCCTAGACATTATCTCCCCTGATGGTAATTGACGATGATGCGAGCGGGCTTACCACGATTCCCCAACGTATGGGGAACTAGCTATTTTATCTTCATGAAGGAACACAACCATGATGTTAATGTTGATGTTTGGTGGCATGACTTAGATAAAATAGTAGTTGCAAGCCAGGCGGGCTTAGAAAACACCAATCAAACCGAGTCTTACAAAGTAAGACACCGCCGGAAATCAAACTCCGACCTCCTGGTGTGAAGCAAATCGATTTTCCACTACGCCACGGAGATGGTTAAATAAATCCTTATGTCGAATCTATAGTAGTCTCCGCGAACTGCGGGTCAGAGACTTACGGAAGGAGATTTTATACCACTTGACTTGACCTGCGTCACTTAATTTTTTCAGTCATTATCATCATATCAGCCACAAAATGTCCACTGCTGGACAAAGGCCTCCCCCAAAGATTTCCACGACGACCGGTCCTGCGCTGCCCGTATCCATCGGCTTCCCGCGATCTTCACCAGGTCGTCGGTCCACCGCGTGGGAGGTCTGCCTACGCAACGTTTTCCGGTGCACGGTCGCCATTTGAGAACTTTACTGTCCCAATAGTCATCTTTTCTACGAGCTATGTGCCCTGCCCACTGCCACTTAAGATTAGCGATTCTGTGAGCTATGTTGATTACTTTGGTTCTCCTGCGGATCTCCTCGTTTCTGATTCGTTCACGCAGAGAAACTCCGAGCATAGCACGCTCCATTTCCCTTTGGGTGACCTTGAGCCTTCTTATAAGGCCCATAGTAAGCGACCATGTTGGATTTGGTAGCCGGGCATCTGCCGGGAATCCTTGCACCCCCCGCCCCGTCGTTACCATGACTGCTACCGGAGCCAGGAATAGCAGGGCCGCCAGGGACTAGTGGCCGTTTTCTGGGTGTGGTATGCATAGGGGGGTTTTGCCGTAAACGCCACGCTTGGCAGGCGGGTTGGCGATCGCAGTGTGGTTGCAGGATGTGTTGCAATGCACGGAAAGGACGCTGCGGCCCATCCTCCGGTTTTAAGTCCCTTAGTCGACTCTTACGACCCCCATTGGAAGAGATAAAAGTCCTATTCTTAGCCGGGAGACATACGACATAATTTTTCCAGTACTCTTTTCTAAAAATGCCTTTCAGTCGCCCGTGTCAGCCGCCCCTGACATAAATCAGCCTCCTCTAAAACCGTAAATTATTATAAAGTAAAGTATTAGCTTATTCCCGCGGCTTCGTCGGCGTGAATATAGATAGTGAGCGGGTTTTTTTAGCCTATGTCTATCTCGCAATAGGTGAAAGAACTTTTCAAATCGGATGAGTAGGTTCGAAGACAACCTCCTACATACAAACATACAAACTTTACCTATTTAAAATATTATAGTATAGATAAAGGGTCCGCGGTGCGTGAGCCGCTAGCGGCTCGTGAAGAATCATGCACGCACACCTTCCTCAAGAATCACTACGTCCATTGGTGAATACCGTATGAAAATTCATTAGGTAGTTTTAGAGTTTATCGCGTTCAGGCAGACAAGATTTTGTTTCATTGTATGTATAAATTATAGAATTGTTTTGTGAATCTTAGAGAAGAAGATCTAAGATTCACATTAAATATTATATATTATGTTGATAAATAAAATTATGTCTTACGGTTTTAGAAACAGGGTGACATAAAAGAGACGACTTACAGGAATAAGGAGTCTTGCCCTAATTATATCTTTTTGCAGGTTTCGCCACGGTCTCCCAATACTACTCAGAGCTGCAACAAGTATAGCAACCTCATTATTAGCTCATTCCCATTTGGCTCCGGGCTTTAGGAGTTTACGGTTTTAGAGAGGGGGGAGGGGGGACATAAAAGAGGCGACTGACAGGAATATGGAGTCTTACCCTACGTATATCTTTTGCAGGTTTAGCCACAGTCTACCAACACCATTCAGAGCTGAAACAAGTAGTTTCGGACAGCAAAATCCTCAACAATGCAGTATAGCTGAAACAGCAATACATATAGAGCGAGATAGATGCGATGACCGAAATTGCCATAGGTTAGAGTAGGATAGAAATAGTTTTATAAAATGTTAGGTTTTTACCCTTTTTATATGTTTTTGTAATAAATGGTTATGTTTTTATGTGTTTTACTTAGCTAATAGGACTACGTTCAAGCGCGGTTCAAGTGGCACGGCATTCGATAAAATATATATATAAAGACGATTTCACACGAAAATAAGAAGAAGAGGACTACGTAGCAGGAAAAATAAGTATTGTAGTAAGACGAGCTAAGATGTAAGCAAGGCTCGTCAAAATTCAAAACAATTTATTTCAAATAGGTGTTTACACACACTTTCAAATAATCAAAACAAAAAAAAATTACAGTATATTACAAATAATGTCATGATTCAGATTACAGTCTCAGGTAATGGTATTTGTTATAGAATCAACATATATATCTTTGTCATTTACATAATCTATTATTTTATAATATCCTCTAGAGCACAAAACTTTTTTGACATGAGTCTTGAATTTATTCTCTGACAAACTAATTACATTTTCTGGAATTTTATTGTAGAATCTTATACGCTGCCCCACAAATGACTTTTTAACCTTACTCAGTCTCGAAAAGGCTATATCTATTTTATTTACATTTCTTAAATTCAAATTATGCCTGTCACTGTTTTTAGGAAATAAATGCAAATTCTTACGAACGTACATGATGTTTTCATATATAAATTGACTAGCAACAGTTAAAATATTGATTTCTTTGAACTTATTCTGTAACGAGTCACGTGATCGCATCTGATAGATTGCGCGGATAGCTCTTTTCTGCAGGATGAAAATAGTTTCTATATCAGCCGCATGCCCCCACAGTAATATGCCATAAGACATTATACTATGGAAGTAACTAAAATACACTAGTCTCGCAGTATCTACATCCGTTAACTGTCTTATTTTCTTAACGGCATAAGCAGCTGAACTAAGCCTTCCCGCTAAAGTTTCAATGTGTGGTCCCCATTGAAGTGAAACATCCAAAGTTATACCAAGGAACACCGTGGTATTTACAAATTCCAATTTATTACTGTCTAATATGACACTATTATTGACCTTTTTTACATTTGGCAAACAAAATTTTATACATTTTGTTTTCTTAGCATTTAATAATAAGTTGTTCACAGTGAACCAGTTCAGTATCTTTAAAAGAGTGTTGTTTACTTCGTCAATTTCGTTTTCTTTCCTATTCACTTTAAAAATAAGAGAAGTATTATCCGCAAACAACACAATATTTGACAGATGTTGCACCATAAAAGGCAAATCATTTACGTAAAGAAGGAAAAGAAAAGGCCCTAATATGGAACCCTGGGGCATACCCATTTTCACTTTAGATCCAGATGAGTTCGTGCCATTCACTTGTACTTTTTGTGTTCTGTTGTCTAAATACGAATTTAAAAGACTGAGAGCCCCTTCCTCTACACCATAATGCTTTAATTTCATAAGTAATGTTTGGTGTTCAACACAATAAAAGCCTTAGATAAATCACAAAACACTCCAATTGCATTCTGCGATTCCTCGAAGGCATCATATATGTTTCGAATGAATGCTATTCATGCATCGGTTGTTGATCGTCCTTTAGTGAAACCGAATTGTTGGTTATGCAGTAGTTTGTTTTCTGTAAAATATTGTAGTATTTGGTTAAGCATAATCTTTTCAAACACTTTACTAAGAACTGGCAGCACAGAAACTGGTCTGTAGTTGCCTGGATCAGTTTTTGAACCAGATTTATATAAAGGTATCACTTTACTCAGCTTCATGAGATCTGGAAAGACGCCACTATCAATGCTAATATTAAAAAGACAAGCTAAATATGGCGCTAAAGTATCAATTACATTACTGATCAAGCTTACCGATAATCCCCAGAGGTCTTCGGTTCTTTTCACTTTAAGAGATTTAATAGTTTTTACAATAGATTGTGGTTCAATTACTCTGAAGGAGAATTTGTGATCACAATTACTAACATTATCCTTTAGCAGCCTTTGAGCATACATAGGTGATGAGTTTAGGGCTTCAGTAGTCTTAAGTGGAATATTTGTGAAAAAAAATTCGAATTCTTTGGCTACATCGGCATTCGAACTAATTTTACCTTGATCTGTTTGCTAATGATATTCCAAACAGTTTTTATTTAATTTTCTGTCAATTTTATTTTTCTAGCCAGATAATTAGATTTTGCTACGTGGCAAACCTGCTTAAAAATTTTTGAATATTGTTACACATAATTTCTAAAGTTCTCATCAAAAGTGCAAGTTTTTTTTTCATAAAGGTCATAAAAATTTTGGCGACTTTTGTATATACCTATAGTAGCCCATTCACTGAATTTAAATTTAATGTTACTGATTGTGGATTTAGACTTAAATATACTTTGGAATTCCCTATCCAGTATTGTAAAAAAATCATTGTAAAAACTGTTGGCTTGCACTTCATTATCAAAATCTGGTATGGGCAGTTTTTCATCTAGCACTGTTTTAAACTTTTCTATTCGACTAGCAGTGACCGGTCTCGTTTGAATTTTTATGTGTTCTGCAGAAATACTTACGGGAAAGCTAGCCATTACTCCGCTATGATCTGACCTCAAACAATTAAAAACCTTTTTATTTAAATAACAGCAATTACAAAATATGTTATCTATACATGTGGCAGTATTCTTGTGGGTTCCAGAAATACATAATTTAAATCAAATGACTTGAAGAGACAAGTAATTCGAGTCGTCAAGGACTTTTTTTCCAACAAATCAACATTGAAATCGCCGCATACTATCACGGATTTATGGCTTTTACTAACGATATTTAATACATCTTCCATTGTCGATTCGAAGCTCACAAAGTTATCGTCATATGGGGGCCTATACACGCAAATAATGATGTGGTTCTCCAGCTCCACACAAGATAATTCCACAGTTTTTTCAATCGAAAGGCCAACAACGTCCTTCCGTTCTTTAAACTTTAGAGAATTTTTGGTAAATATAACTGAACCTCCACATTGTAAGGACTTTCGATTGAATGCACTGGCTGTACAATAATTTTCAAAACCAAAAAGCATTTCATGGTCTTTGAGCCAGTGTTCTGTTACACAAAAAATATCTACAAAATACTTTTCCAGAAAAAGTTCTATTTCTAATTCTTTGCCGAGGAAGCCTTGAATATTTTGGTGAACTAGTTTTAAAAAACTTGGCTTCTTCGTTGTCTTTAAGCCTAGTTTAAATCTGAAGGTTGAACACTGCCGCCGACGCCGGCATCGCAGGGTATACTATCAAGTACATTTATAGCCTGTGCTATACCTGCGGTACCGTCACCAGCGGCGGGCTGCTCCGTCGTTAGGCAATTCGCTCCGTCGTAATTTTGTAAGAATTTTAAACTTTGTTAATTTGACCCTGTAATATTGGTAGGAAAACTGTAGTTTTACCTATAATAAGTTATGTAAAAAATAGAAGAAAATGTAAGCTTTCTAAAGGTAAAAGTTTCATTTAGATATGTCGAGTAGTTTTAGAGATATAAGCATGGTTATGTATAACTGGAGATTAAAAATTACGTAAAAAAAGGCCCAAAATCGCGCGGCTCTCCTTTAGGTATAGCTCGAAGTAAAGGACCCCGAGCGGTTTCGGCTGTACGATATTCAGTTCCGATCCAGTCCTTCCTAAGAAGAAAAGGTAGACAAATAAAACCGGGAAATTCCCTGAAGATACACCCTTTGTTTTTCTACGGTCCACCACCAATATATGGCAACCTCATAATAAGCTAATTCCCATTTGGCTCCGGGCATTAGAAGTTTACGGTTTAAGGGAGAGGGCGTGACATTAAAGAGGCGACTGACAGGAATATGGAGTCTTACCCTACTTATATCTTTTGCAGGTTTCGCCATGGTCTAACAACACCGTTCAGAGCTGCAACAAGTACAGAAACCTCATAATTAGCTAATTCCCATTTGGCTACGGGCATTAGAAGTTTACGGTTTAATTGGGGTGACATTAAAGATGCGACTGACAGGAATATGGAGTCTTACCCTACTATCTATCTTTTGCAGGTTTCGCCACGGTCTACCAACACCGTTCAGAGCTGCAACAAGTACAGCAACCTCATAATTAGCTCATTCCCATTTGGCTCCGGGCTTTAGAAGGGGCTATAATTAACTGCAGTATACAGTCGACAACAGTAATATGTTAAGTTACAAATACAAAAAGTAAGCATTATCTAATTACGACTAATGTACGGAAAACTATCAAGAGAGAATAATATGAAAAAAAAATTAAAAAAACTAAAAACCGCTTCAAAATGAAATTCACTCAAAAGTATGAAATAATATTATTATACTTAAATACACAACATTAACGAAATCAAAGGTGGGTACAAATTAAATTAGGGGCTTAATTTTTTTTTGAGGTGGGTACCAGCACACAGATACTTACGTATCAAATGGTTTAGATTCGATGGTTTACTGACACCGACCTCAAAAAAATTTTAAGCCTCTAATTTAATTCGTACCCACCTTTAATTTCGTTATTGTTGGTTAATGTTGTGTATTTATGTACCTATAATAATTTTCATACTTTTGACTGAATTTCATTTTGAAGTCGGTTTTTAGTTTTTTTTTTCTTTATTTTCTTTATTTTTAGTGATTGATAATGCTATCTATCTAACAACGTTTAACCCAATCACCTATACTCACCAATAGGAATTATCAAATCATAATACATGTGTTTCATGAACAGATACAGAGTCCTGTGGCTTCCATCATCATCTCAGCAGCATGAAAGTTAAGGAGTTAAATGGTCCATCATCAGCTCATCTGAATAACCTGAAAGAATACAACTATCGGTCTATGCATACCTACGTATATATCTATGTATAACATTAAAAAGAATTTTCCTGCAACGGTTAGGCCGTTAAGGAGTTATACCTTCCTACATCAGCTTATCAACATGAGAGTATGACAAACAGACGCAAGTATTTTTTAAATAGCTTTAGAAAACATATGAATCACGTAATTAGTGCCTTTAAAATTTGAGGGTTGCCCTCGATTTCCCTGGAATTCCATCATCTTGGTGACACGGGGAGTATACTCTTTCGAATTTTGAAAATCAGTCCTCAATTGACGGAGAAATCGGTGAACATACATTAAAAAAAAATATGCAGTCGAACATAGAACCTCCTCCTTTTTTGAAATCGTTTAAAAATATGAAAAAGAGTACGCATTGTTTGTTTAAAGTTCATTTTTCGACTAAGTTTAAAATGTCATCTGCCAATACATATTTTCTTAAACCTCTTTTATTGTACAGCTTATACAAATTAAATACTATAATAACATTACATATATTATTGTTGGGACTGTACTGCTATATTCGGTCTAGTGCTACCAAAGGAATAAACGGCTTGCACAAAACCAATGCGACTCACAACCTATCTTCTTATCATCATTATAATATCAGCCGAAGGACGTCCACTGCTGGACAAAAGTCTCCCCCAAGGATTTCCACGATGGCCGGTTCTGCGCTGCCCGCATCCAGCGGCTTCTTGCGAACTCCACTAGGTCATCAGTCCACCGAGTGGGAGGCCTCCCTACGCTACGTTTTCCCGTTCAGTACTGCCAACGGTATAAACGGCTTGCACAAAACGAATGAGATTCACACTTTTGTAATACCTATCTTCCCTAAATTTATATTATTGTAAGGCTTATACAAATTGTATACAATAATTACATAAGATATATTAATGGACTGTACTGTTTTGTTCGGACCAGTACCGCCAACGGTACAAACGGCTTGCTCAAAATGAATGCGACTTACACTTGTCTAATACCTAAAACTAAGCATTTATATGTTTGTATTGTAAGGCTTACACAAATTGAATACAACAATAACATTAGATATATTGTTGGACTGTACTGCTATATTCGGTCCAGTGCCGCCAACAGTACAAACGGCTTGCTCAAAACGAATGCGACTCACACATGGCACTTAGTTGCAAAGGGTTTCATAACTAAATGGGAAGCTTCCTAATAAGCCCACATAAGAAACTTATTCCTTATTTCATCATCATCATATCAGCGGAAGGACGTCCACTGCCGGACATAGACCTCCCCAAGGATTTCTGTGATGACCGGTTCTGCGCTACCCGCATCCAACGGCTTCCCGCAAGCTTTACCCGGTCTCCGGTCCACCTAGTGGGAGGCCTGCCTACGCTACGTTTTCCGGTGCGCGGTCGCCACTCGAGAAGTTTACTGCCCCAACGGCCATCCGTTCTACGAGCTATGTGCCCCGCCCACTGCCACTTAAGTTTAGCAATTCTGAGAGCTATGTCGGTTACTTTATGTTTCCTAATTTTGCATTTTTGTCCTGTCTTCAATTCCTGATTGCATCATATCCTGTACCTCTTTTATTTTATTTTTTTACTTTATATTTAATTAAAAAACAAAGTGTTAGTGTTTAATGTTTACTTTATTTACGATTTTGTTAATTGAGATACTGGTCCCCTTACCCTCCAAATCTTAATTTTATTTTTTACTGGATTAGGCGCGGTTGGAGGGCGCGTTGAGGCCGAAACTTTAACAACTCGAGCACAGCCTATCTCGCCATGTTGTACAATAATAACTAATTTTCAAACAACGCAACCCTCATTGCCTTTGCAATATCAAATTTATTTTTCAAGTTGAAAACTTTAATATTATGAAAACATGATACTTATTTTGCGAATAGGAAGGAAATATCCTACCATACCCACCCCATTCCCCTTATATCCAACTGTCAACTGCAAAGAGGTTTCGTGGTGCCCTGGACTATGTAGGTTTAAGCCAAGGATATAAAAAAATGAATCTAGATGTGGCTTCAGTTGTTTCCGTTACTTTATAAAAAGACAAATATAAAGAACCAAAAATCATTAGAGAAGGTAAACTTCGGAATTTGCCCACGTGATCAAATCAGAAACGAGGAGATCCGCAGGAGAACCAAAGTAACCAACATAGCTCACAGAATCGCTAAACTGAAGTGGCAGTGGGCAGGGCATATAGCTCGTGGAACAGATGGCCGTTGGGGAAGTAAAGTTCTTGAATGGCAACCACGCACCGGACGACGTGGCGTAGGCAGGCTTCCCAGACGGTGGACTGACGACCTTGTCAAGGTCGCGGGAAGCCGCTGAATGCGGACAGCGCAGGACCGGTGGTCGTGAAAATCCTTGGGGGAGGCCTTTTTCCAGCAGTGGAGCGTCTTTCGGCTGATATGATGATGATGATGATGATAAGGTAAACTTAAATAAATATCTTCATCACAGTCATCATTATTCTCAACCCATATTTATTAACTCCAAGTCCCAATTCCACTATTTGACATAAGCCTCCTCAATTTCCTCCAGTAACTTTAGGCAAGTCATTCTAAGTTGAAAAGCACCCCATGAAATGACATAAGACTTAATAAAAAATAGAGGCCACCCTATGAAATGATTAATGATGAAATAAAAAAATAGACGACCCATATGAAATGCAAGACATGACTGAATAGAAAAACAAAGGCCAACTTAGAATGAATGACATGACTGAATAGGAAAACAGAGGCCACCATATGAAATGCATGACATGACTGAATAGAAAAACAGAGGCCACCATATGAAATGAATGACATGACTGAAAAGAAATACAGAGGCCACCATATGAAATGCATGACATGACTGAATAGAAAAACAGAGGCCACCATATGAAATGAATGACATGACTGAATAGGAAAACAGAGGCCACCATATGAAATGCATGACATGACTGAATGGAAAAACAGAGGCCACCATATGAAATGAATGACATGACTGAATAGGAAAACAGAGGCCACCATATGAAATGCATGACATGACTGAATAGAAAAACAGAGGCCACCATATGAAATGCATGACATGACTGAATAGAAAAACAGAGGCCACCATATGAAATGAATGACATGACGGAATAGAAAAATAGAGGCCACCATATGAAATGAATGACATGACTGAATAGAAAAACAGAGGCCACCATATGAAATGAATGACATGACTGAATAGAAAAACAGAGGCCAACATATGAAATGCATGACATGACTGAATAAAAAAACAGAGGCCACCATATGAAATGAATGACATGACGGAATAGAAAAATAGAGGCCACCATATGAATGAATGACATGACTGAATAGAAAAACAGAGGCCACCATATGAAATGAATGACATGACTGAATAGAAAAACAGAGGCCACCATATGAAATGAATGACATGACTGAATAGAAAAACAGAAGCCACCATATAAAATGAATGACTTGACTGAATAGAAAAACAGAGGCCACCATATGAAATGCATGACATGACTAAATAGAAAAACAGAGGCCACCATTTGAAATGAACGACATGACTGAATAGAAAAACAGAGGCCACCATATGAAATGAATGTCATGACGGAATAGAAAAATAGAGGCCACCATATGAATGAATGACATGACTGAATAGAAAAACAGAGGCCACCATATGAAATGCATGACATGACTGAATAGAAAAACAGAGGCCACCATATGAAATGAATGACATAACTGAATAGAAAAACAGAGGCCACCATATGAAATGAATGACATGACTGAATAGAAAAACAGAGGCCACCATATGAAATGAATGACATGACTGAATAGAAAAACAGAGGCCACTGCGATGATGGGACTTCGGGTAGTAGATAATAAAATATTACGTCTCCGTGGTAGCTCGTATAATGGCATAAAATGTAATAATTATGATCTTATATACTACAGCTTAATCAATATGTCACGTAGGGTGAGGTGAGTCATTTACACACTACACCTCCCCCGTTGACGAAAAAAAAAATATTTACCATATTATATAAATATATATTTTTTAAAAAACCAAAATACTTATTTTAAAATATTATAGATCAATTTCTTATTATATTGGTTAAAGTTAAAATTTTTATGTTTATATCATCAAATAAAATACATTACAAAACAAATCTTTTTTTACAACTGTACCTAAACATAGTAATTATTTTCAGTTACGTACTCATTCATTATTTTAATCAATCAGTACAATAGAAAAAAAAAATTAACGGTTATACAACCCTACATCCCTTTACAATGACATTCTTTCTTCATAGTATTCCTCTTCCACAGCATAATCTGTTTTCAGAACGGTACGGTACACATTACAACAAATATGGGGGATTCAACGTCGAGCTCGCCGAACCGTTGGTCCTTTCCACATACAACAACAATATAAACAACAGGCATTTTATCATATGAGTCGACTCTATAACAATTTATATAAAAATAAAATAATCATGTTGACAAACTTAGTGTCTAAACATGGGGTTGTGCGCACAACCTATATTTATGGGGTTTTCCGTACTACTAGGTACTAAAAGACTCCAACTTTCTCTCATACAGGAAAACTCGTTCGCTTTAAGTTCAAGAAGAAGGATCCAACCCTCAATGTGCCTTGCCTTCATTTCCTGTGCACCGTATTCTCAAACTCATAATAAACATACTAATTCATACAATCATATTTCCAATCATATAAGCACATTCCAAATGAAATTTTGACTTCTAAAATATTGCTTAGCTTTTGGGTGATCAGTCCAATCGCTCAACAAAATCTTATCAACCAACATTCCCAAACTACATTAACATACTTTTCATTACCAAAACAATAACCATATTTTAATAACACATGCAATTCCATCTAAATAACACAACTCTTCATAGACATTGTACTCGATGGTAACAAAAGGTTTTTACAACTTTACCCGAAACTCTACTAAGAAAATTTTTCCAAAAAAAATTACCATTTCATTTTAACTTTAGATAACCGTATGTACAATTAATGACATTTTATCCATTTTTAAACCTATTATTCTTAAAATCATTTTATTTGCCCTCAATACTTGACATGTTTGATAACTTTACTAGTCTTTGATGTTCACAAAATATTAACATAACTAAAAGTTTTAAAAATTTCCAATCTATACAAAAATAAGATAAATGCACTACAAAACCTTTCGGCTGACAAGAATTCATAAAAAAAAAATGCTCAAATTAAATGTACAATCAGTCAGATAAAATTACTTTCTCATTTAATTATTTAACATTCCAATGAATTTAAGAAGACGTGATCTAGTCACTTGTATTTTATGTTTATACAGATTCCGATGCATTTTCTAAAACGTGCTTCTTAGTGCACTGATTTGCACACATTCTATGCCTATCTCACGCATCACAAAAATGTTTAACGTATCGCGTTCGTTTCTAACATCAGGAAGTCACACGTTTTATCACGTTTACACGTTTAGTCACGTTATAGTCTAATTATTAGATATGCATATTTTTCCAAACTACATTAAAAATATATATAATTTTGAACTACGTAATGCGATGTTAGTTCCTTTGAGGAAAATATCTTAAATAGCTTCTAGCGGGAATTTTAATAAACCCAAACATATCATTACAAACACATTATTCATTTCAAAACATTTTCTAAACTTTCGATTTAAATCGTTTAAGGGTACTGACTATATTTTTGTTTAACTCTTTTATAATTTGTAACAAAATACAAATAAAAGTTATGTTTTATATTTTTTACCTACATTGAATATAAATAGGTACTTTAACTTTACTTTTACTTATCATACTTATTTGATATTTAAAATCCAATATTAATATCGAAGTTATTTAAATTACTTCACTTAATTATTAATTCGACAATAAAAACTGTTTATTTTTCAAATTACTAGTAACATAACAAAAAATAATTAAAAATAACACTATCCCCTCTAACGCTCAGATAAAAAGGTGCCGACAGCCGTCAACAGTCAAAAATAAAGTAGTGGTAGGTAGATACATTAAATCTATAAACTTGTAATAATCGAAATAAATTACGCTATGGTCACATTTAAAATTAAAAAAATTGTCCGTATTAAATTCCACTAAACTTACTTCCTCGCATCTTCCGTTACTTCACTGTCCCTCTGGCGGCAACCATCTTGAAGTAGGGCAGGAAAAGGCCAGGAACCACTCCCAGCACCCAACAATACCAGCCGTCTCGTCGACCGTCACACGACACACGACAGCAACAGCGCCCAGCAGCAACTCCGGCATGTGACACCAGGGCATGAGCAACCCTCCTCCGCCCTTCATTCGGCTCCATTAGTGCAGTGGGTACTCTTATTGTTGTTCTTGAAAAAACACTATTGTTGTAGTCAATTTCACCAGAAGTCTCTTGCGTAAAACACACTTGTTTTTTATGTGTTGCACAGCGCTGCCCCAGCTACGCTAGGCAGCACTGGCAGGGTCGCCATGCGATGATGGGACTTCGGGTAGTAGATAATAAAATATTACGTCTCCGTGGTAGCTCGTATAATGGCATAAAATGTAATAATTATGATCTTATATACTACAGCTTAATCAATATGTCACGTAGGGTGAGGTGAGTCATTTACACACTACACCACCATCAGAAATGAATGTAATTACTGAATAGAGAAACAGAGGCCACTATATGAAATGACTTACGATTAAATAGATGCCTATTGTGGGATCAAGTCAAGTACTGGAAATAACTAAGTATTAGTTTTGTTTTACTTCCCGTCTAAAGATGGATTTGTTTTCTTTTTCGTCTTCCTGCACTTCTATATCCTGGACATTCTGGATCTAACTTGCAGCTCTTAAGATCGTTCATGAAGTATACTTCTCTCAACCATCGCATTTTTCAAATAATAAAGTAAGTAATTAACATAACATTGGACGCCAAAAAACAATACAGGACTTACGGTTACTCAGGAGGCCTTATCGCTTTTAGCGATAAAAAATAATAAAAAATAATATTGCTAGCTAAAAACCAATATAGGACTTAAGTTTGATAATATACATGAAAAACAAAGGCGGCCTAATCGTTTTAAGCGATTTCTACCAAATAATATTGCACTCCAAAAAACAATACAGGATTTACGATTGATAGTATACATTAAGACCAAAGGTAGCCTTATCGCTTTAAGCGATTTCTACAAGGAAACATTCAGTAAGTGATAGAAGAACAAAACGAACGCTAAACACGTTAAAAAACCGACTTCCATCACAACAACTTAGTACATTTTTGCATTATTATTTTAGTTTTTTGTTAATTTTTACTACTACCCTGATTTGTACCATACCGATTTTGATAAAATTTATATGGGACCACACGGGAATTACTAGCTTTCAAATAAAAAAAGATTCATAAAAATCGGTTCACCCAGTCAAAAGTTCTGAGATCACACATAAAAAAAAACAATCAGGCGAATTGAGAACCTCCTCCTTTATGGAGGTCGGTTGAAAACTAGTCTTAACAGTGGTTGTAGTCCCGAAAAGTTCAGGACTTACAAGTTGACACTTCCCTTATATTAAATTATCTAGGTCGTTGTAACGTAAGGTTTAGGCAAACACGCTAGGTCCCGTCAAACTGTCCGCTGGGTGAGATACAAGTTTAAAATTAGCTTAGAAGGCGCTGGGGTGCGGGAAAACCACCCTATTAGGCGGAGTCATGCAATGCGGTGTAGGGCTATGAGCGTATTACTACAAGTATGGAAGCAGTCGTAGCTCTGTGCGACTTGGGTGGTTCTATTGATCATACAGGTTAACTGAACAGAAGCACGGTCGTTACCTTTTTTTTTATTCACAACAAGCTTTACCGGCGAACTTCGTTCTACTTACACTACAGTACACTACCATACCCTATACTACCCTACCCTACACTACCCTACCCTACCCTACACTACCCTACACTACCCTACCCTACACTACCCTACCCTTCATATACTACCCTACACTACCCTACCGTACACTACACAACAAAGTAGAACGAAGTTCGCCGGTAAAGCTTGTTGTGAATAAAAAAAAGGTAACGACCGTGCTTTTGTTCAGTTATATATATATATACAGTGGTGGACATATAATTAGAAACACTTTTAACGGATCTTAACATTATACAATATACTTTTCTGTAACACTTTTAATTTAGAAATGAAACCACAAATAGCATAAAATATGTTCAATGACTTATAATTTACTAGAAAAACTCAAAAAAACCGACTAAACAACTGCCGGTTGAATATTAGTTTCGTACAAACAACCAAACAACTTTTAAGGAATCAACAATAATGGACAACTAATTAGAACCAACAGAAAAATACCGTGAAAATTTAAATAGTTTATGAGTATATGTAATCAGAATTATATTATTTACGTGATATTATTCGCAGGCTACTAAATATAGTTATAATTAATATTTAGTTGCGTAGCCTTTGTTGTCAATGACAGCTCTGCAACGACGTGGCATTGATTCAAGCAATTTCAGACATTCTTCGAGTGGGATTGAGTTCCATGCTTCGACAAAAGATCCGTAAAGTTCATTTTGACTAGTGTTGCGTTTGTTTGAGACTTTTTTTAACGATATACCACAGATTTTCTATAGGATTTAAATCCGGGCTATTTGCAGGCCAGTCTAAAACGGAAATATGCTGTTCCCTAAGAAAATATTTGACACTGTTGGCCGTGTGTTTAGGGTCATTGTCTTGCTGAAAGATCCAGGTTACAGGCAAATGGTCGTCAGAGTAGGGAATCATTGTCTCCTCTAAGATGTTTTTGTACTGATACTGATCCATTGTACCTTCAATCTTTCGAACGGGTCCAACACCACATCCGGAAAAACATCCCCATACTTTGATATTTCCACCGCCGTGCTTGACTATGCTCCTTGTGTATTTATAATAGAAAGCATGGTTTATTGGACGTCTAACATAGCGCTTTCCGTTTGAATTTACCATGTTTATTTTTGTTTCATCTGAGAATAACACTTTTTTCCATTCTCGTACCGTCCAGTTAACATATTTTTTCGCGAATAACAACCGCTTCTCTCGGTGTTGCTTGGTAAGAAGCGGTACTTTTCGAGAAACCCTCCCAAACAATTTAGCTTCCACTAATCTTCGGCGTACCAGTTTTGACGAGACGTTTCTAGGGTCATCAGGCAAAAAAACTTCATTTCTAATCTGGTTGGAACCTTTAAATGGGTCTTGTTTAAAGCAACACGTACGATTCGCATATCTTCTCTGGGCGTTGTTTTCCTCGGTCGAGCCTTTCTCAGAACATTTTCAATGGTTCCGTGTATTTTATAATGGTCAATAGCATTAAAAACTTTCTTTACAAAACATTTCAAATGGTCAGCTATTGTTTTATATGTCCACTTTTCATCGAAATGCAAATTAACAATTATTTGCCTAGTTGACGCGTCACAACTTTTATTTTAACCCATTTTCCACAAAACTTATTAACCACAAAATTCGAAATTGATGTTTAATTGCCGCCAAAGCGGTAGAAAAGGCGAAGAAAGAAGATTTTTCTTTCAATTTCAAAAATGGAACGAGTCATGGATGCTTTTCTAAAGTGTTTCTAATTAGGCGTCCAAGCGGCCAGTAATTGAAAATAGACCTTAATAAGGTTTAAATTCTTTTTGTGATTAAAGGTTAAATAGGTATTTTTTTTAAATATATTATGAGTAATTTAACTGTGTGGCTATACTCTTGCATGATTATTAGTTAATGAATCTACATATTTTACATATTATGGCCAGTTGATTTTATACTTCCATAATTCATATGAAGTTTTTCTAATTATATGTCCACCACTGTATATATATATATAATATAGATTAGGAAGCCCTTAGCAGCATCTCACCAGATGGTAAGTGAGGATGATGCCGAAGATGGAAGCGGGCTTACCAAGATTCCACAACGCAATGGAGAACTGCCTATCTTATCTTTAAGCAGGAACACATCAATGCTGTTAACACTGATGTTTGGCGGCAAGACTTAGATAATATAGTGGTAGCTAGCCAGGCGGGCTATGAAAATACCCCTACCACCAACCAAACCGAGTCTTCAAGTTGACCCCACCGGGAATCGAAACCGCCACCTCCTGGTGTGAAGCGAACTGACTAACCATTACGCCACGGAGGCGGTTCGTTTTTCTTTCTTAAGATCTATTTCATCTATGTCTCATGGGCTGGCACATAACAATCCATGTGTCACATTTTGAAAACAAAGTAGTTCAAAATCTAATCTTTGATGTCCATCAATATATTCGTTATTAAAAATAAATAAAATACTTACTATCTAAAACCTGTTTCTCTCCAAAAGACCCATCTTGGGTCTTATATTTGTACAATTAAATATAAATATAACTGAGCATGTACGTATTTACCTACGCCCTACCTACCTACCTACGTACCTACGACGTGCAACAAGCCTTAATTTATACAGGATGTAAAACAAAAATTGGTGTAGGACCCGTTAGGAGCGTCGGTGGCGTAATGGCAAGGGCCGCTACCTCCTGTCCTGGAGATCGTGGTTCGATCCTGCCACGTACCAATTTGTTTATCCGACACTCTTATACGGTGAAGGAAAACATCGTGAAGAAACCTGCATACGCCTGCGAAGAAACTCGTAGGTTGTGTGTGAAATCGACCAACCCGCACTGGGCCCGTGTGGTCGACTAAGGCCCGATCGCCCTAATTCCGGGTAGGCTCGAGCCCCTCGGTGGGGACGTATATGAGCGGATGTGATATGAGGTCCCGTTAACTGGGGCTTCTACTCATTATACTGAACAACTTTCCCCGAGGAACCCATAGTCAATTCGCAACAAAAAAAACATTCGACGCTTCATACAATAATGCACAAAAATGGTCAGATGTTCATTTTTTTTTGAGATTTCTGCAAAATTATAGAACAAAAGTTGTTCAGTTTGATGAGTAGAAGCCTCAGTTAACGGGACCTACACCAATTTCGTTACACCCTGTATATATGAAAATGAATCGCTAATTCGATGGTGTCTGCATCACGCGTGAACGGCTGGACCGATTTCGATAATTATTTTTTTGTTGAATTTGTTATTGTCAGGAGAAGGTTCTTATGTAGTGTACAGTGGAGCGGTGTGGTGCGGTGCGGTGCGGTGTGGTGCGGTGCAGTGTACGGTAGTGTGGTGTAAGGTGGTACGAAGTTCGCCGGAACAGCTAGAGATCTTATAAAAAGCATTTAAGTCTAAATTCCTGAATCCTGATTGTTGTAAAAGTTTAACTTCAGAGATGAAAAATAAAGGCTCAGTTTCCAGTAAAAAGACTAGAAAAATATGTATAAATTCATCAAGAACGGAAGTTAAAGCACCGACTCAATAAGGCACTTTGATATACAAACAGCAAAAAATAAGAAAGTTTAGCTTTTTCCAGAAGTATTTGCATGAATTCCCCTCGGAAATTAAACTTTTAAACATTTTTGTTAGTGACGGGAGGGCAAAAATATAAAATTTTCTTATTATGAAACCATAAAAGCTTTCACATAGATCCGACATGGTTCCGGCGGCTGCCGGATAAACAAGATGAAATTTAATGGCGGATAAGAACATATCCGGGTTAACTGTGTTTTTACACGACTGCGCGACGCAAAGGAGGGTAATGTTTTTATCAGCCTATACATGTATGTATGTATGTTTGTGCCTGTGTGGCGTTCGAGCTCTAGAGACCAAAAGCGTGGGCTGATTTTGATAATTCTTACGTCAACAATTTGTATCAAATCTTGCGAGTGTCACTATTAAAAAATCAATACGGCGACAATCAGACGCCATAATATTGTAAAAAAAAGGTGAAGTCGACAAACTTTTGATTGACATTTATTGAAAATTTGGTGAAAGAAATGCAACGTGGATTATGTTTAAAAATTCAGATATTTTTTACTATTATTCGACTTTGATTTTTTTTTCATTAATTAATTTTTAAAAGATTCCCTGTGGAATGAGTTTGACTACCTATGTGCTTACATATTTTTCAGACGTAATATGTATGTCGGAGCGCTAGGTGGCGGCGCGCCCCCTATAATCCATCGAAGCGCCATATGTTTTGTTTTAAAACGTCAAGCGGTTAGCTAGGCCTAGTAATAATAGGTCATCTTAGTAATAATAGTCATCTTAGCGTTCGTTCGCTCAATGAACGGCACCTTTGATAAATGCCGCTCGCCTTGCCAACTCACGTCCAACGGTACCGACAAAGGGGCCGGCCGCTCTGGGTGCAATCGCGATGCCGCTGACATTCCACCCGCACGGTGTCGCCAAATCTTATTCAGTCTTTAATTATTAATGTAGGCGACGATTCTGAAGATACTTCGTTCAGCAGTGAGAATGATTAAAATTATAATAAATCCTACTATAATATTATAAATGTGAAAGTTTGAATGTATGTATGGATGTTTGTTATTCTTTCACGCAAAATCTACTAAACGTATCTGGCCGAAATTTAGTAAGTAGACAGATTAGAACTTGGATTAACATAATATAGGCTACCTTTTTTACGCTCGCAAGCCGCTTGCGGCTCGCGTACAGCGCACCTTCGCAGACAGTCATAGAAACTATGTTCGTGCGAGCGAAGCCGCTGGCAAAAGCTAATTCTAAATAAAAAGATACCTATTTATTTTTGTGATTTTTTTTTATTCAACACATTCGGATAATTCAACTTGCGCGGGATACGGGATAAGGGATAGGGGATAGAGGCTGGCGTCTCTTGATGCGCGCCCCGCGTCCCGCACTTCGATGGAGACATGAAAACGAGATACTGTGCAGTTGTGCATTGTTCAACTTAGATGCCGCGATCTATACCATCATGAACATTCCTTTCCAAACATAGGACGTCACCGTACTTCCTCCCCTATTTTCGACCTGACAGCAAAACAGACCGGTTAATTATCAACTCCGTAGGGACACCAACGCAGGGCGACGCCAATTATAAAGTTTGCTCGCACCTCACCAACCTCCCCTGACACGCCTACCCTAACTGATAATACTAATTTTCAGCACCAATTGAACTACCTTCAGCCAGAAACATGGGGGTCAAGGTAGACTGGTCGAAATGTTACCCCTGTTTGCGTTTAAGCGAAAACCAGATCTGAAAGTTAGCCCTAAACAGTGTCTGTTCAATGTTTGCAAATTGCAGAAAGGGTGCGAAAATAATTTGTATGGTTTATGGTGAGAAAATATTTTAGGATAACAGAGGACTTGTGCGTTTATCCGACGCTCTTACGTCGAAGAAAACATCTTAAAAAAACCAGCACATCATCATCATATCTATTGATGTCTTTGAACTTATTCTGTAATGACTCACTTGATCGCATCTGATAGATTGCGCGGATAGCTCTTTTCTGCAAGATGAAAATAGTTTTAATATCAGCCGCATGCTCCCACAGAAAGATACCATAAGACATTATACTATGGAAGTAACTAAAATACACTAGTCTCGCAGTACTTACATCCGTTAACTGACTTATTTTCTTAACGGCATAAGCAGCTGAACTAAGCCCTCCCGCTAAAGTTTTAATGTGTGGTCCCCATTGAAGTGAAACGTTCAAAGTTACACCACAGATGAGATACTAGTTACTTGTTATACCAAGGAAACCGTAATATTTACAAATTCTATAATTCTAATGTCTACGTTACGTTTTCCGGTGAACCTACATATGCCTGTAAAGAAACTCGAAAGTTGTGTGTGAAGTCAAGCTATACCCGCACTGGGCCCGCGTGGTCGACTGAGGCTTGATCGCCCTAATTCACATTAGGCTCGAGTCCCTCGGTGGAGACGTATATGACCTTATATGATGAACAGAGAAGGTTCTATTTGTTCAATTGTCAAGTCAAACGTTATTTGCCTAAGTTAGCAGACGATCTAGGTTGTTCAAACTTGTCGACAAAGGTCTAACCTCCATCATGTAGTCTACCAAGTATTAAACTTCAAGAAAAGGAGACCTGACTTGGGACTACATATAGACAGACTACATCAGTGTTATTAATTTCAAAGACTTCAGTAGCACACTTGAAGTAAATCGTTTCGAAAATAGAGCATGAATTTACTTCAAAGGTCCTCCACTAAACATTAAGAGCCTACTTACTACTTCAATGGAAAGTTCTCCAAAACTTTTCGAATCAACTTCTCATCATTCAGGTAAAGTCTTGATGAGTTCTTGAAGTGTCCTCAATTACTGATCCCGTAATCCTTGTTCTGATCATCTTAGCGTGCCGTGAAAATCTTTACTTGTAATTTTATTGATACAGGATGTTTCGTTTAGTTTTGAGAGGAAACGCGGTCTAAAGAATAGGTATTTGAATAAAATCTTGCTATCTCCCTCCCCCAAACCTCTTCGTATACAGCAAGAAAGGGAGAACTGCAGCGCAGACCCATAATAGGCACTAAAATTGACCAAAACAGCATTTCGTAGTCCCCTTTTTTTTCTCCAAAACTTGAGCAATAGTTAAAAATTTTTTTTAATAATTAAAAAAAAGCATTACCATGCCTCTATGTTTTCATTTTATTGTTAATATGCGTATTATTTTTTTGGTGGGTGTCTTAAAATTGGACAATTTTCTCATTTGTTGAAAGCTCCTACTTCCTATTATAATTAGAATATGGGAAAAAACAAAACGTAAGTATGGGCATGGCCATAGTAGATATAGGTTTTATGAAAAAATTTTTTTGTTCTATTGTCATTATCCAGGGAGGAAACTTATGTAGAAAAAAAACAATAGACTAATCTTATGTTACATGGCTCTTCAAAATCCGTCCAGCTGTGTAGGCTATATGGCTATATGGCTAAAGAAACAGACACATATAAAATGAAAATGAAAAAAAAAATGAAAGAAGTTTATTGCGGTATCTCATTGTAAAACATAATACATGTTGCAGGAGACTTCTTTTAAGTATAAGAATACTTGTGCCAGAAGAATCCGCTCTTCCATAACTAATAAAGAACACAGAGATACAATAAAAAAAATAATTAAAAACAACAATACTTTACAAATATACGCGCTACGTATTAATAAGCACGCGCGCGTAGTATATTTATGTATGCATGTGATTGAGTGTGTGTGAATTTATGTGTGTGTGTGTGTGTGGATGTGTGAGTGTGTGTGTGTGTGAGAGAGAGTGTGTGCGTGTGTGTGTGTGCCGTGTGTGTGTGTGTGTGTTGTGTGTGTGGGTGTTTGTATGTGTATGCTATTATATTATGTTTGTATGTACAGTGTGTATGTTAAAGAAGTGTTTGTTCGTATATCTTAGGCTGTGTATTTTAAAAGACTCTCTACTACTTCATAATGAAAAGTATTGAGCCATACACATACCCGAAAATCATTATCCTCTTTCATGGTCAGTTGAGTAAAAAGCCGCCTCCGTAGCTCAGAGGCAAAGTTCACTGGCTTTACACAGGAGGTCGCGGGTTCGATTCCCGGCGGGGTCAATTGTAGGACTCGGTTTAGTTGGTGGTAGGGCATTTTCTAAGCCCGCCTGGCTAGCTACCACCATCTTATCTAAGTCTTGCCGCCAAATATCAATGTTGATATCTTTGGTGTGTTCCGGCATAAAGATAAGATAGCCAGTTCCCCATTGCGTTGGGGAATCTTGGTAAGCCCGCTTCCATCTTCGGCAACATCGTCACTTACCACCAGGTGAGATGTTGTCAAGGGCTTAGGAATTGTGAATAAAAAAAAATAAAAAAAAAAGGTTTGTAAAGACAATTAAAAGAAGTAGCCATCAAAATAAGCGACAAAGATAGTATTAGGTTTAGCTTTTATGTAAAGAAGCACAACATTCATTATTCATACGATGTTTCTAAATTTTTTTATTGTCTGTGGACATGAATTACTCAACACACTTGAGCCGCGGTGGCGCGTTTGGTTATAGGATGATTCGTGTGTCTGTCCGTTTGCTCAATTTGCTCGGAAACTAATAGACTAGACTGATTAAGTTGAAATTTGGTGCATGTCTGTAAATCGGTGACCTAAAGACGGACGTGTAAGGTAAATAAATGAATTTAAAACATTGTAGCCACTTTTAGGGGGTAAATTAGAAAATTTTAAAAGATTTTTTTTCAGAATATATTATTGTATCATATATCAAATAAAAGATTTTGTTGTAATAATCTCAAACGTTTTTAAGGTTCCGTACCCAAAGGGTAAAAACGGGACCCTATTACTGAGACTTCGCTGACCGTCTGTCCGTCCGTCTGTCACAAGGCTGTATTCCATGAACCGTGATAGCTAGACAGTTGAAATTTTCACAGATGATGTATTTCTGTTGCCGCTATAACAAAAAACACTAAAAAATATAATAAAATAAATATTTAAGGGTGCTCCCATGCAACGTTATTTTTTTTGCTTGTTTTTACTCGATATTAATAACGGTTACAGGTAGATACTTGAAATATTCACAAAATATTAAGTTGTATTATTCACTTTAAAAATAAATAATTAAATTAAATTAAAATTAATATTTAAGGGGGGGCTTTCGTACAACAAACGTGATTTTTATAGATAATGGTACGGAACCCTTAGTGCGCGAGTCCGACGTTTTAAAATAAATGTTTTTTAAAGTTATCTTAGTAAATGGGCGAAAATTAACCCCCCCCCCCTCTCTTATCTCCAAACTACTGTGCTTAAAATTTTCAAAAAATCATAGTACTTAAGGTTTAATGCATAAATTACAGAAAAACCTATGACAACATACAAAATCCTTCCGTTCCCACAGAAAAAAAAATTCTAAAGTCCAGAATAACTAGACCCTTATTTACTTAGCGTAAAGTATGTACTGACTACTGAGACGTCTTGTTCTGTTGGTAGTTAAAGTTTTGGTACGGAACCCCATTCTGTTTGACCCCGAGTCGCACTTGGCCGGTTTTTTGTGATAGGTACCAGTAACATTTTTCACGAAAATCATCTCGATTATGCGAGAAACAAGAACATCCTGTACAAAAGCAAGGAATTTATTCAACACTCAACAAAGGATACAAGACAATAACCCAACCACTTCAGGTAGGTAGACAGGCAACTTTATTAATATTGTGCTTATTAGACCGTAATACAGTACAGAACTCTCACTTCAATTTTGTCGTTTAATACCGCTAAGAGACCTTTGAGTGTTAGATCAAATAAAATATCTTTAGACACGATTATTACTTAGAAATGAAAAGCCGAAGCTTCAAGCTTTTTTTATTCACAATAAGCTTACCTGAAGTGACGATGATGCCGAAATTAGAAGCGGGCTTGCCAAGATTCGCTGGCTATCTTCATGACGGAACACATCATTACTGTAATCATTGATGTTTGGCGTCCAGACTTAGATTAGACAGTGGTTGCTAGACAGTCGGGCTTAGAAAACGTCTTTCCACCAACTCAGCCTGTCAAATCCAGTGCTATTAAGTTAGACCCCGCCAGAAATCGTTCCCACCATCTCCTGGTATGAAGCGAGTAAACTAAGCACTAAGCCACAGAAGTGGTTGAAAGGGCTGTTAATATGTTTGTACCGAGAGAGAGAGAGAGATGCTCATTGTATATGAGACATATCTCTTAATAAGTGAGTCAGATGTGACCTGTCAGTTTTATAACCCGACTAGCAAAAAGGAGGGTTATGTTTGGGGTAATAGTTTCATCCAATAAAATTTATTGCAAAAACAAAACATTAATTTACATGTACATAACTTAATTTTAGTATACTTAAGTAAGTATCTAACTTCATCATCATCATATCAGCCTAATTATCGTCTCCTGCTGGACAAGGCCTCCCCCAAGGATTTCCACAATGACCGGTCCTGCGCGGCCCGCATCCATCGGCTTCCCGCGATCTTCACCAGGTCGTCGGTCCGGCGCGTGGGAGGCCTGCCTACGCTACGTTTCATGAAAGGGATCAATAGACGAATCCAACTAGGCTGGGCAGTGTTCGGGAAGCTTCGCAATATCTTTACGTCCCAAATACCGCAGTGTCTCAAGACTAAGGTCTTTGACTAGTGTGTGTTGCCAGTGATGACTTACGGAACTGAGACATGGTCACTTACTATAGGCCTCATAAAAAGGCTCAAGGTCACCCAAAGGGCAATGGAGCGTGCTATGCTCGGAGTTTCTCGGCGTGATCGAATCAGAAACGAAGAGATCCGTGGGAGAACCAAAGTAACCGACATAGCTCACAGAATCGCTAAACTGAAGTGGCAGTATCTAACTTAATGTTAGTATATTTGTAGGTATATAACTTAGTTTCAGTATGTAAGTAATTTAGTTTAAGTAAGTGTGTATTTTGGTTTTAGTCAGTAATTACATTACTTTAGTTTTAGTATATAAATTTATAACTTAGATTAAGTAAGTGTATATACAAGATGATACCATTTCATGAAGTTAAGATATCAATAACTAGCGGTCGTAGCTCAGTTCCACTTTCGTAATTGGATCGATCACGCAGGTTAACTGACCTGGAGCACGGGCATTATCTGGATGGCTTTGACTAATAGTGGAATTTTTCAACTGTTTTTGAGCTTCGCAAGGTACGGTAGGAAATTGGTGCCGATTACTATCACTAGATGGACACCCTGGATACTTCATACAACGGGCCAGGACATTTCAAAAAAGGAATGACGGAACAAACAAAATGGCGGCGAAATCATAGGGTTTATACGTATTTATTCATACGTATAGACGTTCGACAACCAAACTGTAACCAATCTGTATCAATCTGGGTGACGAGGGGGTGAGGTCGCAATCTAGAGAGCGTCAGGGAGTGTCCAATGTCCATACTGTATGTTAGTACTAATATCTTAGACAAGTTAGCCATTCATTCATTCATCCATTCACCTCCATAGTTTTATCATTATCGATACAATTTTGTCAAACCCTTTCAATTTTTTTGTGTGCGTAATTAGATTCCTTCGTACGTATATGAACTTTTCTGATATTATGTAAGTAAGTGTATGTGTAAAAATGAGACTGTGTTGCTGTTTGAAACGTGTGTGCGTGTGTACCGACGATCATCATTTTTGCGTTTGTGTTTGTGTATGTCTATGTAGTTTTACCTCGCTCCCCGCGAGATTTGGCAGAACATTTTGATAAGGGAATCGCGCTGAAGGCTAATATCTTAGACTAATATATATACTTTGCCAGGAGGCTCGAGTTTCCATACAAACGTAATTCCGCCTTAATACAAAAACTACATGCCGGATTAAATCCTAACTCTTCGAATATTATTGAGGAGATACATATCGATGTTTCTAATTAGTTTTAGATGTAATATAATATACGAGGGCTGTTTGATAAGTACCCGTTTATGGCAAAAAAAAAAACATTTTTTTTGTATATATGCATTTATTTTTCTACGTAGTCACCTTTTAACTCTATACACTTGTTCCACCTATACTCAAGCTTCAATAAACCATCCAAAAAGTATGATTTTGAAAAGTCATTAAAATAGGCCTCTGTGGCGGCAATGACTTCGTCATTAGATCCAAATCGCTTACCACCGAGCCATTTTTTTAGGTTGGGAAACAAAAAGAAATCGCATGTGGCCAAATCTGGAGAATACGGGGGCTGAGGCAATAATTCGTAGCGTAACTGTGCTAATTTAGCCGTCACAACTCTGGACGAATAAGCCGGGGCGTTGTCGTGGTGAAACAGTACTTTTTTCTTTTTTAAATGGGGTCGTTTGTCCTTTAAGACGGCTTCAAATTCATCCAATAAATTAGCATAGCACTGCCCTGTTATCGTTTTCCCCTTTTCTAAGTAGTCAATATGTATGTCGTGGCCATATCGTTGAAATTGACCAGTTCATGAAATGGCCGTCGTAGAATTGGCCAGATCTTGAAATGGATTGATCAGATCATGAAATAGCCAAGCATATCATGCTAACCTAACCTAACCTAACTGCATTCTTTTCTCCACCCAGGGGGGAGCCTAGTTTGCGAGGCTCTTTGACAGTATCATCGTCAAACCTAACGAACCTATTATAGGTCGCTTCGCTCGCTCAACTCAATTCCGTCCGGGTATTCATGATCTGTACATTATCCGGTCAGCCATTTCATGATCTGACCAATTTCAACGATATGGCCACGACATGTATTATACCCTGCGAATCTCAAAAAACAGTCGCCATGACCTTTCCAGCCGATGGGACGGTTTTTGCTTTCTTTGGAGCAGGTTCACCCGGTAAAATCCACTGCTTCGACTGCTCTTTCATTTCCGGGGTGTAGTTGTCGCGAACACGATGGATTTAACATCTTGTCGCGAATGAACTTCATAAAGATGACCTAACTTAAATTGATTAGTCTATGACGAATCGGTAAACAGCAAAGAGTTTTTATCCTCTTAGTCATTTCACTCGTTTTATATAGGAGCGCCGGGCTCATAATTCATTTCATTTCGATTTCGCGTGTGCTTCGATCAACATCTCTTCGAGCCAACCACGAGGAAGGAAGGAGACCCGAGCCAGCTGCCGCTACTACTGAGCCAAAGGACCCAAGTTGAGTATCATAGTTGATTTCATATCTTGTCGAAATCTCTCTTTGCTTCTAACTTGCTCATGTAACTATATCCGATGTAATCTTGATATTTACACAACGCCTGGTGCCGGTATCAGCCTGAAGGCTCCACAATCACCAAACCCCATCGACCTTGCACCATATTTCCACGACACATCATACACGCCACCACAGCTCGCACATAACCTATAATCATCGTGTCCTTTGACACATTGCTTTCCTAACACAGCTAGGTGGAGAGATGACAATTGGACGACGTGGTGCTGACGTGGCGAGCGCGCTGCAGATCCTGTTGAGTACACGGAACGGACAGGAACCCAATCACCTTGGATGAACCTGAGACTGTTTATGGATACGGAAGACGACATACTCGAGTATGATCTGTAAGTTACGGAAGCCGCAGATCTTTCCGGAGTGCCGACTACCTAGATGTGGATCAATCGACGTGTGAGAATAGCGTGGTACCCGCTGATACTTCGGTGAACGTGGATAGCCAGATGTCGCCTGGCAATGGGGAAATTAAACCTCTCCCCCGACGAGGGACATGGGGATGTGTTTCTCCTCCAACGTGGGACATGGGGAACGCTACCTACTCCCCCAACAGTCCCCAACGACTCGCCAGCCCGGACGCGGGTGGGACGAGGGGACGAGGAGAGTGGCTCCTCCAACGTGGGACATGGCAACGGTCCCTGACGACTCGCGGCCCAGGCATGGGGAAGACGAGGGGACGAGGAGAATGGCTCCTCCAACGTGGGACATGGCAACAGTCCCCAATGACTCGCCAGCCCGGACGCGGGTGGGACGAGGGGGCGAGGAGAGTGGCTCCTCCAACGTGGGACGTGGCAACGTGATCCCCTTCCCTTACCTTCCTTACCACCAACCTATTAATGATTCATTTCTTTCAGCACTGTTGTCGTTTGATGTGTGACTAACCATTGCTTTACTCATGCTATTGTGTTCATGTAATATGTGATATTCATTTGTATACACACCTGACATCAAACACACACTCATAGAAAGGCGCCTCATGCAACACTGATTGCTTATTTCATGTGCATCCTCATCCCGTAATTTAGCCATGGACGGCATGTCCATGCCAAGGTAGAACCCCACTCCTCACGACAGATTATGGGATCCGCTATCATGCTCATGCCAGTTTAATTACAGGAGTTGGACGAACACCTGGCAGCACGGGTGGTCGGGGGTACTCTGCGATGGTGAAGGACATGAATCGTGTTGCAGTACAGCGAGTCACATGTGAGTTTAATCATAAGTGCGTACAGGACATTCGCGGTGCAAATACAGACGTATACATCGCTCCGCGACAGTAGTGGTGAACCCACGTTTCGTCCACGGTTACGAAACGACGCAGAAACTCCTTCGGGTTACGTTTGAACACGGCCAAACACTGCTCCGAAGTAGTCAGTCGGTTCCGTTTTTGCTCCTCCGTGAGTAAACGCGGCACCCACCTCGCCGATACTTTCTTCATACCCAATTTTTCTTCTAATATGTGTTGTACTCTCTCGATTGAAACGTTTACACCATCAACGATTTCTCGAAGTTTAATTCAGCGGTCAGCTAAAACGATATTTTCAATTTTCTTAACCATATTGTCTGTAGTCACCTTAATTGGCCGGCCTGGGCGATCCTTATCAAAGACGGTTGTTCTCCCCCGCTTAAACTCGTCATACCAATATCTGACGGTTGTCATAGAAGGAGCACATTCATGGTAAACCGCTTGCATTCTTACTTTTATTTCATCACATGTTTTTCCTTCCAAAAACAAGAATCTAATTACAGACCGATACTGTTCTTTCTCCATTTTAACAATTTAAGTTCACGCTTTCACTAAATCGCTGTCAAATGAGAAAAAAAAACAAAAGAACGCCATTTTCTTTTTTTTTCCGCCTCTGAAAAATGGCTTAAAAAGGTGGTATACTTATTTTCGGCCAGTGATATTAATATATTTAGTAAACGGGTACTTATCAAACAGCCTAGGTAAAAAGGCAAAACCGGCCAAGTGCGAGTTGGACTCGCGGTATGAGGGTTCCGTACCACCACACCTCTCCACACGACTATGACAATGATACCTTTTCACATGACAAACAAAAGATAAAAACGCGAGAAACAGAAAAATGCTACTAGCGCTATCTAGTGGTGTTTTAGTGAACTATTTTCCGTAAGTGAATGTATTATATTGAGTTTAATACTTTATTTTTAATTCATATAAATCTTATAGGTTTTCCTGTAATCTAAACTTCTTATATTTCTTTTTTTTTATTTTAGGCTCAGTAGTTTTGGAGATCAGGGGGGGAAATGGTCAATTTTCGTCTTCTTTAATGAATAAAATCAAAACTATTTATTTAACAATATAACAAAAATATATTTAAAATCCTCCGAGCCCTTTCATTTGATATATAACAGTAAGGTTTGCAAAATTTTTTTTTAATTTCCGAATTTTCCCCCCAAAAATGACCTTTATTTAAAAAAAAAATACTTTGCACATTTGTGTTTGGGTTATAGGATTACACCATCCTACCAAATTTCACCTGATTTGGTGTAGTAGATTCGGAGCAAACTAGCTGTGACAGACGGACGGACAGACAGACAGACGCACGAGTGATCCTAAAATAACAGAAGTTGACATTTACTATTTATACGTCACATGGGGCCACGAATAAAGCGGAAAGCCCCAGTAGCCCTCCAGTACAATCAGAGGAGCATACTGCTGAACAAGGCTGGAAGACCGTACATAAAAAGAAAATATCTAGACATAGTACTAGGACCGTAGTAACCGGTAACGGATCTGCGGACGCCGAACTCCAAACTGTAGAACGCGTTAAGAAAATCCACGCATGTTTCTTCAAAACCAACACCACTGAAGATAGTCTTAAACGGTATATGACAAAGAAAAACCCGTCAGACGGATACACAGTCAAAAAAATTACTTTGCGGCATTCGCATTATGCATCCTTTGCTATTACTATCCCAACATCGAAATTCGAGTACTTCATGAATGCGGAACATTGGCCGCCCGGTACCGAAGTTAGCGAGTGGTTTCATCACAGCGCCGGGCGAGCGAGGCGCTCGCCACGTAAACCCGCAAACGTTGTGGCCACAAACTGATAAAAACGAGCCCAAGCGACAAACGCCGACCGACGCCGAGACCCAAGCGCAAAGCAGACGCAGCCAGCGGCGAGCGCAAGCGAGACCGCCGACACACCCCGGACACTCCATACAAACGAGCGAGAAATGATATACATAATTATAACTGACGTATCTATAGGCAACAAAGCAGGTAGGGTTGAATCACACCGGCGGTATTGGTCACAAAATGTTTGTTATTAGTTTATTTACTGAACGCTGTGTGAATAATAAACTCTTTTTTTTCATACTTTTCGTTGTAAACAAACACCGTTCGAAAAAAACCCCACTTTCCGAATACACCACATCTTTAAACACTTTTTCCTTGACCAACAAATCGCTACCGCTTATTAAAAAAAAGGTCACCTACTTCTATGACGCCGAAAATCGCTGCCGCTTATTAAAAAAAGTCCTCCATTTCTCTGACGACGAAAATCGCTGCTTATTCCAAAAAAAGGTGAAGTCAATTTGATCACCAAGATTCATGATATGGGGTCCAGGAGGCCCAGCCCCCTCCACAATTTTATAGTGTTAGAAGATGACCGTATAAAATAATAGCAGTTTTCAGTGTTAAGTTACCATTTCCAATGTTTTATAGTCTCATACTGTGGAAAGTGGTGTCCTAAGACAAGTATGAAAAAAAAAATTCAGTTGGGCCTTTACGTTCGGTAACTGGTTGGTTTTTATGCTTGTAAACGAAATCACAGCGGCGCGCAAAGTGAATATAGTGAATAAAAGTGCTTGCGTAGCTCGTCCTTTACGTTTGGTACTCAATCTACACCCAATCTGAGTGACGGGGGGGTGAGGTCGAATTTAGAGAGGGGCAGGGAGTGTCCATACTGTACGTTAGTACTAATATATATACTGTGCCGCCGAGGTCCCCACCAAAAAGGAGCGCCCCACCATCGCCAACGCCGCAGCCGGTTCACGTGCGGGTTTCTGACACACAGTCGGGAAAAACGGATGAACTCGTCGTAGTTCATCAAAATATTTGTAGTTTGTATGGAAAAACTAACAAATTAGAGGTCCTGCTAAACGATGAATTAGCTTGTGATATTTTGATTATTACAGAACATTGGCTCCAAGCTTCCGAAATACAGTCTGTAACTCTACACGGATTTCAGCTAGCCTCCTTTTACTGTAGGCCAACGATACAACACGGTGGAAGCTGTATTTTTGTTAAATCAGGCTCAAGGGCCATAAACAGATTGGACTTTAACGACTTGTCACGAGAACAAATATTTGACGTTTGTGCAATACAATTAATCGACTTAAATATATTAGTTATAGGGATTTACCATTCTAATAAGACGAGTGACATAGAGTATCTTTCTCTTTTTGCTAATTTGTTAAATAAAATTGATAATGAAGGTCTCAGAGCTATAATTATGGGAGATATTAACATAAATTTTTTGGTTAGTTCCTCGTCAAAAAAGCAACTTGTCGATTTATTACGAGTAAATGATTTTGTCCAATATATAAATTTTCCAACTCGAATTGTGGACGATAGTTCGACGCTCCTCGACCATGCATATTCGAACATCCGCGACGACCGTGTGTCTGCAGCTGGTGTGGTGACTCATTTAAGTGACCACGGAGCCCAGCGACTGACCGTGCCCGTGGCCCCTCGCGCGCTGTCCGCGTTGATAACTAAGCGGTTATTTAATAAAAATAATGTCCTGAATTTCAAAATGGCTCTCGAGTCTTATGATTGGTCAGATTTATGCTATAAACTGGATAGCGACTGTGAGGTTTTCGCAAATAGAATAATTAATATTGTATCTAATTGTATTGAAAGGTATTTTCCGTTTAAAACTATCAGATCTCAAACATCATCGTGCCCCTGGGTAGACGAAGAATTAGTTAATTGTAAATTATTACTCTTTGACGTTCTTAAATTGAAATCAAAGGTTGCAAATAACTCTGACTTAGCTGACATCGCCGAGAACTTGTTAAGACAGTACACAAAGAAAATAAAAAATAAACGTTCTCAATACTACGATTCTCTCATTAACAATCATCCAAACAAAATTAAATCTATGTGGAATGTTGTCAATATAGAACTAGGGCGGAATATTCGGGAAACCATCGATTTTACGGACGTGATCGTAGACGACACTGGAGGCCCATTCCAATCCAAGCAGCAGCTAGTGGACGCGCTCAACGAGCAGTTCGTAACGGCGGCCGCCGCGTGCGGCGCGCCCGCCGCCGACCCCGCGCGCTGCCTCGCCCACATCACGCTCAGCTTGCCTGCCAGCGATGAGTCACTTTACCTCACTCCTATCACACCTGTTGAAGTAGTAGCGATCCTTAAAAGATCTATCGCACCTAAGAATAGTACGGATATATACGGGTTATCGGCTAAACTCTTGAAATCCATGAGCGAGACTTTGTGCGTCGTGCTGTCCCATTTGTTTAACTCGTGTCTGCGTCAGGGTACATATCCGGCTGCCCTGAAGAGGGTAAAAATATCGCCGCTATATAAAGGCAAAGGTAAAAAGACGGCAATGAAATCATATCGACCCATATCTTTGGTCCCTTGTATAAGCAAAATTTTAGAGGTTGGATTAAACAATAGGCTTCTATCCTTCTGGACCTCTAGGAATCTAATGTCGGACAGCCAGTACGCGTACCGCCGCGGCCGCTCCACGACAGACCTGGTGCGAGAGGTAGTGCACAGCGTACTCAGCGCGCGCGAGGCAGGCCGGCAAGTCGCAGCGGTATTCTGCGACCTTTCCCGCGCCTTCGATACCGCTGACCATGATCTCCTGGCTAGAAAGCTGGATCATTACGGCATCAGAGGTCCTGCACTGTCCGTCGTGAGGTAATTTATGTCCGAAAGAGCGCAAGTCGTCGTCGGCGACATGGGTCGTTGTAGGTCGTCAGAGCTGGACAACGTCATGGGGGTACCGCAGGGATCCTGCCTCTCTAACACCCTTTTCAGCATTTTGCTAAACGACCTCCCCCAGTGTGTTGACGATGCAAACGTCTACATGTACGCGGATGACGTCACAGCTGTTGTCAGCGCGCCTTCGCTACCGCTGCTCGAAATAGCCCTGAACAGTACAATGCGAAAACTTAATGAATGGTTCGTATTGAATGGTTTAGCACTCAACAGGGACAAAACCAGTTTTTTACATTTTAGTTTAAACGGCCACCGCACACACCGTCTGACTGTTCGTGCAGGCGATAGCAGTATTGAACAAATGACAGTTACAAAGCTGCTAGGGTTTAATATCGACAGCGCCCTGACGTGGGAAACTCACATCGATGAGATATGCGGCAGGCTAGGAAGATCTTGTTTCGCACTGCGCCGACTGGCGCGCACCGCATCCGCCAGCACAGTGCGCGCGTGTACTACGCGACCGTACACTCGTTGCTGATGTACGGCACGGAGCTGTGGGCGCGCGCCGCCGACTGGCACCGCGCCTTCGTGCTACAGAAGCGAGCCGTGCGCGCCATGGCTGGCGTCGCCGACGATGTGCCCGCCCGCGAGTACTTTCGTCAGTACAAGATTCTCCCCCTACCCTGCCTTTACATTACGCAGGTGGCATTGTTTGTGCATAACCATCTGGACCGTTTTGAAAGGAGACGCGCGACTGAACGAAATCTTCGTAGTAATAAGTACGAGGGCCAGTTAGCAGACCAGCCTCATAAACTAAAAAAATCTGAGCAGTCCATTTATGTGATAGGACCTGAAATCTACAATCGGTTGCCCGCCGCCGTTAAAAATTCAGCTTCCACAAATGTTTTTAAAAAAACTTTGAAAGAGTGGCTACATGAAAAAGTATTTTATAGCTACGAAGATTTTTTTAAATCGCCTAAATTACATATAACGTAATTTTTTTTTATTGTGTACATTTTAGTATAATTAATCCTTTAAATGACATTTATATTTAAATTTTATGATTTTATAAAATCTTATTTGACGTATAACAATTTGTTACTAATAAAAAAAAAAAAAAAAAAAAAAATACAGGAGTTGGACGAACACCTGGCAGCACGGGTGGTCGGGCGTACTCTGCGATGGTGAAGGACATGAATTGTGTTGCAGTACAGCGAGTCACATGTGAGTTTAATCATAAGTGCGTACAGGACATTCGCGGTGCAAATACAGACGTATACATCGCTCCGCGACAGTAGTGGTGAACCCACGTTTCGTCCACGGTTACGAAACGACGCAGAAACTCCTTCGGGTTACGTTTGAACACGGCCAAACACTGCTCCGAAGTAGTCAGTCGGTTCCGTTTTTGCTCCTCCGTGAGTAAACGCGGCACCCACCTCGCCGATACTTTCTTCATACCCAATTTTTCTTCTAATATGTGTTGTACTCTCTCGATTGAAACGTTTACACCATCAACGATTTCTCGAAGTTTAATTCAGCGGTCAGCTAAAACGATATTTTCAATTTTCTTAACCATATCGTCTGTAGTCACCTTAATTGGCCGGCCTGGGCGATCCTTATCAAAGACGGTTGTTCTCCCCCGCTTAAACTCGTCATACCAATATCTGACGGTTGTCATAGAAGGAGCACATTCATGGTAAACCGCTTGCATTCTTACTTTTATTTCATCACATGTTTTTCCTTCCAAAAACAAGAATCTAATTACAGACCGATACTGTTCTTTCTCCATTTTAACAATTTAAGTTCACGCTTTCACTAAATCGCTGTCAAATGAGAAAAAAAAACAAAAGAACGCCATTTTCTTTTTTTTTCCGCCTCTGAAAAATGGCTTAAAAAGGTGGTATACTTATTTTCGGCCAGTGATATTAATATATTTAGTAAACGGGTACTTATCAAACAGCCTAGGTAAAAAGGCAAAACCGGCCAAGTGCGAGTTGGACTCGCGGTATGAGGGTTCCGTACCACCACACCTCTCCACACGACTATGACAATGATACCTTTTCACATGACAAACAAAAGATAAAAACGCGAGAAACAGAAAAATACTACTAGCGCTATCTAGTGGTGTTTTAGTGAACTATTTTCCGTAAGTGAATGTATTATATTGAGTTTAATACTTTATTTTTAATTCATATAAATCTTATAGGTTTTCCTGTAATCTAAACTTCTTATTTCTTTTTTTTTATTTTAGGCTCAGTAGTTTTGGAGATCAGGGGGGGAAATGGTCAATTTTCGTCTTCTTTAATGAATAAAATCAAAACTATTTATTTAACAATATAACAAAAATATATTTAAAATCCTCCGAGCCCTTTCATTTGATATATAACAGTAAGGTTTGCAAAATTTTTTTTTAATTTCCGAATTTTCCCCCCAAAAATGACCTTTATTTAAAAAAAAAATACTTTGCACATTTGTGTTTGGGTTATAGGATTACACCATCCTACCAAATTTCACCTGATTTGGTGTAGTAGATTCGGAGCAAACTAGCTGTGACAGACGGACGGACAGACAGACAGACGCACGAGTGATCCTAAAATAACAGAAGTTTCAAAATTTCAGTACAAACCTAATCTAAGCCTCCGTTTAGTTAAATACAAATAGAATGAATAAGATGTCATTAATACTAAGATCGCCCTGATTCAGGGTAGGCTCGAGCCCCTCGGTGGGGACGTATATGAGCTGATATAATAATACTAAAAGGTAAACTAATATCCGTTTAGTTATGTTTCAATTTACTAAGATGAAAACTAATTATAAACATCGACATGTGTCTAATCAATATATTTGCAAAGTTGTGATTCAATCCGGCATGTAGTTTTTGTATTAAGGCGGAACTACGTTTGTATGGAAACTCGAGCTTCCTGGGGTCCCTTGAGCCGTGTTAGATGCCTTATAGGCGGCTGGAAAAAAAAGACAGTGGAGTTGGCCACCAGCCCTACAACTTCCTCAAATCCGGACTTAGCTCCCGTGTGTGGAAAATGGCCTAGCCTTTACGAGTTTAGGAAGAGACCCGTGCCCCAACAGTGGGGAGGTTTATGGGTTTTAACGACACAGAGGGTTAAGTACGATTGGGATATTAGCTGCAGTACACCCGAACGGAGTTCTAGGAGTATGTTGAGGGATAATAATTTTCCAAAAAAAAATAGGTATTTTTTTATTTAGAGTTTATTTTTAATTTTAATCACTTTCACTGCTGGACGAAGTGTATTCAGAATCTTTGCATACATTAATAATTAAAGACTGAACAAGATTCGCGCGACCCCGTGCGGGTGTTACGTCGACGGCGCCGTGACTGAACTCAGGGCGGCTCCTTTGACGAACGCAACCGTTTTACAGGAGCCGGTAGTGGTGAACGGCATTTATCAAAGGTGCAGATGATTCAGCATACGAACTTTAACATATCGGGTAGATAGTAAAAAAACAATATTAAAGGTGTTTCCATCAACTTAGTAATTAAAGTTTTTGCTAACCCAATCGCTTTTTCTTTGACATTTACTATCTATACGTCACATTTTTATCTTTGACAAACTTTTGCTACTTCCAACTTTTGAAATCGTCTAGACAAATCAATCTGACTACAAATATTTCCAAAGAAATGCAATTAACTCCGACATCGTACCACTGGGGGCAACTGTAGTTACCGAACTAAAGTTCCCGTCCAGTTGATCGAGAGTTCTCGATTGTTGCGAACTCTCTCGATTTAGAATCGATTTTAGATTGAGCTCGCTGAATGGTTTAGACTCTGATATCAGATTCCTTAAACGTCACGTCCTAGAAGTTGGTAAGTACAAAAAATAATTAATTAATCTGATAAATTGACAATTTTTTTTAGTGTCAACTATTAATTTAACGCTTACATTTTCGTAAAAATCTATTTATTTATTTCATAGTTTATTGTACACAGGATACATAAAATACAGATTTTAAACATTAAGGTTATACAAAGGGTACAGCTTATTTCTAAAGAAATTTCATCCAGCAGACCTGGAAAATAAGAAAGTTTTGACTGAGATGGCAGACGTGTACACAACTTAATCAAACAAAAGAAAAGTCATACTTAAAGTAAAATTAAATAAATACAAAACTTTAACAAATTTAGACAACAAATACATAAATATAAGTACTTAAATGTAGATTCAATGAATTTAAGTTCCTTTTCATTGTACGGAATTTTTTGGAATCTGGCGTCCAACCATTTTAGCAATCCTATGTATTGGAATCGTCATAGTTATCGAACCCTTTGAAATTGTAAAGTTATCCTCCACTAATTACATTGCAAACAGCTCGTGTGTAACTCCAGCCCCATCGAACCCACCTCGTATGTAAACCATCGGCAATGTCCACTGCCAGATTTCCCCAGAGCTTTTAGGGAGTTTATTTCACTTAGGTCCACGAATTTGTATTACAGGGTGTGTATTTTTTTTAATATTTCATTTTATTTGAAATCACAGAGACAGTGCACACTTGGTTACATATTTAAACTAAGTAAATAAACTAAAGTTCAAACAGTATTAGGCACCATATCTATAGAGATAAGAGTTATTTAAGTTGGCTGTATTCAGATCAATCTAAATTAAAACACATATAATAGAATTCCTAGATAAAAAATTTGTTAATTAACAGTTATTTTGAATATTTTTTACAAAATACCTTTTCTAACATTCTGAAAAGTAAATATTTACTAAAAATCATCCATATGAATGACACATACTCGTAGATATTTATAGATGATCAAAGTACGTGTGCTCAAACCTCAGGCATGTGTACCTAAATTTTACAAGGAATCATAGGCAACATCTTTTTAAAATATATATATCATCCCGGGCACTTATTACGAACAAACCCCTGAAAACTGACATTGTATTTAAAGCGAGGCATTGATTAAACAGTTGTCTCTGTCTTATTTTTTACGTCTAAAGAGTAAAGAAAATAACCACACTTTTGCACTTTTTAAATGTTTTTTCGTTGAAAAGTTTCGAAAATGTGAACTAAATTAAATTTGAATAAAAATAGACTACTTAGTTTCAAAATTAAAAGAATTATTTTTTCCTACAAATGTTTACAGGCTTTGCTTTACTATGCTTCAATTTATGGTATGTTTGGGATTTTTTTATAATCCAGGCCAGTGAATCTAATCGTGTAATAAACTTACAATGGCCCTAGATAATATCCTTGAATATAATATATGTTTTTTTCAGGCCGATAAATTAAGCGGGAATAATTTTCCTGATTTTTTTGCTAAGTGCTTCTCACTGCTTATTAGCCAATATACGCCTTAAGTGTAACGTTTTAGAATACATATTTTTTTAATCAGTGTTTGGAGCACAGTAGAAACAACCTCAGGAAACGTAAATAATATAGCCCCATCTGAAGCCAAGTTCTCCAGGTTTAATTGATCGTATTTTACGCAAGTTCTCAACTAGTTATGGGCCAACTTGTTTATGGGGGTCGGACTGATAATTAAACTGTTTCTACTATCGAATTGGGATAAAAATGAGATTACAATTAAATTTTTAAACCATATATTCGACCTACGAACTAGGAAATTCATTTGCTTTAGCAATTTTGTATTATGTTTAATGCTTGACATGTATAAGCTGGACTTTTTTATTGGCTGAAAAAAGGGTTATGTTATTTGAGTATTTAATAATAGTTATTCATACTGTTATTTTTTGTCGCCAGTGTGCCAGTACCAGTGATGACATACAAAACTGACACATGGTCGCTTACTTTGGGCCTCATAAGAAGGCTCAAGGTCACCCAAAGGGCAATGGAGCGTGCTATGCTCGGAGTTTCTCTGCGTGCTCGAATCAGGAACGAGGAGATCCGTAGGAGAACCAAAGTAACCGAAATTGCTCTCAGAATTACTAAACTTAAGTGGCAGTTGGCGGGGCACATAGCTCGTAGAACAGATGGCCGTTGGGGTAGTAAAGTTCTCGAAGGGCGACCGCGCACTGGAAAACGTAGCGTAGGTAGGCCTCCCACTCAGTGGACCGATGACCTGGTGAAGGTCGCGGGAAGCCGCTGGAAGCGGGCAGCGCAGAACCGGTCGTCGTGGAAATCCTTGGGGGAGGCCTATGTCCAGCAGGTGTCCGTCGGCTGATTTGATGATGGTTTGTCGCGTATCTATGAATTAGTAGGTCGGCGAAATCAAAAAAGGAAGTTTAAATACGATTTTGCCACAAGTATGATCCTCTTAAGGCGCTAAGATCACTCAATCCGAGCAGCTTGATACGTGTTTCAATAATATCGAACGTAAGTCTATTCATTTTAAGTTCAAATCAATGCAGGGCTTCAACGCGGCTGTTACATTGAAACCGAACGCCCAATTCTCGATTTTAAAATGTTTTTATTACTTTTCATCACTTTCAAATAAGTTTAAAAAAATGTGTTCAATTAAAATGAAAGGTATTTAAGTAACCGATTTTTGTGTGTTGGTTTCATTCAATATTAACTATGTATTTGTTTTCGAGAAATTTTGCAATTAATGCCAAAAACAGGGTCTGTAGTATATTTTTTTACATCAAAAGTTGAAATTGCATTAATTTAAATCGATTTTCTATTAATTTAAGTATATTATATATTTTTTCCATGGTGATAGTCTTACACAGTCTTTCAATAATTTGAATTAAATATTGTCATTTGACCCATCTTAAGGCCTTTACACAAATAAACTAAAATATATTTTACAATTATCCATTCAATAGTTTTCTATCAACAGCAGTTCAAAGTGAACTCTAAATTGCGGTATTTTTGGATGTTTTCTAATAATATGTTTGACTAAGTAGTAAAAATTTTGTATCTCATACAAATTATTAATTTACTTACCCTTTCATTTGATATCCCACATGATATTTCACCATCTTTATAACATCAAAGTTTCTGCGCGCTTGTCATCTCATATATTTGTGTTTAGGAGGTCATACTAAACGGATTGACACTAGATTGTGGTACAACTATAGGTAGGTGTGGTAAGGGCGTGGGTAAAAAAAAATGCGTGCTCATATATATTTATAATGGAGATAAAAGACTTAAAAAGTAAATACAAAAGGATTAGAAAAGAATATGACACTCATTAAATTTACATTCATCATGTCAGCTCATATACGTCCCCACCGAGGGGCTCGAGCCTACCCTGAATAAGGGCGATCGGGCCTTAGTCGACCACGCGGGCCCAGTGCGGGTTGATCGACTTCACACACAACCTTCGAGTTTCTTCGCAGGTGTGTTGTGCAGGTTTCCTTACGATGTTTTCCTTCACCGTTAAAGCAATCGGTGAGTATATGTACGTAAGTTACAAAAAACTCATTGGTACATTGGCCGTCCGGATTGGAACCCGGCACCTCTGGTTAGGACGACCGAGTCGTTACCGGTTGAGCCACCGACGCTAAATTTACATAACTACCAACAAAAACATAATTATATCTTACCCTAGATAGGTTTAAGAGAATATCAGGTTTCTCATATGCAAACAAATATGCAAAGTTTTTTATTTTATTTTGATAGCGACAGTTTGGTGAAAAATATTGATGAATCGGATTTTGATTTTCGAATCATATTGTCACATAGATGACAGCGCACGCGTAAAAGAACAAATAAACGGAATGAACAAAGGTCGAATGAAAGAAGAAAGAATAAAAGCGTTACCGCGCTACGAGATGATACCAAATCCAGTGGCTTGAACGGAAAGTTCTGAAACCTCATTTTACCAACCTTCTAAATATGGGAATCTTTATTCCCTCGTAGCATCCACATGAATAACGTTAGGAATATTATTATTTATTTAGAGGGTGCGCGGTGCGCGAGCCGCGAGTGGTTTGCAAGCGTGGACATGATTTTTCCAGGTCCCTCGGGAACTATGTCAGGATATGATTATTAGTAAATTATTTAATTATAAGAAACACATTTTCACATTTTATAACGTGGACATCGTTTTTATGACTGTCATTTAGGGTGAGTGGTGCGCGAGCCGCAAGAGGCTTTGTAAACATAGAATTACGTTATATACTATTGCTATTATCATATCAGCTCATATACGTCCCCACCGAGGGGCTCGAGTCTACCCTGAATTAGAGCGATTGGGCCCTAGTCGACCACGCGGGCCCCGTGCGGGTTGCTCGACTTCACACACAACCTGCGAGTTTCTTCGCAGGCGTGTAGGTTTCCTTACCATGTTTTCCTTCACCGTAAGAGCGTCGGATAAACTTACATATGAAATCCAAATTCGAAATCACATTCGTACGTGGCAAGAGCGTAAAGTAGTAAAGTAAAGGGCGTCGGTGGCGTAACGGCTAGGGCCGCCGCCTCCTGTCCGGGAGGTCGTGGTTCGAATCCTGCCACGTACCAATGTGATTTCGAATTTATATTTCATATGAGGAACATCGTGAGGAAACCTGCACACGCCTGCGCAGAAACTCGCAGGTTGTGTGTGCAGTCGACCAACCCGCACTGGGCCCGCGTGGTCGACTAAGGCCCGATCGCCCTAATTCAGGGTAGGCTGGAGCCCCTCGGTAGGGACGTATATGAGCTATATCGTCATTACCTACATGCATGCAAAACTTTCTAAGTCACCTGTATGTGGTCTATCTTCTTGATGATCAGTGAGTCAGTCAGTCAGTGACGAAATATCTAAACTTCGATTACATTACTACAGCGGCCAGCAAAAGAGGCATTGATGGACGAACTTGTAAATTCGCCTCGGCCCGCATACGTAAGTCCATTTAAGGCCTAGTTATGGCCAAGGTTTGTATAGTAGTTTTCCCATAATGCGCGGAAATTAATACGTTTAATTTTCTTTCGATTTTGGCGGCAACCAGTTTTCTGTTACGGCTCTTTCGGCCTCTTGAATTTCAGGTGGCGTTAAAGTAAGTTCATCAGACACTTGTACTGGTCCGGTTTGGAAACCTGCAGGCAAGCGAGGTTGGTACTGCCGACAAGCAATCCTGGCCTATCTAGGAAGCTCCTGAGACTTGGGAGAGCTCAGCTATTACTGGACATGGCCATTTCAATAAATACCTATTCGCTCTAGGTATCACCGACAGCCCACTATGCAGAGCTTGTATGGAGGCTGAGGAGACTGCTGCCCACATCCTACTGGATTGCAAGGAGCTAGCACAGTACAGGGTCGTGCACCTCGGTGAGCCGAGGTCGCTTCAGGAAGTCGTCAGCAACCTTCGGGGGCTACTGGGCTTCTTGGAGGAGCTGGGCTGGCAGTGATGCCGGCCAAACATGCAAAATGGGCGCAGTGGTCGCCTGGTTGCGGAAACCAGCCCGCCCCTAACAATAACAATAACAAGTTCATCAGACTTATTGTCTTCACTTGAACTTATTTTGTCAAATACAATTACTTTCAAAATCAATGACGAACAACGAACAACAATAGTTTTTCACGCGCCAAAGTGTTCATTTGTTTTCTTTTTCAATAAACACATAATTTTAATTTAATTAAATTTGAAAACAAAATAAAAAAAGCTTATTGAACACCACACCAAAATACATAATAAATTTTTAACAGCTAAAGTTAGGTAAACAAATATTTAAAAAATAATCTCACTAATCCGGCACTTCGATAGATCGGCACGTCCAATAATCCGGCACCCTCCGCCCATGCCTCCCTCATCATGCGAGAAAAGGTTTTTAAGCAAGGACTAGAAGTTGCACAGAAGCAGACCTCAATACAGGATTATTCTAAAACTAGTTAATTACATATGTACTTACACGTTAATTTAATAGGTACATTACATACACTTATTCCCTCTATGAAATGCTTTATTTTATTCATTACCTATGACTTTTTCAGTCTATTCCAGTAATCCGAACATTCCAATAATCCGGCACCCTCCTGTTTTTAATAGTGCCGTATTAGTGACATTACACTGCACTGTATTTAAGACGTGCCACTGCAACCACAGGGCCCCAACTCAGCATAAGCTAGGCTCGGAAGCTAAGCGCTGGTATTCCGTTGGTACTGTAGTTGTCAGTCAGGCGCGGACGCGACACTTTACATATTCTGGTTTGATAATTTGTATAGCTTAGGCAAAGTATATATATTAGTACTAACATACAGTATGGACACTCCCTGCCGCTCTCTAGATTGCGACCTCACCCCCACGTCACCCAGATTGATGCAGATTGGTTACCGTTTGGTTGTCGAACGTATAGGATTTCGCGGCCATTTTGTTTGATCCGTCATTCCTTTTTTGAAGTGTCCAGGTTGTGGCTTAGGAATGTTCAAGGCGAGAGTGAATAGTCATATTTAAGCTTGCGTGTAAACATCCTCAGCTGCAATGCCAATTACCATCAGGTGAGGTGCAACCAAGCGCAAAAAAAAAAAAGTAAAAAAAAATAATTCAAATGTGAAAAAGTTTTACAGTTCTAGTTTTTAACGTATACAGGGTGTAACAAAATTGGTGCACGTCCCGTTCACAGGGGGTTCTACTCATTATACTGAACAACTTTTGTTCTATGACTGCTGAAATCGAAAAAAAAACCCTTCATACAAATCGATCGATTTTTTTGAATTTTTATATGGAGGGTCAAAATTTTATTTTATGAATTGACTATGGGTTCCTTGGGGAAAGTTGTTCAGTATGATGAGTAGAACCCCACGTTAACGAGTCCTACACCAATTTTTTTGTATCCTGTAGACGACGAAAACAAAGTTTGATCTATATAGTTCAGTTTTACCTACGAGCATTATCGTACATCAATCAGTTTTAACCACCACTTAAATTCTAAAGGTAGTTGTAAGTAGAACAAACATACCACCACCCAACGTATTATTTTGTTCAAAAATTGTGTTCTTCGCGAACTATAGGTACGTATAATATTATGGCTCGTGTGCTTGTATCTTGTAACTATCCGACAAGATACTCGTAGATATACTGTATACTCTAAGATAGCCTCAAGCGATACCAGTTATGGAAATCTGGCCCCATGGAGCTATAAAAATATGGATATTCAATCTATCTATAATAACAGAAAGTCGTGTTAGTTACACCATCTATAACTGAAGAACGGGTTTTTTTGTTGAGTTCGTTATTATTGTCAGGAGAAGGTTTTAGGGTAGTGTAGTGTAAGGCGGAACGAAGTTCGCCGGGACAGCTAGTTATAAATAAATGGTACTCTAATTATTTAAGTTAGTTCATGAATCGCTCCTAAGGAATTCTACCGTCGATATTTGAAGTGAAGAATCTTATTTTTAGGTGTCATTACATACTCCAATAAATGCGCTTTAATTATCATAGTTACCTAACAGTTTATAAATGCCGAAAATTATTCGAATCTGCAGAAAATGAGTGAATAATCGTCTTGGCTACGTGACCACTACCAGTGAGCTTTCCAACAAACATAGAAAAAGCCTTGATATTCCTGGGGATATAATTATATGTACCGAGCGGTATTTGTCTAAGTATATGTATATGTAGTCGGTGGCGTAACGGCTAGGGTCGCTTCCTCCTGTCCGGGAAGTCGTGATTCGAATCCTGCCACGTACCAATGTGTTTTCGAATTTCGATTTCATATTTACGTTTATTTGCCGCTCTTATGGTGAACAAAACATCGTGATGGAACCTGCGCTCGCCTGCGAAGAAACTTGAAGGTTGTGTGTGAGGTCGACCAACCCGCACTGGGCTCGCGTAATTCAGGGTAGGCTCTAGCCCATCGGTGGAGACGTATATGAGCTGATATGATGGCATATTTGTACGAAAGAGTTATCTCACTAGGGATGTAACCATAATTTCTATTAATATGACTTTCTTCATCGTAATCATATCAGCCGAAAGAATTCCACTGCTAGACAAAAGATTTCCACGCCGACCAGTCCTGCGCTGCCCGCATCCAGTGGCTTACCGCGACTTTCACCAGGTCGTCGGTCCATTGAGTAGGAAGCCTTCCTACGCTACGTCTTCCGGTGTGTGGTCGCCACTAGAGAACTCTATAACCCCAACGTCCATCAGCTATGTCAGTCACCTTTTTTCTCCTACGGATCTCCTCATTTCTGATTCGATCACGTATGGATACCCCGAGCATAGCTCGCGCCATCACTCTTTTGGTGACCTTGAGTCTTCTTATTCTATTGTCTTAGTTCCATAAGTCATCACTGGCAACACACACTGGTCAAAGGCATTAGTCATGAGACACTGCGGTATTTGGGACGGAAATATATGATCTTACTTAACAAAAATCATTTCAATACAGTTGTTCGAAAAGTGGTACTTCATTTATGCTAGTTTATTCCGCTCTAAATTGATTTTACCGCACACGTGCTTTTTACTTTGCCACTTTTTTCAAAATTTCTAGCTCTAAAAAACAAGACATTTGTAGCAAATAAAAGATATATTTTAAAATATACAGAATCTTCTGTAAGACTTTTAAAGGAGAATTGTAAAAGAGATAGGTTTTTCGTCTGAGAGGTTAGTAAAGTAGATTCTCTTTGGGTTATATCTTTGTGAAGAAAAGAGAATAAATATGACTGAAGCGCACAGGTTACACCAAGCAATACCTTTTTGGAAAAGCAAGCTTTCCCAAAAAGGTTTTAATGCTTACAATAATAATGATCACAAGCGTAATCTATATATAGTATAATTTAAAAAAAACTTACGCATGCGTACGTGTGCCTTGCTGAAATGCGGCGCATTTTTATTAAAACTGAATTGAGTTGTTTTAGTTGTAAATACGAAAAAAATAATTAAAAGTTAATTATATGTGTAATAAGAAATATATATATAAATGTGTGTGTATAGGAAAAAAAGCAAAGTGATATTACTCCCCTGGACATTTGAAATGAACCACAAGTCGCGTAAAATAAACTTTGGTTGCCGAAACCTTGATAGGTACAAGTATGTACCCATGTATTTTGTTTTTCTGATACGGTTGTTTTTTATTTTTCAATACAGTTGCTCGAAAAGTGGTCCTTTGTATGCCAGTCAAGCGTGCGCAAAATCGATTTTACCGCACGCGTGCTTTTGCATTACCACTTTTTTTTATTTCTAGCTCGGAGTGTCTTGTTCCTCCGACATTTCTAGCAAATAAAATATGTAATAAATAACCAAAGATACAGAATCGTCTTAAAGATTTTTATAGCAGAATTTTAAAAGAGATTGGTCGTTCCTCCGTTAGGTTAGTATATAACGCTAGCTGATTAGATTTTCATTGGGTTATATTTTTGTGAAGAAAGTAGAATATAAATGAATAAAGCGCATAGGTTACACCAAGGAATAGGTCATCTTTTGCAAGGATGGTTTTAATGCTTATAATAATATCTCAAGCCTTATTGTAGTCTTTTTATGTTATTAAAAAAAAGTTGTGCATGCGTACGTGTGCTGGCTGAAATATGGTGCAATTTTCGCAAAACTGAATTAAGCTGTTTTAGTTGTGAAAATGAATAAAATTATGAATAGTCAATATATGTGTAAGAAAAAAATGTACTTATGTGTAAGTATAAGAAAAACAAAGTGAGATTACTCCCCGGACATTTAAAATGAGCCACAAGTCGCGTAATATGAACTTTGGTAGCCGAAAACTTGATAGGTATGTACCCATGTATTTTGTATTTTGTTGAACTTTGGTAGCCGAAACCTTGATAGATATGTACCCATGTATTTTGTATTTTGTTGAACTTCGGTAGCCGAAACCTTGATAGGTATGTACCCATGTATTTTGTATTTTGTTGAACTTTGGTAGCCGAAACCTTGATAGGTATGTACCCATGTATTTTGTATTTTGTTGAACTTTGGTAGCCGAAACCTTGATAGGTATGTACCCATGTATTTTGTATTTTGTTGAACTTTGGTAGCCGAAACCTTGATAGGTATGTACCCATGTATTTTGTATTTTGTTGAACTTTGGTAGCCGAAACCTTGATAGGTATGTACCCATATATTTTGTTTTTCTATCACGGTTGTTTTTTTTATTTTATCTGTTTTCTCACAACTGCGGCTCGGGCTCACAAATGGCACTCGTTTGTTATTGACCATTTTACCACCCTGGTATCATAAATAACTATTACTGGTTTTCTCACAACTGTATTGAAAAACGTCGTACGATACATGGGTGTCAAAGGTAAATAACAAACTCATGACGATGATAAACACTCGCATGCGACGCGGGCTTACAAATGACACTCATTTGCTACATACCCTTTTTACCACCCATATATCGTAAATAACTATTGTGAGGGCGCCGTCTTTGCTCCGTCAACTCGGTTTCTTCGACAAGTTGAGAATAAAAAATAAAAAAAAAAAAAAGTTGGGCTCCTTTTTGCGGTTAAAACTGACCTAAACTAACCTAACAACAAAGACAGATTTTTTAGGGTTCCCTACCAAAAGGGTAAAAACGGGACCCTATTACTAAGACTTCGCTCTCCGTCCGTCTGTCTATCCGTTTGTTAACAGGTCTGTATTCATGAACCGCGATAGCTAGACAGTTGATGTATTTCTGTTGCCGCTATAACAACAAATACAAAAAAAAATAAAAGTATAAAATTAAGAAAAAGCGTCGGTGGCTCAACCGGTAACGACTCGGTCCATCTAACCAGAGGTACCGGGTTCAAATCTGGACGGCCAATGTACCAATGAGTTTTTCAAAAACTTACGTACATACTTACCGATTGCTTTAACGGTGAAGGAAAACATCGTGAGGAAACCTGCACACGCCTGCGAAGATACTCGAAGGTTGTGTGTGAATTCGACCAACCCGCACTGGGCCCGCGTGGTTGACTAAGGCCTAATCGCCCTGATTCAGGGTAGGCTCGAGCCCCTCGGTGGGGACGTATATGAGCTGTAATGATGATAAAATTAAGGGGGGTCTCCGTACAAAGAAAGTGGTTTTTTTTTCAAATATGAAGAAACTAGCGCCACCTAGTATGATGGTACGGAACCCTATGTGTGCGGTTCCAACTTGCAATTGGCCGGTTTTCTATTTTACTGCGACATCCATTGCATACAGTATACATTTCGTAACTCCAATCCTACGAACGTTACGCTACATGCCTCGCTACGCCCCGTCGTAGCCTTAAGGCGTTGTTACTCACTAGATTAGTGGCGACATGTCTTGACCTATTTAAGGCTCTCTAGTTGGCTGGCGCTAACGAGCTGAAAGCTGTTATGCTTAGCCTGAAAACCTAAGTTTGTTAACAGGTATACCTGTAGAAAATACAGGTTGGGGAGAATATAGTGCAGAAAAGTAAAACGTTTTTAGAGCACGTGTTGTATGTGGCCGTTTACATTGTTTTTATATAAGACTAATTAGCCCTTGGCATCATCTCACCTGATGGAAGGTGACGTTGACGCTGAAGATGGAAGCGGGCTCACCAAGATTCCTCAACGCAATGGAGAACTGGCTATCTTATCTTCGAGCTGGAACACATCAATGCATCATCACTTAGCTATCTTATAGTTTTAGCTCATTTTCAATCGACTTTAAAATGGGAAAGGTTTTTAATTCGATTGTATGTTTCTTCACCATTTGTAAACCGATTTTTTAAAAGATTTTTTTTATTTAATTAAGAGGCTATGCCTTGTTTGTCCCTTATAAATTTTATCAAAATCTTTTCAGTACACTTTTTGGAAATGAAAAAATGTAGCAAAATTTTACTTGGTTTGCTATCATCATCATCATATCAGCCGAGAAACGTTCACTGCTGGACAAAGGCTTCCCCCAAGGATTTCCACGACGACCAGTTCTGCGCTGCCCGCATCCAGTGGCTTCCCGCGAAGAAGTGGGTTAACGTGTTCAGCGATTCCAGTTATAACGAGACATAACTTTCATATTAATGAAAATAGATTTATGATGATACCAAAAAAATGACCATGTGCGAGTCAGACTCACGAAAAGTAGGGTTCCGTAGTATTTTAAAACAAAATTTTTTTTACAGTTGGTAATAGAACACTTTTTATGGAAAATCTGTGAACTTTTTACCAATCCAACTGCATATCTTAAGTTGGTCGACTATTACTTATAACCTATAAAAAGCCTAATGGGCCGTGATATTTTTTTAAAATTGATAATATGTCCTACTATTCGCAATTTTTTTCTGATGTCCTGAAATGGCTGACAGTGGGGATATTGACTCTATCAAAAATTTGCACTTTAAAGCTTAATATTTCGTAAACGGATCCCTGAATTTAAAAATAGTCTTATTAAACCTTCAGTGGTTTTGAAAGACCTATTAAACGATATCCCACACGATACGGTAAGTCAACGAAAAAAAATCACCCCCTCTTTTTTACATTTAGGGGAGGTACCTATCCAGAAAACACTTTTTTTTCAAGATTTTATTTTACCCCGTGTCGACGTGATTAATAAGTATACCAATGCCAAATTATAGCTTTCTAGTACTAATATTCTTTTAGCTAATTTGTGTATAGACGGACGGAAGGACATGGCGAAACTATAAGGGTAGAAACCCTTATACAAGGATGTTGACTGACTAAGGAACCCTAAGAAGATTTACAAATACAAATAAAAATACAAATAATTTATTTGAAACAGTTTACATAGTATCTGTACACATCGGTCCCAAACTAACACCACAGTACATATGGCACCAACAATAGGTTAGACATACTGTTTGTTGAACTAACTACCTATTGAATTTAAAAATATTATATACTTACTGAAGAAACTGTTCACACTGTACTACATACTGTTTCACATGTTTTCAGATGTACACTAATCTAAGAATATTGTTGTCAACAGAGTTCCTTAATTGTTTCATTACGTATATTAAACGTCTTACTCTATCTGCTAAACACGTAACGTGTGGTTTAAACGAGAGTTTTTGATCAATCAGTACACCAATATATTTTATGTGATCAACTCTTTCAATTTCTTCGTAGGTATACTGGGTGGAGTTGCATGCAGTGTGTAATCTAATAGGTTGTGGAAATTCGGTACTATTAGACCGCGGTTTTATAAATGACGAAAATTTTGTTTTCTTTGAGTTGATTGTAAGCAGATTGTCAGCAAACCATCCTTTCAACGTAGATAATCCTATTTCCGCTTTTTTAAACGAATCCGTCCAGGCCTTACCGTGAAAGAGAACAACAGTGTCATCAGCGTATCTAAAAATATCAGAATTGTCAGGAGCGCATTTATATAAATTATTTATATAAATCATTTATATAACCAGAAAGCACGCTGCCTTGTGGTACTCCGAAATCAATAGGGAGTTCGCTTCTTATTTTGTCTGCTATTTTTAGGCATTGGCGTCTATTTGTCAGTTAACTGCCGAACTAGTCCTATGGGGACCCTCTAATTCCTAAATGCTCTAGGTTTCTCAACAACATCGGGATCGGGACAATGTCAAAACACTCCTAATCATTTTTGACCTTTATGGACATAGGAGTTGATCGACGAAACTAGTGATTCAATAGCGTCTTCTGTCGATAAACCTCGTCGGAACCCGAATTGTTTTTGTTGTTAATGAATATGTGTGTTTTTGTTATTATGCATTTCAAGATACTTGGTTACACCCTTAATCATCACTCTCACTAATAATTTTGAGAAGACTCCAAGCAAGGAGATTGGCCGAAAGTTTTCCGGGTGCCTTTGGATCCATTTTTGTAAAAAGGCACAACAGCTGCGAGTTTCCATGCGTGATGGAATACACCTGAACTAATGCTTAAGTTAAATATAGAAGTGAGAGGTTCTATGATTGCAGGCTTGATCTCTTTAATAAAAGTTGCACTGTAGCCATCCATACACGGAGCACTGTCATAACTGCAATATGAGATTATCCACTTCATACACATCGTTCGGCTCCATGAGGAATGAGAATTTCACCAAGTCGCAAATGTCCTTACTGGCTAAATCTAGATTCCTACCGAGCGTGGTAACAGATTTTTCAGCAAGATTTTTCTAACTGTAGAAAAATATGAATTGCAGTAGGGGCGGTGAATAGTGTCATTTATCGCCTTCCAGAGTCCCTTTAGTTTGTTTTTGTTGTTTTCATGTTCAGTCTTGAGTTTATGAAGCAAATCACCTATATAATTTTTATACCTCTTATACACTAATTCTATAAATTTATCATCCGGCCTTTTCCTATAATTATGGTGTAGTTCATCTTTCTGCCTCATACTTCTGATAAGTCCGTGAGTGATTAGAGGCTTTGAGATATATTTAGGTCTACTGGCTCTTTTAACTCTTGTATGTTTGTCTACAGCGTTCGTAAAATAATCTTAAAAACTTTTACAGCTTCATCCACATTTTCAGTTTGATTAAGTCAGCTTGTAGCAGTTCACGACGAATTTAAAACACCTACATTGACAATTTGTTTTGAGAATTGTTAATCGTATGTAAAATTGATTTAGTAATAGTATTTCTAAGCCCTGTAGATTTAACTAGCTTTTTATCATAAATGACCCATGTTCAGAAATAATAATTAACCCAAAGCAAAATCACCTTAACAATTTTAAACACCTGCTTAACCCCGCTATCGGCTAAACATTTTGTGGAAAATTAAAGTTTAAAAGTAAAAAGATTCAATTTTCCGTAGGGGCGGCGGTTTCAAGAAATTTCTAATTATAGCTCTAAAAAGAAATGAAACCTAACATTATGAGGAAAAATAATGAGCTTCCTTTCAAGCAATAATTACTCGGATGTGTATGCACGAAGGCGGTACCTAAGCTACAGCGTGGGTAGGTAAATAATATACGTAATTTACACCGTCGTCGTGGAAAATTACTGAGTTCCGAGTATAATTTGTAGCTTTTTGCTGTAAAATTCATAAAAATACAGTCATAGCTCAGTATAGATTTCATTGTCCAAAGACAACAATTTTAACCACACATAACCCTTTGTGTTTGTCGCAGGCAAATTGTAGTATGAGCTGTTTTACAAACAAGCTAGCCGCTTCGTAAAGTACTGAGTGAAAAAAACTCCGAATAAAACCGCTTTTTACGTTGTCAATAGAGATACTAAACTAACCTAACTTAACTTTACCTACCAAATGTATAGTAATATTTCTTGACTTGAAATGCATCATCATTTACCAATAAATGACTATTATGACTATTAACCGTCCTTCCGTTTGACTCATTTTTTTACAGAGTTTTAATACTCGGTTAAGAATAGGACCATCCCATCTCTTCCAATGGGGGTCGTAAGAGTCGACTAAGGGACTTAAAACCGGAGAATGGGCAGCAGCATCCTTTTCGTACATTGCAACACACCCGCAACCACACTGCGATCACCAACCTACATGCCAAGGGCGATTACGGCAAAACCCCCCTATGAATATCACACCCAAAAAACGGCCCCTATTTCCCGGCGGCCCTGCTATTCCTGGCTCCGGTAGCAGTCATGGTAATGGCGGGGCGGGGGGTGCGAATAATCCCCGGCAGATGCCAGGCTACTAAACCCAACGACCTTTGGCCCTGGCAACTCACAACATGAGTATACTGCGGAGTGCGGACTGACAAGAAGCTTACAGAACTCGAAGAAGTAATGAGCAGGCTACGGTGGGATATCGTAGGTTTATGTGAAGTCCGAAGAGAGGGATAGGACACCATGAACCTTAAATCTTGAAACCTGCTCAATTTCTAGGAGGGCGACCAACTGTCCCAGGGTGGTGTCGGGTTTCTCGTCCAAAAGTCTCTCATTAACAATTTGGCCCAGATCGTGAGCGTTTCGAAAAGGGTAGCATACCTTATACTCAGAATCACCAAACGGTATTCGATGAAGGTCATAATTCATAATATTTTATTTGCAATATTCATTACACGTCAAAAATAAACAAAAAACAAATTATCACAATAGTCAATACTTACGAGAAAGTCATAATAATAATAAAATAAATAATGTAAAAACAATAATAATATTGTATTATTGCAGTTTGGGCTCAAAAAAGTCGTCTATAGTGTAGTAGAACGCCTTTTCGATCAGCCAGTTTTTAAGTTTAGTTTTGAACATCCGTTCACTCGGCACGTCGGAAATGTGTAAGGGCAGATGGTTGTATACGCGGGCGCCCAGCACGTGTGTCAGCCGCGCGGACTTCGCGAGCCGGTGCGGCACGTTCACCAGCCTGCTCGCGCCCCGGGTGTCGTACCTGTGCCTGTCGCCTCGTTTCGTGTATATGTTTAAGTTACGCCTAGCATACAACGCGACTTGCCTGATGACTACGCAAGGCAAGGTAAGTACACCCAGAGATACAAAGAATGGTCTGGCTGAAGTGAGCCGCGACACCTTATCAATTGCTCTTATTGCCCTTATTTGGAGCCGGAAGGCACGCTGCCAGTCGGCAGCGCATCCCCACAGCTCCGCAACATATTGTATTAAAGTGTGAACGGTGGCATGATAGCAGGTGCGCACAACATCCTTTAGGACTGTGCGTGCTAGGCGCCACAGTGCAAAGCATGCACCTCCCAGTTTACAACACAGTTTGTCGATGTGACAATCCCAAGTGAGCCCGCCATCAATTTCGAAACCCAAGAACGTTGTGGACTTAGTTCCATTGATTGGAGTACCATTAACAGCTACTGACAGCTGGTCTGTGCTCCTTCCTGCAAGTACCTTCATCGAGTACATGACTTGGGGTACCTAAGGGGTTTGTTCTTTCCGCAACACTATTTCTGCTTCACATAAACTATCTGCTAAAACCCGGTATAATTGGTTATGCGGACGATAGCACGGTAGTAGAAAGATACCTGTCCAGTGCATGAGCTAACAGCGCTGATACGCTGTTTCTAAGAGAGGCCATGATAGAGCGCATAAACCTATCACTTCAGGCAGTGTCTGAATGGGGTGATTCCAACCTCGTAAGGTTTAATGCCTCTAAAACACAGGCGTGTCTTTTTTCCGCCCAAAAGAGTCCATTCACCTTGACTTCAACTCTCCGGAATGAACCGATTCAGATATCTGACCACCTGGAACTCCTCGGCGTGGATTTAACACCCAATCTTAATTTCGGTCGTTACATTGAGTCCAAGGCAAAAGTTGCTGCAATGAAGCTGGGCATTCTCTCTCAAGACGGTACTTCACACCTGGACAGCTGCTTACCTTATATCAAGCACAGGTCAGCCCGCTATCAGCTGGATACCTTGGGAGCCATCGACCGACGCGAACGGAGACTCATTGGTGACGACGAGCTAGTCAATGACAAGCTCCAAAGCCTTGAGCATCGCCGCAAAGTCGCCTGTCTACCGGTGTACTATCGAATTTATTTCGGAGAGTGCGCGCAAGAACTTCACGACCTCTTTCCCCCGGCTCCATTCCACCCTCGCTCAACGAGACGCAGGGAGGGGTTGCACTCCTTTGTTGTTGATGTTCCACTTTTTCGCACGAATCGTTACGCTTCTTCATTTATTATGCGTACAGCGCAGGAGTGGAACCCGATTCCTATAATTTGGGGATCCTCAAGGCAAGAGTGAATAAGCATTATTTGAGTTTGCGTGTACCATCCTCGGCTGCATTATCACTTACCATCAGGTGAGTTACAGTCAAACGCACTTAATTTTTTTATTAAAAAAAAGTAAAAAAGGTTTAAACGCATGAAGTGAGTTTTAGCCAAATTCAGCGCTAAACCGTTTGCGGTAAACCACTCGGCCAGCTGCCTTACCACCTCATTCATCCGCACCTCTAACTTGCCGGAGCTTTGCGCAGTCACCACGGCCGCGACATCGTCGGCGTACATATAGATGTCACCACAGATACCGTATCTGGAAGGTCATTAAGGAATAGGGAGAACAGAATGTTCGACACTGAAGATCCCTATGGAACTCCCATCGTTGTAGGAACAGGGTCTGACTTGGTCTTTCCGTTATCACCTACCACAATTTGACATCTATTTCTCAACAGACTACATAGCAATGCATGTGCTGAGTGTCTAAACCCATAATGCGTAAGTTTAACAGCAGCACGTCATGATCTGCCACGTCAAAGGCTTTTGAAAGGTCACAGCATTTAACCGCAAGCTGTTGGCCCCGTTTGCGTTCTTCTAACATGCACCGCACTACATCTCGAGCTATAGTTGTAGTTGACAAGCCGGCTCGGACTGCAATATGTTAGACGCATTTAAAAAAGTTATTATTCTTATGCACAATCCATTTTTAAATATTATATATTGCTAATATATATATATATATATATCCGTCTATCGCTTCCCTACTGCCTTTGCCTTTAAAGAGCGGTGCCACTTTACTTTTTTTTAGTGCGGTGGGGTAGATCCCATGTTTCAAGCACTTATTAAAAAGTGTGGCAAGAGTGTGCGCAAGCGACATCGCTACATCATTTAATAATAAAACAGAGATGTCGTACACATCTTTAGTTGGTTTCTGCGCAATTCGAGACTTAATAATGCGGTATATTTCATCCGCGGTAAATAGAGGAAGGCGTATAGATCAGTCGACGGGTGTGCGAGTAGCACGCAGGTGGGCGAGGGTCATACAGGTATACGCGCCTACCACAGGACACTCCAACGATGAAGTAGAGACTATATATGAGGACACCTCTACAGCCTTACATAGCACCAGGACCCATTATACCGTTGTTATTGGAGACTTTAACGCGAAACTGGGCAAACGAAGCTATGGTGAGCTGAGAGTGGGGCAAATACACGTAGTCAGATGCTGGACAATTTCATGGAGAAGGAGAGCCTGTTTATGATGAACTTCTTCTTCAAAAAGTCCAAACAGTGGCAGTGGACATGGTTACATCCCAACGGCGTAACGAAGAACTAGATTGACTTCATATTGTTGACAAGGAAGCAAATATTCTCTCTGATCAATCCAGTCAAAACAGGAAGCGATCACCGGATGGTAAGAGGCACATTGAATCTAAAGACCAAGCTAGAAAGATGTCGACTGATGAAGTCTACGCTCAGACCAGGTCCCATCCAGCTCCAAAACCCCGAGAGCTTTCAGCTCGAGTTGCACAATCACATCGAATGCCTAGGAGACTGCGAGAATGGGGACGAATAAAATGACAGATTGGTGGATATTGTCCAAACGGTCGGGTCTAGGATTTTCAAAACTCAATGTACAAACATAACGAAAAAAATATCTCTGATTTCCCCAGCAACCTCATAGAAGAAAGACGCAGATTGGTTTTTCAGTCCTCTGAAGATGCTACTCATTATCGGCAACTTAAGGGGGTACTGGAGGGACGAAATCCCATACAAACGTACTTTCGTTTTAATTTCGAAACCATAAAACTCATCGTATTCAAATTTTTTACAAGCATTAAGATGATAAATATCTAGATCTGTAATTAGTTTTGGTTCGAAAATAATAAACAAAAAAAAAGTTATAGCAACTTAAAATTTGCCCTTTTTATCGACGAAATCGAGTAATATTTAGACGCCTATTACACTTATAATTATATTTTCGATCCTTATGGAAACTAATTATACGACTAGAGTGAAGACTCTAAATTCCAAATAATTTAGTTTTATTTGGGTATCTATCGTATTTATCGAAATAAACGAAAACTACGAAAACCTTTCGATTCATGGCCTATAACGGCCCGTTTCGCTGGCGTTCAGTGCTCTCTCTTTGTCGTACGCGGGGGTGTAGCTCTCACATGCGGGGGTCGGGACGGAGCTACTTGCCCCGCCTACTTGCGCCTCAGTTTTTTTATCAGTAGTCAGTACAGAGATCTCGTTTTGTTTTTGTGCTTGCTTTGACTGATGTTCTCAGGTCGCTACCTGCGATTGTATGCTTACAATGCAATAGTTTTAGACAGGTGTGGAATTTCACACACAGCTTCATCTATTTTTCACGAATAGATAAGATTACGCAGAATATTTTCGAACATGTTAGACTAGTTATGTTAGAATAGTAGTGAAATTCCTTTAGTAGGCGCTTCTTGTTGAAGCTTTATAATTCTGTAATTACCTACCGATACTCAAAGGAATGAATGTATGGAAGCGTGAAATTCACGAGAACAATGGGTTTGGAGAAGGAATGGAATAACCCACTTGATTCTGTAGATTGTGCTGTAGTCTTCATAAGTAGATTTATGTTTAATTCATCTGATTTTACTAGCAATATAAAATTTATATCGTAGGTACATCTCATGAACACACCTAATTATTGGATACAAGTAGGTACATTACCCATAGTACCAATGTACCAATGTACCAAGTACAAATGATGGACTTTATTTGTGTTTATTTTGTACTATACCTACTTGTTTTTGATTTACAATCATCATCACACCATCATCATCACACTAATCATCAGTGTCTAAGAATTTAAATGAATTTTAGACCAATTCAAATTTTCACCGAGGTAGCCTCGGGTAAATCAAACGATGGACTTTATTTGTACTATACCTACCCCCAGCTGGTTTTTAATTTACCATCATCATCACACCGTCATCATCACACAATCATCACCACACAATCACTATAGTTTTTAAGAATTTACATGAATTTTTAGAACTATTCAAATTTTCTCTGAAGCAGCCTGCGGCAATTCAAATGATGGACTTTATTTGTGTTTATTTTGTACTATACCTACTTGTTTTTGATTTACAATCATCATCACACCATCATCATCACACTAATCATCAGTGTCTAAGAATTTAAATGAATTTTAGACCCATTCAAATTTTCTCTGAAAGCAGCCTGCGGCAATTCAAATGATGGACTTGTTTTTATATTTTGAATTAGTTCTACTGCTCCGAATGTTTTAATTTTTTTTTTGTGATAAGCCAAAAGGCCATTCTACTCAGAAAAACAAAAATTCAAACATCTGGACTTCAATCGGGGTCTCAAAAAAAAAAACAAATTACTAGTTCTGTGTTCAAGTTTTGTAAATTTTTGGTTGTTTTTGAAACTAATTTTAAAAATTGTTTTTGCATTAGACAATTTTTTTTTGTATTGTACCGTGAAGATATTTAACTAAACCATTAGAAAAAAAATATTTCATATGTATATCTAGAGTGCTTAGATAGAAATAGATAAGGTAAGAAAATTGGAACAGAAAAAAAAACACAATTTTAAATTTCAAAGTACTGTATTTAATTTATCTCTAATCTAACACATGTAAAATAAAAACCATTAAAAAGGAAATTTAATCATCTTACTAGATCAGTAATTAGTTGTTATAAGTATCATGCAAAAATAATGAGAAAACTTCGGAAATCCGCAGCGCGGCCGACCCCCGTTGAACGGCCCGCGCGGCACAAAATTTAATCATTTTTGTAATATTTTTTTTAATTTGTTTTTGCACTAGACAATCGTTTTTTTGTTTTGTATCATGTAGATACATTACCTAGCCATTAGAAAAAGATCATTTTAACTGTATATATGTAGAATATAAATATAAATAGTAAAAAGAACGAAAAAGGAACCAAAAAAAACAAAAGTTTCAAATTAATCGTGTTCCATTTTATTTTTTTGTGATAGAAGAAATCTAAAAAAAAAATATAATCAAAAAGGAAATTTAATCAGCTTACTAGATCAGTAATTAGTTTTTATAAGTTTCATACAAAAATACTGAGAAAACCTCGGAAAGCCGCAGCGCGGCCGACCCCCGCAAAACCAGACCGGAAGTATATTGTAAAGTAGTGGCTAGTAATAATTACTAGTAGAGCTGTTCATAATAATAAGGTTTATTATTAAATAAATCCGAAGTACATGTAACAGAACCAGATTATTTTACATTTTTATATAACGTGTTACGAATATATTTTATTCTTACACTATTTTCTAAAACATATTCCTGTTGGTGTTCATATACTTCTATTATGACTGTAACACGGTCATGTTATTATGTGTTGTTGATAGTTAGATACCTATTTTTTTATTAATTTATTTTTATAGTATTATCTTTACAATAATGTGTGCACTTTCTAAAACTTGAAACTTTTATGACTATTATGGCTGCAAATTACTGTGATATAAAGACAATTTTTATTGTTCTAAGTATAATAATATATTTTTTTACTAATAAATATATACCTACACTCGACAATTAAAATACTTTTATTATTTAATCTTGCGTTGAACTAGTTCATTTATTTTTTCTGGTAAAAATAGTCCATTTTATCTGGATTATAATTGAAGTAGGTATGTCATTAATATGCTAGAATTCATTCCAACCTATTCAACCGATTTTATAAAGTTATTGTAATTATCTTCACCGTTATGGTCCTTTTCTGTTGTTTATTAAGTATCAGCGAATAACTAAATGATGAAGCGCGCCGCCGCCGCCTGCATTGCAAGTAAACAAAGTAAGTACCTAGGTTACATATTTTTTACAACAGACTGTTCTTATCAGTGCAACGAGCCGGCGTCGCGTCGTCGTCGCCACGCGAGAGGGGCTCGCGCGGGTGCCGGCGCGGTGTGACGGATTCTCTGTCTCGTTTTTTTAGCGCCCTTTCTCTTTCTCGACGAAATAGCAACACGACGAAGCGCGTCGGTAGGCAACTCGCTGTGGAGTTCGCCCGCGCCTCCAGTACCACCTTAACAGGCAGATCTCTAAGTCCCTGACTCGCGATTTTCGCCAGTATATAACACATTACATTAAACAGGCCATTGAGCACAACAAAGGCTCAAAAGTTTATCAAGCTGAAGACTGAGTATGGCAGGATCATATCGTCTGAGACTGAGTTGATGGAAGAAGTTGAGAAGTTTTACGGACAATTGCACAAGACCACACGTTTGCGTGTCAGCGATCGGGCTAAAGCCTCAAGAGCCAGACTAACCCAATACTATACCAAAGATATCTCACACGTCAGTCTTTACTAAATTAGAATGGCACTAAAACAGCTCAAGAACAATAAGGCACCGGGTGATAATGGAATTACGGTTGAACTTCTGAAATCAGGTGGAACACCGGTACTTGAAGCTCTTCAGAAGTTACTTAATTCCGTTATACTCGAGGGATAAACGCCTAAGGCATGGTACAGAAGTGTGGTCGTACTTTTCTTCAAAAAGGGTGACAACACCCTGCTGAAGAACTACAGACCCATTTCATTACTGTGCCATGTCTACAAGCTGTTTTCTAGATTCATAACGAATTATCTCGCACGCAGGTTTTACGACTTCTAGCCTCCCGAACAAGCCGGTTTCCAAAAAGGCTTTTGTACTTTAGACCACATAAATACGATGCGGAAGATTATACAGAAGACTGAAAAGTACAATCAGCCACTATGCTTGGCGTTTGTGGACTTTTAGAAAGCCTTTGATTCAGTCGAAACCTGGGCTGTGCTGCAGTCTCTCCTGCGGTGAAAAATTGACCATCGATACATCGAGGTGTTGAAGTGTCTGTATCAAAACGCCACCATGTCCGCTCGCCTCCAAGACCAGAACTTAAAACCTATCCAGTTCCAGCGAGGGGTGAGACAAGGAGACGTGATATCTCCCAAACTCTTCACCGCCCTGGAAGATGTTTTTAAGCTTTTGTACTGGGGTGGATTCGGCATCAATATCAACGGCGAGTAGATAAGCCACCTCCGATTTTCTGACGATATCGTGGTCATGGCTGAGACTATGGAAGACCTAAGTACAATGCTCGATGACCTCAGTTATGTCTCTCAACAAGTGGGTCTTAAAATGAACATGGACAAGACGAAAATCATGTTAAATGTCTGTGTCGCACCCACCCCTCTAACAGTCCAGCTAGGTAGGTCCAACTTCAAGAAAGAGATCAGACTCAGTTGGGCAGCATTCGGCAAGCTTTGCCATATCTTCACGTCCCAAATACCACAGTATCTCAAGACTAAGCACTTTGACCAGTGTGTGTTGCCACTGATGACTAAAGGAACTGAGACATGGTCGCTTACTATGAGCCTCATTAGAAGGCTCAAGGTCACCCAAAGGGCAATGAAGCGTGCTACGCTCGGAGTTTCTCTGTGTGATCGAATCAGTAACGAGGAGATCCACAGGAGAACCAAAGTAACCGACATAACTCACAGAATCGCCAAACTGAAGTGGCAGTATGGGCAGGACACATAGCTCGTAGAACAGATGGCCGTTGGAGCAGTAAAGTTCTCCAGTGGCGACCGTGCACCGGAAAACGTAGCGTAGGCAGGCCTCCCACGTGGTGGACGGACGACCTGGTGAAGATCGCGAGAAGCCGATGGATGCGGTCAGTGCAGGACCGGTCATCGTGGAAATCCTTGGAGGAGGCCTTTGTCCAACAGAGTACGATTTTCGGCTAATATGATGATGATGATGATTACTCGGTACTTTAAGAAGATCGTAGCTGGTTTTACAATTACGTTGCGACATATTATGTGCAGATGCCCGTTGGGTAGAAAAGTTTTCGAGTGTCAACCGCGCACCAGAAAACGTTGCGTAGGAAGGCCTTACACACAGTCGACTGAGGACCTGATAAAGGTCGCAGGAAGCCGCTGGATGTGGGCAGCAAAATCGGTCGTTCTAAATATCATTGGGGGAGGTCTTTGTTCAGAGGTGATCATCCTTCGGCTGATATGATGATGATAATGACTATTATGTATAAACAGAATGTAACGAAATTCGTATAAAACTTGCTTACGTGTAGTCCATTTCAAACACTATGGCCATATTCCACTTAAGATGATCATTAGGTGATAACAAAAAGACATAGTAACAATATGATGTTTTTCTTGGTTTTAAGATTTAAGTAGAATGTGGTCTTTATATTTGAAATGGGCTATACTATGTAATATAGTCTTTATTCTTTGGCTATACTCATGACTCTACTAATCACCTACTATCTGCGAGTAACAAAATAAAACAATGAGAGCAACTTATACTCCATTTAAAAAAACTATTTTCTTCTCATAGAGTAAACTATGAGTTGATTATTCAATAAGGTATTTTATCCCCGGAAAGTTAGTCATTTAATCGCTCTTACACCTATTTTTTGCTCCTATAATATATTCTTATATATAAAATTCTCGTGTCACAATGTTCGTTCCCGTACTCCTCCGAAACGGCTTGACTGATTCTCATGAAATTTTGTGAGCATATTGAGTAGGTCTGAGAATCGGCCAACATCTATTTTATTTTAGGGTAGGGTAGTGTAGGGTAGGGTAGGGTAGTGTAGTGTAGGGTAGTGTAGGGTAGGGTAGTTTAGTGTAGTGTAGTGTATGTAGGGTAGGGTAGTGTAGGGTAGGGTAGGGTAGTGTAGTGTAGGATAGTATAGGGTAGTGTAGGGTAGGGTAGTGTAGTGTAGTGTATGTAGGGTAGGGAAGTGTAGGTTAGGGTAGTGTAGGGTAGGGTAGTGTAGTGTAGGGTAGGGTAGTGTAGTGTAGTGTAGGGTAGGGTAGGGTAGGGCAGTGTAATGTAATGTAAGGCGGTACGTAGTTCGCCGGGACAGCTAGTGTATATAATATATATTATGTGTGTTCGCAAATAACTTCGTCGTTTATGAACCGATTTTGATGATTCTTTTTTTATTGTTTTTTTATTCTTGTTTGAAGTCGGTTTTTTTTTGTTCAAAATTATACTTTCGAGCGAGTGATAGTGAGCGACGGAATAAGAAGGTATTGCTATGGCAAAAAAATAGAACACAAACTTTTGATAGGATCGATTGTCTTACAATAATAGAGTACAAGAAAATAAAATAATAAAAGACGTGTGTGTGTGTGTATATGTGTGTGCGTGTGTGTGTGGGTGTGTCTATGTTTGCGTGTGTATCCGTCCGGTGATGTAGTGCCTTAACTACTAAACGGATTTTATAAGATACAGGGAAGGCAAGGAAAATATTGTTTTAATATCCCTCTTCCCCCCCGGACGTGAAACGATTAAGACGTGTATTTGTCGCTCTTTTATTGCGTGAAATTAAAATATTTTAAACTTCAAAAATTCGGTTGAAATATTAGGAGTTCATAAGTGCACAAGGATATAACGCCCCATTGGATCAACTGACACTGCGCTTACATCACAGATACGTGAGTCTTACGATTTAGCCTGCGAAGTACCAGGACAGTAGAAGTGTAAAGTAGCATTCAAATACGCCATCTGCCTAAGCGTACTAGATACTAATTCATATCTACAAGCACAACCTCGTCTCACTGCAAGGTTGATCTTCTGCAAATTGAAATGCCTAATCGTAGTACAGACAAAAACCAACAGGTGGCGTCAGGTGTAACTTTGTCGCAAGGTATGGCTGAACTGCCCGAGCGTAGTACATTCAATGACCATCAGATGGCTCTAGAAGTAACTCTGGCGCAAAGTATGGATCCGAACTCACAAAACACCGAACCCAACAAAACCAATACCTCCGTAACGGAAATATCCATGGAAAAATCACTGTCAGAAAGTGACTTACAGGCATTAGAACAATTTCATTTAATGAAAACACCTACAAACTTTGTCACCAAGCGCCAAAAAAGAAAAAGGGAAGGTTTTTCGGCGAAAGAAAATGAAAGTGATTTTTCTTCTGAATTTTCAAATCTTAAAGATGATATAATGAAGTCTATGACTAACTTGTTCGCTACACAGGCACATAAAATGTGCAATATAGAAAAAACCTTAGAAAATATCTTACAAACAAATCAAAAGATTGAAACTTCTATGGAGTTCCTGGCCGAACAAAACAAGGAACTAAACTCGAAGATAGAGAAACTAGAATCGGAAAGGAAGGTCGACAAAGAATATATTACGATATTAGAAAACAAAATTGAGGATATGCAGATAAACAGTCGAAAATCAAATTTGGAAATGAGAAACGTACCAAGAAAGGAGAAAGAAACAAAGGAAGACCTGGTCGAAATGGTACTTTGTCTCTCCAAATCAGTCGGTAGCGGAATTTCAAGGGCGGATATAAAGGACATTTACCGAGTGCGGGGAAAAAAGGAGGGACCATCAAGTGCACCAATTATTGTGGAAACAAGCTCAACGTTACTAAGAAATGAATTACTGAGACTCTGCAAAGCATTTAACATAAAACAAAAAAATAAACTGCGAGCTCTACATCTCGGTTTCCATAGACACGAAGACACTCCGATTTTTATTTCAGAAAATCTGACCGCCAAAGCACCCAGACTGCATTTCCTGGCACGAGACTTGGCAAAAACAAAAAAGTACAAATTCTGTTGGACTGCCTACGGAAAAGTTTACGTCAGAAAGGACGAGACCACGACAATAATTAATATAAAATCTGAGGCTCAATGTCACCACCTTTTGAACTCTACCTGACTATACTCAGCACGTCTTCTTGTGGATAGAAATGGCCTAATTATTTTAATTAAGTATTGTAAAAGATACACCCCACACACACGTAACAACATACACACAAAACTCAACCGCATTAAATATGTAATATATACAAAACTCAACCGCATAAAATATGTAATATATACAACTACAGCTATTCTACATACATACCTCTCATATATGTTTAGAACTATCTTAAATCTACAGCTACTGTCATGCCTCTCCTACTTTGGATTTAGTTACATTTATGTACACATATCAATTCGGTCTCCCATACTTACTATTCCCCATGATGGATAGCACTTTAAATTCAATAAACGAAATCGACAAACTTGAATTAGCTCACTCGGTACAATGTGACCTTGATGAACTATCTCAGCATATTCATATAAATAAAAACGACCTAACACTTTTTTCTCAGAATATAAGGAGTATATACAAAAATGTTGATGATTTTTCCCTAATTTTACCTTCTTTGGCATTTGATCCGGATATTATAACACTAACAGAATGTCAGCTTAGCCCACATAAACCTGTCCCTCAACTTTTAGGCTATACTTCATATAAAACTATGAATCATTTAAACCAAAATGATGGAGTAGTGGTTTATATAAATGGTTCACTCGAACCAAGTGTAAAAGAGGTAAAAATGAAGCATGCATCATGTCTACAAGTGGAATTATTAAACCATTTAATTTTGTGTATCTATCGCTCACCATCTAATACAAACGCTGAGATATTTATAAATTCTTTAAGCGAATATTTAGAGACCCTAAAAAGTAAAAAAAATATTATTATTGCCGGGGACATAAATATAAACACAATCGTTAAAGAAATCGAAAATACATATGAACGTTCTAATCGCCAAAATTATCTTGATATGCTGGCTTCACATGGTCTCCTCCCCGGTCATAATTTACCAACGAGGGATAAAAGTTGTTTAGACCACTTCATCCTAAAACTGGATACCAAAAAGGTTTCTGCTTTTATAGCTATTCTAAATACTTCTGTGACTGATCATTTTACAACATTTCTAACAATTTCAAAAGTAAAACAGAATAAAACGTGTTCAAAATCAAAAACTGTAATTAACTATGAAAATGCAATAAAATCATTAAAACAAAAAAATATCCCCGAACTTCTATTCTGTAATGCTCCGGGGCTGGTAACTAAATCGCTAATTCAAAAATTACAACAATGTATTAATGAAAACACTACAACAACTTACTTACCTAAAACTAAACGTAATATAAAACCGTGGATAACATCTGGTGTATTAAAATGTATCAGAAATCGAAATAAACTCCAAAAAAAAGTTCGAAACGACCCTACCGACGAAATACTTAAAATAACATACAAACGGTACCGTAATTTCTGCAACAACCTTATAAAAAAGCTGAGACGACAACATGAACGAGACCAATTAACTAGTTCGATGAACAACACAAAGCAACTCTGGAACAACATTAAAAAAATTACTTACACACAAAAAAACAAAAACTCAAATAATGAACTCCTAAACATTAAAAATTCCCCTCAAGAGAGTGTCAACTACATTAATGAATTCTTTGTTAACATAGGGAAAGAACTGGCATCTGAAATTATGAATAATCCTGATAATCACATAAACGCTGACAGTTTAAGAATCTCTAGTACTCAAATGGCATCTTTTGTGCTTTTTGATGCTGACTGTGATGAAGTTAATTCTATTATAACAAATTTAAAATCTGACAGTGCTCCAGGTTGGGACGGTATCTCAACCAGTTTCTTAAAACTTGTCAAACAAGATGTTATTCCAGTTATAACACACCTTGCTAACATTTGCTTTAAAAATGGTGTATTCCCAGAACAACTGAAGCAGTCTATAATTACTCCAATATACAAGGGTGGGGACAGAGATGATATCAATAATTATCGACCAATTTCAGTGTTGCCTTCAATTTCAAAAATTTTAGAAAAATTAATAAATAATAGACTAATAAAATACTTCGATACTTTCAATATATTATCCGAGTCCCAATATGGCTTCAGAAAAGGAAAATCTACTGAGGATGCTGTGGCTGCTTTAAGTTCTGTAATTGTCGATAATCTAGATAAAGGTAGAAAGTGCGCCACAGTATTTTTAGACCTAAAAAAAGCATTTGATACCGTCTCTGTCCCAACCCTCTTGAAGAAACTAGAAGCATATGGTATCAGGGGTACCCCTCTAGCACTCATACGGGATTATCTCTCCGATAGAAAACAGAAAGTTAAGGTGGATCAACATATTAGTTCTGAAAAGGTTATAGAATTTGGTGTACCTCAAGGCAGCGTATTAGGGCCAACATTGTTTCTTGCATATATAAATGACCTCTGTAATTTAAAATTAACTAATGCACATATATTTGCTTACGCCGATGATACAGCGGTAGTCTTCGAAGGGACTTCTTGGGACAGTCTTCGTATAGAAGCCGAAAAAGGTATGAAAACTATTGCTAATTGGCTTAGCAAAAATCTGCTAACCCTAAACTCAAACAAAACTAATTACATTTGTTTCACTCTAAATAAACGTACCCAACCTAGTAACGATTTTAATCTAATAATTCATAAATGTAACGGAAATCTGCAATCTTGTACATGTCCTGTAATAGAAAAGGTGTCAAATACCAAATATCTAGGAGTCATTGTAGATCAAAGACTGTCCTGGCATAATCAAATAGATCAAATTTCAAATAGAGTGAGGAAACTGTCATGGATCTTTAAAACTTTAAGGCATGTTATCCCTGCCACTAAAAATGAAAGCTCTACAACTGCAACAAAACCCAAAGCTAACTTACTAAACACTCTGTATATTGTTTTAGTGCAATCAGTTTTCACCTACTGTCTCACTATCTGGGGTGGTGCCAGTAAAATAAAATTTCTGGAATTGGAAAGATCACAGAGATTATTGTTGAAAGTAATGCATTTTAAGCATAGAAGATTTCCAACTGATGAATTATTCACCTTATGTAAAGTGCTTTCTATTAGAAAACTGTTCATCTTACAGATAATTTCAAAAAAACATAGAAGTTTAGGCTATGACCCTAACATACTAAACAAAAGACGAAATGATATCGTAGCATCCTCTAAATTTACAAAAACATCTTTTGCACAGCATCAATATAATTATTTATCATCGTATTTATATAATAAAATAAATAGTAAGACTAATATATATCCCCTGAATATGCACGATTGTAAAGATACTATAGTTAAATGGCTCAATACTCTTCATTATGAAGAAGTAGAGAGTCTTTTAAAACACACAGCCTAAGATATACGAACATACACTTCTTAAACATACATTGTACATACAAACATAATATAATTGCACATACATACAAAAACCCACACGCACAACCCACACGCATAACACACACACACGCACACACACACACACCACTCCACGCACATACACTCTCTCCACACGCACAACACACACACACACACACACACACACACACACACACACAAATTCACTCAATCACATGCACACATAAATACTTCGCGCGCGTGCTTAATAATACGTAGCGCATATATTTTGTAAAGTATTGTTGTTTTAAATTATTTTAATTTTTTATACTGTATCTCTGTGTTGTTTATTAGTTATGGAAGCGCGGATTCTTCTGGCACAAGTATTCTTATACTTAAAAGAAGTCTCCTGCAACATGTAATATTTTTCACAATGAGATACCGCAATAAACTTTTTTCATTTTTTTTTTTCATTTTTTTTTTCATATGTACAGCCATTTTAAAATGTTTTGTCTAACTTGATTTTTGCGTTGTTACCATATTTAAATAGGTTAAAAAAAATGTAACTAACTTATGACTAATCTTATGTTTAAAATGACTTGTAATTTGCTTTAAATTATTAATAAATATTGAAATTGAAATTGAAAATAAATGAAATACTCATTATTATTTTACTCAAAAATGCCTCTGACTGTTTTGATGAAACTCTGTACTTAACTTTATCTTTTTATGGCCTATACTACAGGCGTTAGTTCGTTATTCCAGGAAAAACGAATAAGGTACCTGCTATACAATACCTGGTTACTTGTTACTTTTTTCAAAAATGGCTCCACCGATTTTGATGAAACTTTGTAAAAAACTAGGAATCTATAAAAGTCTGATATACCTTTATTATTTGCTACTAAGTAACACTACCCTACCCTACCCTACACTACCCTACCCTATCCTACCCTACCCTACACTACACTACACTACCCTACCCTACCCTAAAACCGTTTCCTGACAATAACGAACTCCAGCCGTTCTTGAGTTATACATGGTGTAACTAACAAGACTTTGTTTTATACATTTTATAAATTTGTATAAAAATTAAACGTTTGTTTTATGTTTACTTTGCTACTAGAGAATAACTGGTTTATTTATCTTTTATGCTAATTTAAAAAAAACTGTGATTCAGCAGCATCGTTCAACGCAAATTTCAATTTAACTAACACTAAATCTCCTCCGCAATGTCTCTATTTCAATTTGCTCCAATTTAACGTACATTTTTATTGCCCCATTAACCTTCGTTGATATTCGCGCGAGATTTAGCTACGGTATGGTTGCAAAAAATCCAATTCGCAAAATGTCCATAATAAATTTTAAAAATAAAGAATGGCCTCGTCCGACTCACTCACTGAGAAAACTCATCAACAACGCCCAGCCCAAACCTTTGAACCTAGAATGCTTAAATTTTGGACATAGTTCTCTTTTTCGTGTAGACAAGGAAAAAGGCTGCATTTTCAAAATTCCCACGGGATATAAAGCGTGAACGTAGTCGCGGGAACAGTTAGTTTTTTTGTAAAAAATTGAGTGTGTTTGGCTGCACCTCACCTGATAGTAAGTGTTCACTACTAAGGTTTTTCAACTATGTCTGATTGTATACTCGCGGGAAGTTTCAACTTTGCTGCTTAAAAAAATTAAAATTAAACAGGGCGAGGAAAAAAAATCACTGATTTCGTGCTTCGCACGACTATCGAGCTCATTGGAAATTAATCTAAGGAATTTGAAAAAATACTTTGGCTGAACGATGAGAAAGTCCGCAAAAAAAAAGGTCACAAAATAAAACCATAACGTTGAATGATATCTAAATCAATTGGAATCCAAATCCAAATCCAAATAAATCTTAATAAAAATCGAAATCTAAATCGAAATCGAACTTTTTGAATTTTTTTCAAAAAGTTTAGGTTACAGGGCAAACCCTTAACCCTATAGTCTTTATTTTAGGCTCCAATTGTAGCTGATAAATTGTCCAGAGATAATTTTCTCAAATTTTTGATATCATTTTTCGTTTCCGAAATATCGAGCGCCAAATTCAAAAATTCGGAAAACATTGATTTTTTTTCTATGTTTCGTCCATATCTTTTTTCGTTTTTGATTTTCTCGAATATTTTTTTTGCACCTTACAGCTCTTGTGAATGCGCGTCTTTTTATTCCTTTTTGAACATCATATCTTAACAACTCTCCGAGATATGAGGGGATCGCACTTTTTCGTGGAATCGGAGCCTACACTGAAGCTAACGAAAAGACAATTGTAATGTCAAAATCGCCCAAATGCGAGTCGGACTCGCAACTGAGGATTCCTTATCGAAACACCTTTGGGTACAAACATCAATCAGATTAAAGGACAAACTTAAATTTTTAGTTAAAAAACAATCTCCAGTATCTCGATATACGTCACTGTCAATTCTCTAACTGCAAATTTAAGTTCATAGTCGCGAAAAAAAATATTTTAGTATGCGAAATAACCATAAATTTACAATTTTGGATTTTTTTCTTTATTTGTGATGTAAGGCCTTGTTTTTTGTCAAATTTTATTATAAAAGGTCAACTGGAATACCTTACATGTTTTAATTTATTTACGAGTATAAAAAATTTGACATAAATGGCCGTACCTTTATACACTGCTTTGACCTAGAAGCTTAAATTTTATTCAACTCCAAGGGAACGTAGACCTAAGTATTTGATATTTATATAAACTTCATACCTCCAAGCATTTGTAAGAAAAAAGTCACTTTCATCATAGGAAGTTCCCACTATATTTTACGAATTGATTTTGGGAGCCTCCCGGCCGTCTTTTTTAATGATGTAAGAGTACCGTACAGTGACAAAGCGAGGAACCTCGGCATCTACTTTGATCTTACGCTGTCTTGGGAACCCCAGTTTGCCGAAGTCAGCCGGAAAATATTTGGTTCTGTCATGTCCTTAAACCGTTTGCGAAACTTCCTTCCTATAGCCACAAAAATTACACTAGCACAAACCCTTCTTCTTCCGCTCCTTGATTATGCTGACGTTTGCTATCCTGATCTCACGGGAGTTCTCTATAGCAAACTTGAACGTCTCCAAAACGTTGCCATAAAGTTTATTTTCAGTTTACGTAAATACGATCATGTTTCTGAATACAGAAGTAAACTAAAGTGGCTTCCCATCTGCCGCCGTAAAGACCTACATATCCTTTCCCTTCTATATTCTATCCTGTTCAATCCAAAAACACCCTTATACCTCAAAGAGTCCTTTCAGTTTCTCTCTTCTACTTATAACCGTACTCTCCGCTCCTCCGACAATCTCTGCCTGTACATTCCTACTCACTCTACTAACTTCTTCGCTAACTCTTTCACTATACAAGCTATCCAGCTTTGGAATTCTCTTCCCGTTTCTATCCGATAAGCTACTTCTCTTAACTCTTTTAAATATAAAGTTAAAGAATACCTCTTATGTACTCAATCAACGTATTAGCACTATTCCTTGTTTTACTGATCAATATTTATTAGTATATTAGTACATATTTTTATTATATGTAATTATAGTTTATATTATTATTATTTTTATTTTTCATAGAATTTTCATTAGGTATGTGTTGTATTATGATTTAGATTATTAATTGTAGTTATAGTAAATTTTTCTATTCTCAATATTGTTGCATAAGTTTGCTTTGCACAGCCCTTACTTTTATTTAATTGTATCCATTCTCTGGATTGCCTGGAAGATTTTTTTTTAAGCAATAAGGCCGCCTACATTGTACAATTTATAATTACTGTTTATTCTGTACTACGTATTATCTGTATATTTTTGTAATTGTACAATAAATCATATTTGATTGATTGATTTGATTTAAAAAAAAGATATCTTGACAGACAAACATATAGACGGACAACAAAGTGACCCTATAAGGATTCCTTTTTTATTTTGAGGTACGGAACCTTTTAAAACATTAGTATTGAAAATTATATTTTGCGAACTACGCTCTGGTCCTACGGTCACATAATTTTTAATTAAGATAAGAAATAAGCCATGATGAATATTGACAAACAATATGAGTTGTAGATGCTCTTACGGTGAAGGAAAACATCGTAAGGAAACCTGCACATGCCTGTGGAGAAACTCGCAGGTTGTGTGTGAAGTCTACCAACCCGCACTGGGCCCGCGTGGTCGACTAAGGCCCGATCGCCCTAATCCCCCTCGGTGGGGACGTATATGAGCTGATATGATGATGATGATAAGTTATAAAAATCAATGAAAAGGAATCAATGGCCTCCTAACTGCAATTTTTTATGGAAAATCCCATCCCTCTGCATTGTAGTCTTCTGAACCTAAACTTGATTATTTATGTTTCCAGGAAATCTTCTAAATGTTTGATATTAATTTGGCATAATGCACATTGAACCTTGTACGTACATCTGCGTGACAATTTGCGAATCAGACAATCTGCTTTTAACCGAATCTACGTAGTCGTTAAATATACGACCCTGGTTATTACACAGTTGAATTTAGGTGATTTCATTTCTTGACTATCTCACAAGTAAATTATTTTTTTAGGGTGAGAAATATTTATAGGTGACTGCGGTGACTAAAACATACGTTAACAATCCATAACGTCCCCACTGATCGCACGAGTCTCCAATACTTTATGTAACCCCGTTAAGATTTTTTTTAAGTTTAACGTCTTTCCTCTTTCTGCAGACTGTAGAACAGGAAAATTTTGTGTTTTTTTCAGTCACGAAAGTTAAGGAAACATGGCCATGCCGCCTACTTCGAGGCCTTTTTTGTCACGAACGCTGAGGAAACATTGCGATGTCGCCTTATTTTTTTTTCAGTCCCGAAAGCTAGGAAAACATGGCCATGCTGCCTTATTTTTTTTAGGCACAAAGACTAAGGAAACATTGCCATGCCGCCTAATGCAAGGCCGGAGGCTGTAAGGCCAGTAGGTCTTTGCTTATGTCAGACGTTCACGTCATATAGGAGTAATAAAAATATCGTTTGTTTTTTTTTTTGTTAAATAGTTTAATTTGTTTCATTGTTGCTTTTAGAGGGGTCTGAAATACAAGGGGAAGTTTTAGACACAGGCAGCTCAATTTCAAAATTACTATGAAGTTGTAAACGTCAATATCAATTAATTTTTAATGTCCTCAGAAAACTAAAACAAAAAGGTACCAGCACAGCTCCAATCCCATTTTAGTAATACAAATTAAAATAGCCTAAAGGCCTGTTTGTTTATTTTCCGCAAGTAATTACGTGTACCGAGGGAATTTTCGGAGCGGAAGCTACAGTTTGCGGTAGTTCGAAGTAAGTTCGCCCGTTCACGTACGGTAGGCTGGCCACTCGCACTTTTTACATCCAAAACTAAAAACTCAGTTCAGAAACTTTACTGCGCTGTTATTTTGTGAAAGCTTTCAGAAAATTCAATTTTCATGTTGTTTTAATGTTAAAAAAAATATCGTTTGAATCGCCTATTTATTTGCCAGTGAGTGCTTTGAAAGTCAAGTTCATGCTATGGGTATCAAATGAAAGAGTTTACTCATAAGAATCATCATCATCATCATCATCATATCAGCCATAAATCGTCCACTGCTGGACAAAGGCCTCCCCTAAGAATTTCCACGACATAAGAATACGAAATAATTAAAATTATTTTTAACCGACTTCAAAAAAAAGGAGAGATTTCTCAATTAGACCGTATATACATTTTTTATTATGTGTTTTCGCGGATAAATTCGTCGTTTATGAACCGATTTTGATGATCCTTTTTTTGTTGGAAAGGACATATCCCAAGGGTAGTACCATGATAAGGAAACCAGGATCTGATGATGATATCTCAGAGAAATCGAGGGGAACCTTCGAAAATCGGAGTGGCGACTAGTGCGTTTGAGGTCGTTTTTTTTTGTTTAAAATTATCAAATTAAAGCTGGTATCTAAAGTTCTTACGTTTTCCGATAATTAATTTATGTAATTTAAAATATATGCCACCATTATAATTTCACCTTGCATATTTTATCCTACTCATAGGCCCAGACTATACTATACTAAACGAAATATTCAGATTATAAAAAAAAATATTATTATTATTCAGATTGTAAAGAAATGCTATGAAAAGGTAAATGGTACAAATGTTATTCAGTTTATAAAGGTTGCCTGGAATAATTTGCTATCTAGCAATAAGGCCGCTTATTGTATAACGTTTCTTATATGTCGTTTTCTCCTATTTATGTTGTGATGCAATAAATAATATTGTATTGTATAAAATAAATCCTACTAATATAAAAACGCAAAAGTTTGTAAGAATGTATGGATGTATGTTTGTTACTCTTTCATGCAAAAACTACAAAACGGATCTGGCTGAAATTTGATAGGTAGACAGATTAGGACCTGGATTAACACATAGGCCACTTTTTTCCGCACTGCGCACCCTCGCAAAGTCATACAAACGTTGTCCACGTAGGTGAAGCCGCGAGAAACAGCTATTAATAATATTGTATTGTATAAAATAAATTATTTATATATTTTCTGTGACCCAAACAGAACACCAATGTACATAAATGCTCAGCGTATAATAAAGGCACTTAATTATCCGAAGGTATCCAAACCTTTCCGGAACACGGGTAGTTTCAAATTATAATTAACAAATAGGCGTATGGCTCGAGCGTGGGTGTTATCGGAAATTGTTGGTTATGGAATCCCTTTTATTAAACTTCTAGTTTTATTGCGAACAACTAGTTAAAACATACAAATTTTACGTTATCAGAGGATTTTAACGAAATAAGGAATTGAAAATGGTATTAAAGCTACCTGATGCTCAAGCTTGAATTAAGTGGAGGAAACTTTTGCCCGCGGCTTCGCCCGCGTGGACATCGTTTTCATGTGGTGCGCGAGCCGCAAGCGGTTTGAGCTAATTAGTATATTATGTCATTTCCTACCCCCTCAACCATCTAACCATCTCTGTGCAAAAAATAAACCAATCCATTGTTCCCTTGCGATGTTAAAGATATTAACTTAAAAAAAGAGTTTATTTCAAGTTCCCTAAGGAACTGTATTGGACTATGCTATTTTCACGGGATAAATTTAATTGAGATAAGTCGAGGCGTTGAAGCGTGAAAAGGTAACGAACACACAAACACATTTTCACATTTAAAATATTAGTAAGGATATGAAAATGTGTTTCTTTGTTTGTTTGTTACCTTTTCACGCTTCATCACCTGGACAAATCTTGATAGATTTTGGCATGCAGGAAGCCTGTGTCACTGGAAGGGACAAAGACTATTTTTTATTGCGTAAAAGTAGCAAAGTCGGATGCAGTTCCTGTGGGAATTGAAAAAAAATACTTATTTGGGTGTTTTTTTTTAAATCGCAATGGAGCAATGGTTTGTTTTTATTTTTTCTGAGTGATACTTGAGGGGGAGGAAAATAACAGACTATTAATTAGCGTAGCCTAAGACAGTTTTCGAGGGATCTAAGGAAAACTCATTTCCAGGCTCTCGCACGTCAGCGTCGCAATGAAGTAACGGATTGACGTGATTTTTTTGCATAGAAATAGTAATGAGGGTGTGGGAAGTGACATAGACTGCTAATAAAAATAGCCAGATACAGTTCCTTAGGAATCTACGATATACTTCTGAATACTCCCGCTAGCCGCTTGCGGCTTGCGCACAATTCACCCTCAACGACAGTCATAAAAACTATGTCCACGCGAGCGAAGCCGCAAGCAAAAGTAATTAAATAGTTATAATTAATTAAATAATTATACTGACTTCATTTTCCATTTCACATCAAAATTTAAGATCAGTATACTTAGTGATAGCGGCAGAGGAAATCGACTGTGACATAGGTATAGACAGACAAAACAGGACGTGACAATAAATAAAAGTTTAAAAAACTTAAAAACCGACTTCCAAATGAAATTCACTCAAAAGCATGAAATAATATTATTAATACACGACATTAACCAACAATAACGAAATCAAAGGTACCTACCTATTCGTACCTACCTTTGATTTCGTTATTGTTGGTTAATGTCGTGTATCTAAGTATAATAATATTTTTTTATACTTTTGAGTGAATTTTAAATTTTAAATTTTTTAAAATTTTATTTTTATTTTATTTACTTTTTAATGATAATGCAATCTATCTAAAAATCACCCAATCGCCAATAGAAACCATCAAATCATAAAGCATGTGCTTCATTAACAGATACAGATTCCTGTAGCTTCCATCATCATCTTAACAGAATGAAAGTTAAGGAGTTCAATCTTCCATCATCAGCTCATCTGAATAACCTGAAAGAATACAACTATCGGTCTATAACTTACCTATATATCTACGCAAAATATTTGAAGAATTATCCTCCAGCTCCTAACCGTTAAGGAGTTGTACCTTCCTTCATCAGCTCATCAACATGAGATGATGATTAATAGACGCTAAAACTTGAATAGTTTTAGGAAATACATGCAACACGTAATATGTGCCTATACAATTTGAGGGTTGGTCTCGATTTCCCTGGGATTCAATCATCAGATCCTAACTTGGTGACAATGGGACCCTCTCGGGAGTATACTCTTTCGAATAAAAAAATAATTTTGAAAATTGGTTCACAATCGGCGGAGATATCGCGTAACAAACATACAATAAAAAAAACATACAGCCGAATTGAGAACCTCCTCCTTTTTAAAGTCGATTGAAAATTATACGGATTCCGATTTTTGCTATTTTGGATCCTAAATCCAAAGAGTAGGTCACATTTCAAATAGTTCGTATAGCTCTTTAGTGTCAAATTAGTCCGTGACGTCTCACCCCGAGAGACTTAGCCGAATGCGATCAATTATACTCTAATTATTATAATATGAAGTTCTGACTCTGACGCTGACGGATAAAGTAGACTTTGTTGTCATCGTAACAAGTTTTTCCAGAATTCGGGGGTATTTAGGAAAAAGGTGATGTTAATTGAAACAGCGAATGTTTTTACCGTCTGTTTAGTGTTTCATTTTTTCTGTGTAACTTTAATATTTCTTTGCGTAACACATAGCTCATAATATATATATATATATATCGTAATAGGTACCAAACAGCGCGCAATATATATATATATATATATATTGCGCGCTGTTTGGTACCTATTACGTGTATTTATTTATAGGTTATTGTACACAGTATAAATGAGAAATACTTAAATTAAAAACTCAAGATGTACAATTAGCCAATGTACAAACTCTGCATTTTTCTCTCTCTCTCTCTCTATTGTGTATTTCCCGGTTCCTTTTATTTGGGGAGCTCAAGGCGAGTGTGGATAGGCATTATTTGAGTTGCGTGTGGATGGAACATGCAACTCAAAAAATGCCTCGAGTGAACTGCACTTGCCATCAAATTAAAAATATATATAACGAATCAACTATAACGTAAATCGTCATAGGTAAAAGCAGACTTTTTCCGTACTTATATTTATATTTAAAGTGTTTATTATAATCATAGCTTATTATAATCCTCAGTGTAGATTACGAAAAATAATTATCATCATCCTATCAGCTCATATACGTCCCCACCGTGGGGCTGGAGCCTACCCTGAATTTGGGCGATCGGGTCTTAGTCGACCACGCGGGCCCAGTACGAGTTGGTCGACTTTACCTTCGAGATTAAAGAAAAAAACTCAAACTCAAAAAAGGGAGGCGTATGCAAGTTTCCTCACCATGTTTTCTTTCACCGTAAGAGTGTCGGGTAAACTTACATATGGAATTCAAAATTCGTAAACACATTGGTACGTGGCAGGATTTAAACCACAACCTCCCAGACCACAGTGGCCACAGAGGTTCTTTACGGAGAATATAGAGATAATTTGACAAAAAAAGGTGTTTTCGAAAGTTTAAAAGAAAATATAACGCGAGTAACGAATCCACTACGAAATAACCACAGATAACCTGGGTTGACTGTGGCGAAAGCTATTTAGGAACTGACACCGAACGACGCAGAGGCGATGCGCAGGCAGCAAGCAAGCACGTATGTCCTACCTATCTCAAAACTTAGGGCATTATTTGGGCGTTCAGCATGCCATCTCTCAAAGTTTAAGCAATTAAACTTTTTGAGATACAACCGCTTAAAGGTATGCTTGCTGGATCTATTCTACCCAGCAAGCACACTCAGGTGCTCTAAAAGTTATAAGAATTTTTAAAAAGAAATTATAACAGAGACACATGATTTTGCACATTATGGAAGAAAGAACGCTAAAAAATTTAAATTATTTCAAAATTTTGATCGTTTTTAGGGTTTCTTACAACAAAAGAAAACCGAAACCTTATAGGATAACTCGTGCGTCCGTCTGTCACAGCCCATTTGCTCCCATTCTACTGGACCAAATCAGGTGAAATTTGGTAGAATGGTGTAATCCTGTGACCCAAACACAGATGTGCAAATAAAAGTTATTTATGTAATTATTTTAAAATAAAAAGTTTTGATTTTATTCATGAAAGAAGACGAAAATGGACCATTCCCCCCTGGTCTCCAAAACTACTGAGCCTAAAATTTTAAAAATTTCAAATATAGGTCATTTCTTTTAGATTAGTACATGAAAACCTATAAGAATTCAATCAATTGAAAATAAAGTTGTTAACTCTAGATAATACATTCATTTACGAAAAATAGTTCACTAAAACACCACTACATAGTATTTTTCTGTTGCTCGCGTTTGTGCCTTTTGTTTGTCATGTGAATAGTTCATAGTTGTGTGGAGAGGTGTGGTGATACGGAACCCTCATACCGCGAGTCCAACTCGCAGTTGGCCGGTTTTTTTAACACCCGTTTTTTTAGCCCGCCTGGCTAGCTACCACCATCTTATCTAAGTCTTGCCGCCAAATATCAATGTTGATATCATTGGTGTGTTCCGGCATAAAGATAAGATAGCCAGGGGTTTACCAATTGTGCATAAAAAAAAATCGAGCGAGACCTACAGTACTCGCATATGATGTGTAACATGTGACAAAATACTTTATAAAAGGACGGCAAAGATACGGCAGACTAGGCTGTATGGTCATAGGTACCTTTGCCTTTTCCGCGCTTTAAAAGCCTGAAAAAAGGACGGCAAAGATACGGCAGACTAGGCTGTATGGTCATAGATACCTTTGCCTTTTCCGCGCTTTTAAAGCCTGAAAAAACGCGACTCCCTGGGACACATTTCCGTCCCATGGGACACATTTCCGTCCCATGGGACACTTTTCCGTCCCATTTCACGAAATCACTCCCACAAATTGCAGGAAAGCGAGAGCAAAGATGTTACACATAAAAAAAAAAATATTTAACCCATATTTTTCAGCCGCCCCTTTTACACCTTGCACATACGTGAATAAGTTAAGATTACTATGAGTCTATATTTTTTAAATAGATTATTATATTCAAGAAGTTGGAGTAATTGATATATTTTTTTGGGAATCCTGTAACAATTCCTGACAACACCGGTAAGTATGTACACACTCTTGGGAAATTATGTTCTGCTTACTTATTCCTTAGCAAGTTGAGTAATTTCCGTTGTGTTAGATATGTTTGACTACAGAGTCTGTAAATATTATACAGGATGTCAGGTTAAATGTAATACTTTTTGGAGGGAACTTCTACACATGAAATTAAACAACTAATAGGGATGACGAATGCTAGTCATCTGAGTTACTTTTTATCATCTGTCAAAAACGAAATTTTGTTCTAAAAATGTTTGAAATACCTAGGCGTGACGTTATAGTTTTGTAGCGTCATTTATTTACTCATTTTGTGATTTTAGTGAGTTAAAAATCGAAGACTTGATAGAAGACAAAACGAGTAAGGTTTTCCTAAGTTTATGTAGGAGGGCAATTTAGTGATCAAGAGTTCATAATTTAATTCTGATGCTGTCATCATCCCTGTTCTACAAATTTGCTGAATCAGTTGATCGATTTTTATGTCGCTCTTTCTCTCTAACCTATGCATTAATACCACATGGTGGTGGGGTTTGCCTTTATTTGTCTTCTCTCTTCACGTCGAGTTTTAATTTTTTTAATGCGATTTCTGTAAAGTTGTAAAACAAAAGTTGTTTCGTTTCTTGATTAGAAGCTCCCCTTAAAAAGTGTGGTGTTTACCTTACTGCTCAAAAGGGAGGGTAATGTTTTACGGATGTAAGTATGTATGTGTGTATGTATGTCGGTTTTTTGGCTGAGCCTGTAGCTTAAAACTGTAGCTTAAATTTAGAAATTTAGATATTTTGAAGTGATAAGTGTTGTTACATTCATCTTGATGCCGGAAGTGAAATAGGATATATTTTAACCCGACTGGCAAAAAAAGAGGTATAATATTTATTTTTAAGCAGTTTGGTTTTAAATTTTTAATTAAATTTGTTATTACCTAGCATCCTGTATATGATAACGCTTTTAGATTTACTTGTCGTTAACTTTGTTAGGTACTAATTTAATTATTACAAGGATTAGGTTTGCGAATGTAATAATTAGTAATTTTCATGGAGATTTTAAAGCTACTTACAAAACGCATGAAAAGCCAAACCAACAGTTAGCATTCAACACCAAGATTCTATATTATTACAATTAGAGAAGCAATGTTCTTTCACGGCTTGGCGGAGAAGTGAAGTCAATAGCATATATATAATATATATATGATATCCACTATATATATATACTAGCTGTCCCGGCGAACTACGTACCGCCTTACATTACACTACCCTACCCTACCCTACACTATACTACACTACCCTACCCTACATAAAAACCTTCTCCTGACAATAACGAACTCGACAAAAAAAGAATTAGCCAAATCGGTCCAGCCGTTCTCGAGTTATGCGCTTACCAACACATTTTGCGATTCATATTTATATATTAGACTAGCTGTCCCGGCGCACTTCGTTCCACCTTACACTACACTACACTACCCTTACCTACACTACATTACCCTACACTACCCTACCCTACACTACCCTACCCTACACTATACTACACTACACTACCCTACCCTACACTGCCCTACCCTACACTGCCCTAACCTACACTACATTACCTTATACTACCCTACACTACCCTACACCAGGCCTCCGTCACTCCATGTACTTGCGCGCTATAATAACCTACCGCCCGGCCGAGCGTTCTCGGGCCGTTTGCGGACCCAATTCAGTGCGGTTTTCACAAACGAAGCGCACGCACGTATTTCAATTTAAATCGTTTCGTTCGTTCGTACGCGTACCTACGATGCCGTCTGGTGCCTTATGTGCTGTAGATGGGTGCAAATCAAGCAAAAGAAGAGATAAACACCTAACATTTTTCCATTTACCTGTCAATGAAGAAAGTTAAGTGAGAAACTATTACTATTTTTTGTCGTTTTAAAATTATTTTTAATACTAGGTATACTAAGCATTAGCTAGTTCTCTTTATTACACTGTGGCATTAGCTTGCCTTTCAGACACAGATTTACATTTTTTTTGTTACATAGAAACGTCATACTTACCTTAAACACTATTTTAACAACGTTTAAAAAGCTAATTTTATTAAAATAAAATTGTGATAATATGTGAGTCGCAGGCGCGGCGACCTGTCTCAACTTGTCGTGCTGTTAGCGCACACAAACACTTGTGACATAACTATTTAGTAATCGGTGCTTGTGATTCGGTTTTATGCGATTTGTAAAAAATATACATGGTGAATTTTTTCTATGAGGAATTTCTAAATTATGATATAGAGCAAAGCGCTCTTAGGAACCGTGATCTCAATTTTAGAGAAAACAAAAATTGCGTGTTAAAAAAGAAAAAATGATAGGTCCTGGAGTATGTACTCCGGAGATATGACTTTTTCTTAAAAATTTTTTTTTGTTATTTCGATTGTATATCAAGTAATCTGTGCTTGTGATTCGGTTTTATGCGATTTGTAAAAAATATACATGGTGAATTTTTTCTATGAGGAATTTCTAAATTATGATATAGAGCAAAGCGCTCTTAGGAACCGTGATCTCAATTTTAGAGAAAACAAAAATTGCGTGTTAAAAAAGAAAAAATGATAGGTCCTGGAGTATGTACTCCGGAGATATGACTTTTTCTTAAAATTTTTTTTTTGTTATTTCGATTGTATATCACTATACAAACTAAAAATTGTACGGAGACCATAGGTCTAAAGTTGCTAGAAGTTGTTGAAATAAAAGTTATAAATAGTGTGTGGAAACTAAACTTACTGACCGATTTTCAAATGAAAAAGGAAAAAAAGAAAAAACATGCTGACTTAAAAAAAAACAAGTTGTGTGCTGCTATCATTCATTAAATGCATAATTCAGTCAATTAATAAAATAATAATAGTAATAATGCTCTTTGTCTTTCCATATGGCCTCTCGCTCAGTAGTGCTAAGATATCTACAGACCTATCGTTTTTTTTTAGGGTTCCGTAGTACAACAAGGAACCCTTATAGTTTCGTCATGTCTGTCTGTCCATCTGTCCGTCTGTCCGTCCGTCCGTCTGTCCGTCTGTCCGCGGCCTAGCTCCTAGACTATTAGTAGTTAAGAGCTGAAATTTGGCAAAGATATATATAATAATAACGCGGAGAGAAATGTAGAATTTTTTTTTGAAAAAGAAACTTTAAGGATACCTACAAGTAAAGTGGGGATGATTTTTTTTTCTCGTCAAACCTAGTCGTGTGGCATACCGTTGGTTAGAGCTTGATAAACTGTTGTGAGTCTTCTAACACCATTTTAAATTTTAGGGTTCCGTGTTCGATAAAATTGGCTTGAAAGTGCTAAATTTTGTTGGAGTCGGGTGTCCCCACCCCCTAACAACTAAACCGCTGTATTTAAAAATTTGAAAAAAATCATGAAAGTAGTCTATATTATAATGAATTCAAAAGGAAAACTATCACGGCTAAGTAGGCTTTCTTAGTTTAGGAGTAAGATGAGCAGTTGGATTTGCAAAAAGTTCATAGATTTTCCATACATAATGGTCTTTTAACAACTGCAAATATAGTTTTGTTTTTTTTAAATACACATTTATTTTTCGAAAAAACCTACCTTCTGTAAGTAAATGTTTTTGTAAAGAAAAATTAATTAAAAGATGTTTGAAGTTATAAAAAAATAAAATAATGCAAAGGGTTCATTTGATATCGTCAAACAATTCTTGAGCTTGCCCAGTGACAGATTACTAAATAGTTACCCAGTGTTATAGTAATAATAAATTGATAAATATGAATACCCTACCCTACCCTAACCTACCCTACATACACTACACTACACTACCCTATACTACCCTACACTACACTACCCTACACTAAACTACCCTACACTACACTACCCTACACTACACTACCCTACCCTACCCTACACTACCCTACCCTACACTACCCTACCTTACTCTACACTACACTACACTACACTACACTACACTGCCCTACCCTACCCTACCCTACCCTACCCTACATAAGAACCTTCTCCTGACAATAACGAACTCGACAAAAAAGAATTAGCCAAATCGGTTCAGCCGTTCTCGAGTTATGCGCTTACCAACACATTTTGCGATTCATTTTTATATTATAGATAGATAGATAAATGATACAATTTTAAACTACCACCTATAAGTCAAAACATATTCACAGTTCTCAATAACATAGACACAAAAAGTTATGTTAATTTAATTTTATCGAAGAGGCAGCCCTGCGATCGCGCGGTATGAAGCAAGTACTGCGGTTGCTGACGCGATGGAGTAGGCTATTATAGCAGTAGGTATTGGAAATTTACTACTGAGTGAAGTATCTGTTACGTAGTAACTAATTAGTAATCTGTGCCTACACTACCTTACACTACACTACACTACCCTACCCTATACTACACTACCCTACCCTACCCTAACTACACTACAAATACAATACATTACCCTACCCTACCCTACACTACCCTACCCTACACTACACTACCCTACCCTACACTACCCTACCCTACCCTAACCTACCCTACCCTACCCTACACTACCCTACCCTATACTACACTATCCTAACCTACCCTACACCTAAACTACCCTACACTAAAACCAATTATTTTTTGACTGATTTTTTTTTATTTATATCCGAGCATTTTCATATTTATTCACCTTTTAAACCTTCTCTGGACTTCCACAAATAATTCAATACCAAAATTAGCCAAATCGGTCCAGCTGTTCTCGAGTTTAAGCGAGACTAACGAACAGCAATTCATTTTTATATATATAGATAGTGGATATCAATAGCTGAGATATAGAAATTGTATGAAAATTACACTATATTTGTCTCACTCGCATGCTGTTTGGTATACTTGACGTGGGGCCATTTACGTGACAGGAATCTCCCTCTAGAGATTTATACAAAACTCTTTGGCATTGAAAAGTAATTAAACATAGTCGTAGGTTTCACTGAAAATAACAAGCTTTCTTATGAGTCGCAAGATTGCGCCTCAATGGCGTAGTGGGTAAATCAATCGCTTCACATCAGGTGGTAACAGGTTCGATTCCCAGAGGGCTCTTACTTTGTAAAACCCTGTTTATTTGGTGGTATGGTAGGTCATTTTCAAAGCCCGGGCCAGCTACCACTTTCTTGTCTAAGGCGGCCCCGGAACTTCAATGAGTAGGAGTCTAATTGTACTTGAGGTAATACGCTCCATCGTCAAAATGCACAATGGTCAAAAAGTTCATTAATTAGTCATTTTTATAAAGAACAAATGACATATTATCAAAGTCTTTCCGCCAAACATCAGTGTAAAAATCATGATGAGGATGGATCAGCCCGCTTTCAGCAGGATAGTTGATACTTTTGATTGTAGGCTCTTGGTGAAACATTATATCACACATATTGTTATATAAGAGTATCTACACTAATCCCTACTAATATATATTATATATATATATATATAGTATTATAAATGCGAAAGTAACTCTGTCTGTCTGTTACGCTTTCCCGCTTAAACCGCTCAACCGATTTTGATGAAATTTGGCACAGACAATCTTTAGACCCTGAGAAAGGACATAGGCTACATTTTTCCACGGCGCACCCTCGAAAAGTCATTGAAACGTTGTGCACGCGGGTGAAGCCGCGGGAAACAGCTAGTTCTACATAAAAGAAATAAAACTGCGTTTATAATTTGTCAGCGGCCGGTTTCAAACACCATCTTCAGTAAATAAATAGTCTGTCTAAACACCGGTTACGCTGACAAATTATAAACGCAGTTTTATTTCTTTTATGTGGAATTAGTGTAGATATATACCAATATTTGTGATTAGCAGGATACCTCGGACACCATCGACCGACGCGCCTGGAGACTCATTTACGACGAGGACGAGCTTGTCAAAACAAGCTACGAAGCCATAAGCATCGCCGCAATGTTACCTGTCTTTCGGTATTCTATCCAATTCATTTCGGATAGTATGCGCAATAACTACAAGACCTTATTCCAACAAGTTAGATTCCATTCAACGAGACACACGGAGAGGTTCCAGCCCTTTGTTATTATATTCTGCCTATTCGCACGAAGCGTTACGCTTCTTCATTGATTATGCGGACTGAGATTGGGGTGGAACTCCTTCTCTGTTTTTCCCAACTATTACAGTTTAAGGATCTTCAAGGCGAGAGTTAAAAGGTTATAATATTTGAGTTTGCGTGTACCATCTTCGACTAAATCGTCACTTTGTATTAGGTTAAACCGCCTCCATGACGTAATGTAAGGCGTTGTACTTGTAAGACTCGGTTTAGTTAGTTGTAGGGCTTTTTCTAAGCCCGCCTAGCTAGCTACCACCATCTTATCTAAGTCTTGCCGCCAAACATTAGTGTTAACAACATTGATGTGTTCCGGCTTGAAGATAAGATTGCGTTGGGAAATCTTGGTAAGCCCGCTTCCGTCTTCGGTATCATCGTCACTTACAATCAGGTGAGATGATGCCAAGGACTTACCAATTGCGAATAAAAAAAAAGGTGAGATTTAGTCATTTAAAAAAATCTAGGCTGTTTAGAGATCTGTTAGATAGACTTTTGCTAAAATTCACTTATTTCCGATGTTGTTTTGTTAAGTAATGAATTAGTAGTATAGTTCCCGGCTTAGAATAGGGCCGTCCCATCTATTCCCGTGGGAATCGTAAGAGACGAGGGATTAAACCGAAGGATGGACAGCACAGCAGTGTCTTTTTTGCATACTGTGCCCCCACATCCCACACTGCGATCGCCAAACCGCCTGCCAAGCATGGCGATAACAGCATCATATCTTCAATATCATATCAGCCGAAGGACGTCCACTGCTGGACAAAGGATTTCCACAACGATCAGTTTTGCGCTGCCCGCATCTAGCGGCTTCCCGTGACCTTCACCAGCCACGGTTTGTGAAGTTTGTGAACCAAGTTACGTTTTTCGGTGCTCAGTCGCCACTCGAGAAATTTACTGCCCCAACGGCCGTCTGTTCTATGTGCCCCGTCCACTATTCGTGTATTTTTTTTTATTTGAAGTTCATCGTCATCGTCATTATATCAGCCGAAGGACGTCCACTGCTTGTCATAGACCTCCTCCAAAGATTTCCACGATAACCGGTTCTGCGCAACCCGCATCCAGCGGCTTCTCGCGACACACAGCTCGTAAAACAGATGGCCGTTGGAAAAGTCATCATATTAGCCGACAAACGTCCACTGCTGGACAAAGGCCTCCCCCAAGGATTTCCACGACCTGAGTGTGGTATTCATGGGGGGGTTTTGCCGTAATCGCCACGCTTGGCAGACGGGTTGGCGATCGCAGTGTGGTTGCAGGTGTGTTGCAATGCACGGAAAGGAAGCTGCTGCACATCTTCCGGTTTTAAGTCCCTTAGTCGACTCTTACGACCCCCATTGGAAGGGATGGGATAGTCCTATTCTTAGCCGGGATCCATACGGCCATACGTTGTGGTAGTAAAGTTCTCGAATGGCGACCGCGTAGCGAAAAACGTAGCGTAGGCAGGCCTCCCACTCAGTGGACCGATTAACTAGTGAATTTAAAGTTATTATAACATATTAACCAATATGGACTGGGGTGGATTGGGCATCAATATCAACGGCGAGTACATCACCCACCTTCGATTCGCTGACGATATCGTGGTCATGGCTGAGACTATGAACGACTTAGGCACAATGCTCGATGGCCTCAGTAGAGCCTCTCAACTGGGTCTTAGAATGAACATGGACAAGACGAAAATTATGTCAAACGTCCGTGTCATACCTACTCCTCTCAAGGTTGGAGGCTCTACACTCGAAGTTGTTACCGAATATGTATATCTGGGACAAACAGTCCAGTAAGGAAGGTCCAACTTCGAGAAAGAGATCAATGGTCGAATCCAACTCGGCTGGGCAGCGTTCGGGAAGCTTCGTAATATCTATACGTCCCAGATACCGCAGTGTCTTAAGACTAAGGTCTACGACCAGTGTGTGTTGCCAGTGATGACATATGGAACTGAGACAAGGTCGCTTACTTTGGGCCTCATAAGAAGGCTCAAGGTCACCCAAAGGGCAATGGAGCGTGCTATGCTCGGAGTTTCTCTGCGTGATCTAATCAGAAACGAGGAGATCCGTAGGAGAACCAAAGTAACCGACATAGCTCTCAGAATTGCTAAACTAAAGTGGCAGTGGGCGGGGCACATTGCTCATAGAACAGATGGCCGTTGGGGCAGTAAAGTTCTCGAGTGGCGACCACGCACCGGAAAACGAAGTGTAGGCAGGCCTCCCACTCGGTGAACCGATGACCTGGTGAAGGTCGCGGGAAGCCGCTTGATGCGGGCAGCGCAGAACCGGTCGTCGTGGAAATCCTTGGGGGAGGCCTATGTCCAGCAGTGGACGTCCTTCGGCTAATATGATGATGATGATGATTAACCAATATAATCATCACTAATACGATAATAGAATACGATAATACTATTCAATAAAGGATACGATAATACTGTTCAATAAATAGCATTTCCTCTAGAATAGAAATAACACTTACTCATTTAAAAAAAAAAAACAATTTAATTATATGTTTATTAAAAACAGTAAATAAGCACTTATGACGTCATTATGTCAGTAACGCGAATAATTACACAACAAACTTTCGTTTTTGACAAAAATTTACTCAAAGGACTCGTAGTAAAATACCGTATTGTGATCTAACTTTACACATTTCATATCAGCTCATATACGTCCCCACCGAGGGGCTCGAGCCTACCCTGAATTAGGGCGATCGGGCCTTAGTCGACCACGCGGGCCCAGTGCGGGTTAGACGACTTCACACACAACCTACGAGTTTCTCCGCAAGCGTGTGCAGGTTTCCTCACAATGTTTTCCTTATCCTTACATATGAAATCTTAATTCTAAATCACATTGGTACGTGGCAGGATTCGAACCACGACGTCTTGGATAGGAGGCGGCGGCCCTAGTCGTTACAGCACCGACGCTCATACTAATACACATACTAATACCTAAAAATCCGATTAAAAGCAGCGCTAAAGTAACTTCAAGCTAAGAACACGGGCGTTACAATATTTCCCAGTACGATTACCCTCTACCCTTCCGTCTCAGAGGCTGGAAATTTTCATGAGCACTTATTTCTAACGAGTTACGTAAATAAGACTTCTTGGCGGAAGTAGGGCACAGTCACAGTGTAAGAAAACATACAGTGGTCCAACGCCTTTACGCCACTAGGCCTCCTTTTTGTCATGTTCTTCTTCATCATATCAGCTCATATACGTCCCTACCGAAGGACTCGCGCCTACTCTGAATTAGGGCGATTAGGCATTAGACGACCACGCGGGCCCAGTGGGGATTGGTTGACCTCACACACAACCTTCGAGTTTCTTTGCAGGCGTGTGCAGGTTTCCTCACGATGTTTTCCTTCACGGTAAGAGCGTCGCATAAACGTACATATGAAATTGAAATATGAAAACACATAACGGCCCCAGCCGTTATGCCACTGACATGTTCCTCCTCATCTTAACAGCCGAAAAACGTCCACTGCTGGACGAAGGCCTCCCCTAAGGATCCTGCGCTGCCCGTATCCATCGGCTTCCCGCGATCTTCACCAGGTCGTCGGTCCACCGCGTGGGAGGCCTGCCTACGTTACGTTTTCCGGTGCGCGGTCGCCGCTTCAGAACTTTACTGCCCCAGCAGCCACCTGTTCTACGAGCTATGTACCCTACCCACTACCACTTCAGTTTAGCTATTCTGTGAGCTATATCGGTTACTTTGGTTCTCCTGTGGATCTCCTCGTTTCTGATTCGATCACGCAGAGAAACTCCGAGCATAGCACGCTCCATTGCTCTTTGGGTGACCTTGAGCCTTCTCATGAGGCCCATAGTAAGCGACCATGTCTCAGTTCCGAAAGTCATCACTGGCAACACACACTGGTGAAAGACCTGAGTCTTGAGACACTGCGGTATTTGAGACGTGAAGATATTGCGAAGCTTCCCGAACGCTGCCCAGCCGAGTTGGATTCGTCGAGTGATCTCATATTGATCTCTTTCTTGAAGGTGGACCTACCTAGCTGGACTGTTTGTTCCAGGTATAAATATTCGTCAACAACTATAGACTATGTTCCTCTTAAGTTGATTAAATGTCTCCCCAAGCAGTATTGCCCTGCTTAGACGTCTCTATCAGCCGACTGTATGGGTTCTTTATACTGTGGCATAGTAGACGCTCCAGGTGAAATAAATTTAAAATAAGTATGCTTGCTTAAGCTGTCTAATGCAGCCTATTTTAGAAACGTAGTTTTCTAAAATGGCAACACTAAGATAGAAAGCTATTAAATTTGAATATTTTTCATATGTTTATATAGGTACCAGAGTCCGTTTAAGGTGGTAATATTACGGGTTTTCGTTATTTTTGAAATCAATTACTCCTAAACGATAGAAAACTTACCCTTATTGTTGATGATGTTCCTTAAAGTCACAAGCTATGAGAAACATGATTCAAGGAGTTTTGGTTCGATAGAAAAAAATACCAAAAGTAGGTCTACACTGTAACTTTCAATTCTAGTTATGACTAATATATTGAAGTATTAATATTTGTTGTGACAAAAGAGAGTGAATAATGTTGTATTTTTTGTGTTTTCATTGTAGTTTTTGTTTGAAGCGAAAAACCATTGAAAAACTGAAAAAGTGTGGTTATTTTCTTAACTCTTTACACGTAAAGAAAAAAGACAGAGACAACTGTTCCAATCTATACCTCGCCTTAAACGTAATTTTGCCCAAATAAAATAAAATGCAACGAAGCAGATTCATAAAATACTTAAAATTAAATTTAAAATTTAAAGAACAAAGAACCCCCAAAAATTAGAAAATTATATGTTTTGGCCCTTTAAGTTTAATATAAGTAGTTTTATTTTGATCTAAGAGTCGTCGCGTAGGGGGACCGCTAAGTTATAAAATTATTATTAAAAAAAAAATGTACTTAGTTATAGTAAAGTAAAACAGTTATAATCTGTTTTTATTTTATTTACTTAGCGGTTTCCCAACGCGACGACTTGAAATAAACTTAAAGGGGCAAAACAAATTATTTTTGTGTTTGGTATGGTGTTTTTTATTTTTAATTTAGGTTTTATTTCATGATTTTTTAACTTTAAGTATTCCAAACACTATACCTCTGCTGTAAGTTGGTAAGGAGTTGAGTATGCTGCTGATTCCAGAAGATGCTGCAGCATCATGTCAAGGTTACCATGTTGTATCTAAAACCTATTTATTGAGACAATTTCAATGAGCCCAAACACGATATATCTGCTGTAAATGGGTGAGGAGTTGGGTATCCTGCAGATTCCAGAAGATGCTGTAGCATCAGGTCAAAGTACCAGGGCTTACCAATTGTGAATAAAAAAACTAAAAAAATGTTAGCGTGTTCTATTCAACACCTATTCATTGAGACATTTTCAATGAGCCCAAACACGATACCTCTGCTGTAAGTTGGTCAGGATGTGGGTATCTTGCAGATTCCAGGATATGCGGCAGCATCAGGTCAAGGTTACCATGGTTTTGCTATATTGTAACAGTAAAAGGGCACGAAATTTCGAATCGATCAGCCCGGTATAAGTTACCCACATCCCTTCATCACCTAGATAAAAGCTGATGATCTTCAAACGGGTAAACACACCTTTAAACCACCTCGATCACGTCAGCTTTCAAACAAAAAAAACCGTATCAAAATCGGTCATTCGCTTAAGAACTACGATGCGACAGACAGATACACACGTTAACTTATAACACCTCGCCTTTTGCGTCGGGGGTTAAAAAATAAGCTGATAAAAGAAATCGCTATTTTTTATATGTTTTTGTAATAACTTTTTTGGTGTGCAATAAAGAATATTTACTTACTTACTTACAAAAAAAGAAACTGAACGACAAAAAATTAAACGCATCTTTTTAATCATACTAACTAAGCTCCTAAACAAATAAAATCACTAAATAATTTTGAGTCGGCGCCAAACAAACTTACAACCAAATTAATTACGTAAGCGCAAATAAGGCAGCGAGATGCGCGGTGGCGAATTAGTTGTTAATTTCTTTAAGTAAGTAATTTATTTATTTATTTTTTATGCACAATTGGTAAGCCCTTGGCATCATCTCACCTGATAGTAAGTGACGATGATGCCGAAGATGGAAGCGGGCTTACCAAGATTCCCCAATGCAATGTAATGGAGGACTGGCTATCTTATCTTCAAGCCGGAACACATCAATGTTGTTAACACTGATGTTTGGCGGCAAGACTTAGATAAGATGGTGGTAGCTAGCCATAAGGTTTAGCTATAAGGTTTCTTAGTTTGACGACGGAACCCTAAAAATCTACGTGTCGACTTGATATCCTTCTCTTTTTTACCCGACTGCGCCAGAAGCAGGCTTATGTTTTTTGAGTATATGTACTTGCATGTTTATTTATTTCTTTGGCACGCCCTGTAGCCTTAACGGCTTGATGGATTTTGAAGTTCGAGGTTTCTTTAGATTTTTCTTTATCCCGTGAGTGACATAGGATACATTTTTAACCGACTAGCCAAAAAAGAGGTCATTTATTTCTTTGGCGCGCAATGTAGCCTAAACGGCTTAATGTATTTTGGAGTGCGAGGTGTGGTGTGTTAGATTCGTCTTGATCCCGTGAGTGACATAGGATACATTTTTATGCACACAGGATTATAATTTTTAAAGTTATTACGTCAGTAAGAATCGAAGCCTCTTGGTTATATGGTAGTTATTATACCAGTACTATAATCACACTAAATTGTACGCTTGTAAGTACTCGTATATTACAGATTTTACCATAAAAAAAACAAATTGCCTTTAAAAAATACGTTGCTTTTAACGAGATATTATTTTTTACTATTTTTTAATAAATCCTCAACAATAACACTTATTCTGTGAAAGTTTCAGCCAGCTGCCTAAAATGGTTCTAAAGATACAGCCTTTTAATTAGTCGGACGGACGAATGGACAGTGAGACAGACAGCGTAGGTTTAGTAATAATAGGTTTTTGGGCTTCTAAGAGCTGCTGCTTTCAGGGGCACATTTTTTTTCTTTTCTTTTTTTTTATTTAAAGATTTGAGTGCGTTTGGCTGCACCTCAACTGATGGTAGGTGCCAATGCAGCCGAGGATGTAACACGCAAGCTCAATGTTAATTTTCAAGAATGTACATATGTGTACAACGCAGGATCTTCCCACATAATATGTAGCCTACTGAAAGTTCAAGCAAACATAAATGATAATATTCTTCGGCCAACTCAAAACTTGGATGTTTACGTACAATCATCAACATCATCATATCAGCCGACGGACATCCACTGCTGGACATAGGCCGTAAGCCTCCCCCTAGGATTCCCCTCCCGCGTACGGACAAAAACGTACATACGTACAATATCTTGTTCTTAATATTTACTAATATTATAAATGTGAACATTTGTGTTTTTTTTGCTAACTTTCTACGCTACAACACTTCAACCAATCTTAACAAAATTTGGCATGGAGATAGCCTGTATCACGGGAAAGGACCTAGGTTACTTTTAATCAAGTGAAAAAAGCATAGTCGGGTTTTAAGTAAGGAAGCCTGCACAGTAGCGACCCAACAAAATGCATTCCGGCATTTAAGTTCTCCGTTCCGGAATACAAACGAGCTCCTTGGGGGAATAGGCAGGGGCGCATACATTACGCAAACACATTTAATATCTTAAAAACGAGGCCCTTTATTTTGTCCAGACAAATTGGTGCATACAAAAAAAAATGCGTGTCAGCCCCGACGCACAGATGAGATACTAGTTACCCCGACGCGCGACAGGAGTTTAATACCCATGAAATAATTAATCATTAGGCGGCATGGCCATGCTTTCTTAGCCTTCGTGACTGAATAATTTTTTTTTGCCCCTCGTATATTTTTCATAACGGTCTTTATAGTATAAATCAATTACAAAAGAGTAAACTCCAAAAAATACGTTTTTTTTAAATCCACTATTGGTAAGCCCATGGCATCATATAATCTAACTAGATCTAACTAGCTAGATAGAATGAGGCTCTTTATTTTGTCAGATACATTGGTGTCTACACTGCACAACCCACGGACTAAGATATGTAATTCATCAGAATTGAACGATTCAAAATTTACCGATCACTAAATGTCCGGAAATTGCCTGTTCTTATACAAATGTAGGCAATTAAGATCCAGGATTAAACAAACCTTTCTAAATCCCGGGTATTCCTCACTTTAACCCTCCTGCAGACCGTCCATATATTTTGTACATACGCAATTATCGTCCATCTGTTCTGTGTTCGCGTTGGCTCGCGTAATCGCAACTAATCACTTGGCTTCGGCTCGTACTAATGAGTTTTAACCCTTTAGATCACCGCGGAGCGTGAAAAAAAGATCGACAGAGCACCCCGCCAGATTAATCGGCATCTTGTTTTTTTTTTCAGTGAAACAACGTCCAAAAAACGCACCTTTGTCTAAGAATAGAATAAAATGCTTTATTTGCCTTTAAAAAAGGTAAGTATAAAAGGTCTTACAATAGTTTTAGAATCACTTATTTAGCTACTTTAGTATTATTAGCATGAAAATATTGTTTAGGAGCACAAAATAAAAAAAAACTTATAAAACTTTAAGACAACCTTTTCAGACATGGATATCAGTTTCGTGTGTAAAAGTAAGTATACTACAATACGATATTAATTAAGATAATTAACCACCTCCGTGGCGTAATGGTTAAGTCCATTAGCCTCACATCAGGACGTCGCGGGTTCGATTCCCGGCGGATTCTAAGTTGTAAGACTCGGTTTTGTTGTGGAAGAGTATTTTCCAGACCCGCATGACTAGCTACCACCATCTTATCTAAGTCTTGCCGCCAAACATCAATGTTAAAAACATAAGAAACCCATTCCAGCTTGAACATAAGAAACCCAGTTCCTCACTGCGTTGGGGAATGTTGGTAAGCCCCCTTCCATCTTCGGCGCCATCGTCACTTACCTTCAGGTGAAACGACGCCAAGGGCTTACCAATCGTGATTAAAAAAATAACAAAATGGAAATTGTGATCATTGGCCAAATAATGGTGATGACTGCAAGTCATCTAAATTACTTCAAAAACAACATTTTGTTTTAAAATTTTTGAAGTGTTTCCATAGTTTTGCAGTGTCACTTAATTAAATACCTCTTTTTGTGATTTTGTTGAAATAAAAATTGAAAACTTATTAGAAAAAAATAAGTAATGTTTTTCAAAGTTTCAGTAGAACTTAGTGATCAAGGGTTCATAATTTATTTTTAATCACATCCTTCAAAAAGAGCTCTGTGTGGTTCCTCATAAACAGAAACCAAAATAGCTCTTTGGTCTCTACAGACGAAAATTGATTTTTTGGAATGTGAATATCGCAAGTGAATGTTCCAATAGGGGATCGGAATGCATCAAAAATAAAATCTGAAATATAATTTCCTAAATTGCTCTCCTCTTGTAGTTTCAAAAGACCTTACTTGTTTTGTTTTTCCATCACGTCTTCAATTTTTAATTGATCAAATTCACAATATAAGTTCGTCAATGACGCTAAAAATATATGACGTCACTTGTGGGTATTTCAAACATATTTGGAACAAAATTTCGTTTTTGACAGATCATAAAAAGTAACTCAAATGACTAGCAGTCCGATCCCCTATTACCAAAGAAATCGATCGCGAATATTGTATGAACAAGTGGTCAGTCACGTTACGACCAAGAGGAATACAGGTTTACGTAAGACAGGGATGTACACGTACATACAAAAATTTTAATAGCTGTGTCCCTCTCGAGTCTCGATTCGTGCGACAGTCTTAACCCGGCATGAATGGGGTCGGGTATCTCGTACCCATTAATTTGTAAAACACTAAATATTTCTGACCTGCGCGATTCCTGGGACTCGGCTGGGTCGGAAGCTGGAGGGGGTGCCGCAGGGAGTGTTTATAAGTGTTTTTGTAATTATTTTTTTAAACTTTTTAGTTAACTAAATACACGTGCGCAAATACAGCGGGTACGTAATATCCGACCTCATATAAGAAGATATTTGAATGTTTTATGTTGATTTTATGTTATCTCGAAGCTAAATTATTTAAGACAGATATATTTTTTAATCTTGTGTGCATAGTTATTAAAATATCTCAGTTTTTTAGATATTAAGACATAGTTCCTTAATATTGTTAATTTTTGTGTAAAAAAATATTACTTTACTTTTCTTTATAGAAATATAAATACTATTATTACTAGAACTGGGTTATTTTATGATTTTACCTCATGTCCCTAATGTTAATTAATATATTACAATAATAAATAGTCATTTCAGTTATCAAAAACGACAAATTCTATATCTGGGTATGTCACACCCACATCGCAGTTGGTGTAACTATTTTTCACCTCATTCACGCCGGGTTAAGAGCCTTCATCCCAAAATAAGTCGAAATAACAATTCACCTATTTCCAACGGACGAAAAAAAACATGATGTGTTTTGTTTTATGAGATATATTTACATCTTAATGTTAAGAATTTCTAAACTTGTATTTTGAGGAAAAACAAATTAAAATAATTCGACAGTATTTTCATATTTCATTACTTTGTGGCTTTTTCATAATTGATGGTTGACGCTCCATGCAGACGTCAGAATTGAGGAGAAGCGCCTAGATAAATCGGCGTGTGCGCGCTCAATTCTGTAGCTGTGTGAGTAAATTTCGAGGCGCGCCGTTTGGCAGTAAATGACCTTCTTTACTGGCTGTATTAAAAAACCGCGCGTGAACCAAATCAAGAAAAGGTTTGTGAAAAATTAGGAAACGCGCGAAACGCATTCCGCCTTCGTAATTGTTTACGTTATAACTTGTCTAAGCTTCGGATTTATTAAAAAATGCTGATATTATGAAAAATGAGTGTGCCTTTCTCAAGCAGTGATAATTAAAATAAATATGAACTCCAGATTATTGTATTGGACGCTAAAAGTATGATACAATGAAAAGTATGATGATTCTCATAGAGTGTGATGAAAAGTAGAGTGTCCACCTCGGGAGCCACACTACTTTGAACTCGAGTGGAGTACTTTGAAACCCTCCGTTCTGCTCTGGATTTGTAGCGGCAACAGGTGAGATGATGCCAAGGGCTTAATTACCAATAGTGAATAAAAAATTATATAAAAAACTGCAGTAACCCGCCACTGAACCTTAACACAAGAGACGACAGGACAAAATAAATACGACACCTTAGTAGGACACTTCTAGTGAACGCGCTATTAACATTTCTTCAGTACTGTGTATAAACACAAGTACCAACCATCAACGGTTGGCTCACGGCCAGACCCCAGGAATACCACCTCGCCTGGCAGAGATAATAACTCCCTTTGCTCTCGAAGAATAGGAACACACCGTTCCTACAGATTCAAAAAACACCTTTCAATCCTTATGAAATTAACCAACTTGCCCCAAGGAATCTATGCAATCGCAGCAGATTTTTTTTACTTCATAGTAATAGTTATTCAGACTGTGCTAATAGATAAGCTGTTTTTTTTCAAATTCACAATCAGTAAGCCGTAGACATCCTCTCACCTGATAGTAAGTGACTATGATGCCGAAGATGGAAGCGGGCTTACCAAGATTTCCCAACGCAATAGGGAACTGGCTATCTTATCTACAAACCGGAATATATCTATGCTGTTAACATAGATACTTGGCGGCAAAACTTAATAATTAGATAAGATAATAGTAGCTAGCCAGGTGGGCTTATAAAATGCTCTTTCACTAACCAAACCACGTCTTACAAAGTTTGACTGCGCCGGGAATTGAACCCGCGACTTCCTGATGTAAAGATAATAGACGTTACCATTACGCCATGGAGGCTATTAAAATTGGTTGGCTAACCTTGTATGGAAGTTCTATATTTTTCGCTCCGGTTGTACAGGTTCTTTAGGGAAAGGCTCAGTTTCATGAGTAGAAAGTTGTTCAGTTTAGCTACTCTGTGACGTTACCAAACTAAGTAAAATATAAGGTTAATATATTTTTTTTAAGGAAAGCTAGGTTACATCATATGATCAAACATTAATTAGATAAGGAACATTGAGAAGTTCCTGAAATGATGGTGATAGTCGTGGAAATTCTCAGAAGAGGCCTGTGTCCACCAGTGGACGTCTATCGGCTGATATGATAATGTTCAAAGAGGGTAGGAACTAATTTACTTTCTATTACCTACATGTTACAGGGTCTTTGTGTAAATCCTTGGAGGAGGTTTTTGTTCAGAAGTAGACAGCTTATGATGATAAAGCTGATGATCATGATCACCTACATGCTATTAAGCACTCGACCTCATTTTATAAACAAAATCTACTTACAGCTGCGCTGGAAATATACACGTGTTACGCTTAATCTGTTTTCAATAAGGCAAAGTTAAAATCCCGACCTCTGTTGGCAAACGAAATCACTTACCCTCAGCCATCAGCCAAATCTAATCAATAAGTACTTACCTCAGAAAACAATTCACTTTCGCCTTGTTAACCAAACTTCAGCGATCGGCCCCTAATCCATACTTATCGGGGATAAACCGGTGGAGTACTCAATTTGAATGGAATCTATTTTGAGGGGCCCTCATCTGCACTGAACCCTCAGGCTAATGAAACATGAGCAGCGAGGTTAATGTCTGTGATTTGCAAAAATGATGATCCACCTTCTTCAACCAAACTCTTTGCTGATTACCTCTTTTAGTTTGTTTACATGACAAGCATGAAGCGGTTGTAGTTTAGTGCGGCCTTTTTGGGTTGATCGGACAGATAAACTGACCACAGACGGTCGCTATCTAGATTTATTTGACTGTTAGTGGTATACTTTAACCAAACTCTTTGCTGATTACCTCTTTTAGTTTGTTTACATGACAAGCATGAAGCGGTCGTAGTTTAGTGCGGCATGTTTGGGTTGATCAGACAGATTAACTGACCACAGACGGTCGTTATCTAGATTTGTTTGACTGTTAGTGGTATTCTTTAACCAAATTCTTTGCTGATTACCTCTTTTAGTTTGTTTACATGACAAGCATGAAGCGGTCGTAGTTTAGTCCGGCGTGTTTGGGTTGATCGGACAGATTAACTGACCACAGACGGTCGCTATCTAGATTTATTTGACTGTTAGTGGTATACTTTAACCAAACTTTTTGCTGATTACCTCTTTTAGTTTGTTTACATGACAAGCATAAAGCGGTCGTAGTTTAGTGCGGCGTGTTTGGGTTGATCAGACAGATTTACTGACCACAGACGGTCGTTAACTAGAGGTGTTTGACTGTTAGTGGTATTCTTAAACCAAACTCTTTGCTAATAACCTCTTTTAGTTTGTTTACATGACAAGCATGATGCGGTCGTAGTTAGTGCGACTTGCGCGTTTGGGTTTGATCAGGCAGAGTAACTGACCACAGACGGTTGTTATCTAGTTGTGTTTGATTGTTAGTGATATTCTTTAACCAAACTCTTTGCTGATTACCTCTTTTAGTTTTCCCCCTATTAGTAAAATTATATTACTATGCCAGATGAAATGTCATTTAAGCTTCTCCGAAATGATGTAGAAATTTCCAATACTATCAAATTTGCTTATCATTTACCTACAAAAAGCAATAACTATTCTAGACTAAATAAAAAACCTAGCCAAGTGTGACTAGGGTTCACACAAAACATGGTTCCGCACTAAAACTTTAACTACCAACAGAACAAGACCTCTCAATACATACTCTAGGTAAATAGGGGTGTACTCAATCTAGACTAGAAATTTCATTTATCCTGTGAGATTTGAAGGATTTTAGAGTGTCTTATAGATTTTCCTGTAATCTATGCATTCATCATTATATACTGTGTATTTTTTAAGATTTTAGGCCCAGTATTTTCGTAGATAAGCGAGTGGAATGGTAAATTTTCGCCTCTGTTCCTAAATAACTTTAAAACTATTTATCTTTAAATTTTAAAAAAATGTTTAAGATTTTCTTACCAAGTCCTTTCATTTGATATGTCAAACAAAGCATTAAAAAAAACGTTTTATTTGTTTTTAATTGTCTTCCCTTATGTTTAAAATTAATTTATTCACGTTATATGTACGTCTTTGGTTCACCGACTTACATTGGTGTACGAAATTTCAACCTAATCGGTCCAGTTGTTTCCGAGCAAATTGACTGTGACAGACGGACGGACAGACTATAATAGTTTCGTTTTTACCTTTTAAGGTACGGAACCCTAAAAATCGTCAAAACTAACTTTTTATCTGTTACGTAACCTAATTTATATTTTGCCGTAGATACTGTTGCTGATCCCCTTCGATGATGGTACAGGAAATGCAGGGCGACGCGGAGGTTGTAGAGACAAGGAAAACAGCCGTGATATCTTCAGTCTTGAACAATTTCAGTGGTTGATTTGCTTATGGGAGCTCGAGGGAGGTCTCGTTGTTACTCGGTGGCTTGTCGAAAATGTTGAATTTGAATGAATACGCTCTATGACGCCTACGCTATATTTATATTAAATTTCCAGAGCGGGATGGCGCCATAGGAGGAAGCGAGACGGAAGATGGTGCACTTACCAACCCCTTTGGAGCAATACCGTACAGAGAGCCGCCTACGACCAATTTCCGCGCCGCGCCGTTTTGAAATAACGGTCGCGGAGGCAGCTCGCTGCTTACCAAAAACCTTTTACCTCTCCTCAGGGGTTCTACCAGGCTTCCATCTCGCCACCTTTACCAAACTAATTACCTAGACCTCCCTCTAAGCCTCCCCAAGCAAAACACAGTTACAAAACACATTTATTTAGAAAACATACAAAAGGCTTATAAAACAAGATAACTTAAAACTACAACTTAACTATCTATATCTATGTACATATAACAATTCAAAAATATAACGTATCGCAACTTTAATACATTACACAAATTTACACACAAAATTTATCAACAAAGAAACTTTACGTTTTTAAGTGTCCATCGTGCACATTCTCCCGCCGTCACCTTTGTGATCCAGCACTGGTAGCACGATGATCTTCTTGGTGGGCCGCCTCAGCACGCGTCCTCGGCTCGTGGTCACCTCCACCACGCGCACTTCGCCGTCCTCGCCCGGGAACGTCCGGGTGATGCGTCCTCTGGGCCAGCAGTTGCGTGGCAGGTTGCTGTCGGCGATGACCACCAGGTCACCGATTTTGGGGGCCTCTCCGGAGGCCCTGGGCTCCCGCCGGTGTTGGAGTGTGGGGAGGTACTCTCTCACCCACCGCCGCCAGAAGTTGTCGGCTAGCAGCTGTGCGCGCCTCCAGTGCATGCGCGCGTTGATGTCTTCGGGAGTGAACGTGCCCGGGGTTGGCACATGACAGTTGGGCCCGACCAGAATGTGATTCGGGGTCAGCGCCTCGGGCTCCGCTGAGTCGACGCTCACGTGGGTCAGCGGTCTCGAGTTCACCACATTCTCGCACTCCACCAGCAGGGTATGGAGTGTTTCCTCGCTCGGCCGCTGCTCCTGCAGCGTGGCTCGCAGCGCCTCCTTGACTGTGCGCACCATGCGCTCCCAGGCGCCTGCCATGAAGGGGGCTGAGGGTGGCATGAACCGCCACACGATGTGCTGCGCGCTGGCTTCCGCTCCCATGGTCTCGACTGCTGCGGCCAGCTCTCGATCCGCCGCCTTGAAGTTGGTCGCGTTGTCACTCCAGACTTCTTTGGGCGGTCCCCGCCGCGCGATGAAACGCCGGAGCGCTGATATGGCTGAGTCGGCACTCAGCGACGCGGCAATCTCCAGGTGCACGGCGCGCGACGTCAGACACGTGAATAGGGCCACGTATCGCTTCTCGGTGCGGCGCCCCACAGTCACAGTCACCGGACCGAAGTAGTCTAGGCCGGTAAACGTGAAGGGGCGCGCATGATGCGCCAGGCGGCCCGCCGGCAGGTTGCCAGTCGACGGGCTGGCGGGTTTCGCCTTCCTCAGGCGACAGGCAGGGCAGCTTCGCAGGACTTCTTTGACTGTAGGCCGGATGCGCGTGACCCATAGTCGCTGGCGCGCCTCGTTCACCACCAGCTCCACTCCGCCGTGGCTCAGCCGCTCGTGCAGGTGTTGCAGGTACAGGCGGGTGTAGGGGTGCCTGCCGTCCAGCACTGCGGGGCTTGCAGCTTCTTCTGATATGTCGACGGCCTTCTCCACTCGTCCTTTGAGTCGCAGGATTCCGTCGGTGCCCACCGTAATACTTAGGGCGGCTAGCTTATCGTCGCCGGTAGGTAGGGCTCCTCTCTCGATTCTCCGTCTCTCTCTCGCATACGAGTCTTCCTGCGCTGCTCGCACCCATAGCCTTTCTGCGCGTATGAGTAGGTGCGCTTCGATTCCCATGAAGCGGTCCGGCGTGTCGACTGAAAGGCTTTTTTTCAGTTTCTTTTTCTTTTTAGCCTCTCCCCACGTAGGATCTCTGTTTTCATTTTTGGCAGTTCGCTTCCTCTTCGCGGCTGCAATGTGTTGTGTGCGGCCTCGGCATTGCTCGACGAACTGTAGAACACGCGCTGTTGCTCGGATGAGGCGTGTCCAGCGTGAAAATCTCGCTACGTCGGGCAGGTGGGCGTGGCTTCGTAGCGTCGTAGTCGTCGTAGTCGCGTAGCAAGCTTCTCGTTCTTCCCCGGTGACTGAGGCCGCGGCGCGTCGGTTTTCTTGCGGCCAGCATTCCTCAGGTTGATATAGAAACTCGGGGCCGTGAAACCATCTGTGTGCGGCGCCGAAGTCCGCCGGGGTGGCTCGCGTAGCATCATCAGCGACGTTATGGGCTGTTGGGACCCATCTCCACTCGTTTTTCTTCGTCGTTTCTTCGATTTCTGCCAGCCGGTGTGCCACAAAGCACTTGAATGCTCGCGGCTCGGCTCGTATCCATGCGAGAGCCGTGCGAGAATCGGACCAGTAGTGTCGCGCCTCTGCTTCCCAGTCGTGTTCGCGCGCGACAGTGTGGACTAGTCGCGCTCCCAGCAGCGCCGCCTGCAGCTCGAGCCTCGGGATCGACACGGGTTTGAGTGGTGTCACCCGGCTCTTAGCGGCAGCCAGCACGACGCTCACGCTTCCATCGGACCTCTCGTTCCGCCAGTACACAGCGGCGGCGTAGGCTTCCTCGCTCGCGTCGACAAAGGTGTGGAGCGCCCGCTTGGTCACGGCGCCCGTGTCGTAACAGCGTGGGATGCGTAGCCGCTCCGTAGCGCGTAGCGTGCGTAGCCACTCGTACCATTTTTCGTGTAGCTCGTCTGGCAGATCGGCGTCCCAGTTAGTGTGGTAGCGCCAGGTGTCTTGCATGATGCGCTTGGCCGGCGTAGTTACAGGTGCTATTAGCCCCAGCGGATCGTATAGGGACATGATCACGCTGAGGGCCTCTCGTTTCGTCGGCGCGCGCAGCCCGTCGATGACTTCCAGTGGCGCCCTCTTGCGGTTGAGTCTGAAGCCTAGGTTGTCCGGCCCTACTTCCCAGAGCAGGCCCAGTGTTCGCTCTGTCTCGCTCCCGCCGATAGGGATGGTAGCCTCCGCCTCGTTCGTAGAGTAGTGACGGAGCACGGAGGGCGAGTTGGATGCCCACCCGCGCAGCTCAAAGCCGGCCTGCCGATGGATGTGTTCGACCGCCGTGGCTGTCTCGAGGGCCTCTCCGTCTGTCCCGTAGCTGGCGATGTAGTCATCCATATAGTGACTTTTCACTATAGCCTGCGCCGCCTCCGGGAACTGTTCTGCATAGTCAGCTGCGTTTTTGTTTTTGACGAAGAGAGCTGTGCACGGCGATGAGGTCGCACCGAACACCACGCTCGTCATTCGGTATTCTGACGGCGGCACATCTCCTCTCTCGCTCCCTCTCCACAGGAAGCGCAGGGCGTCTCTGTCTTCTGGTTTTATGCGTATTTGCATAAACATCTCGCGAATGTCCGCAGTCACAGCGTACGGGCTCTGCCGGAAGCGCATAACTACGCCGGGCAGAGATTGTAGTAGGTCGGGCCCGGGCAGCAGCGCGTCGTTCAGGCTTCTCCCCTCAGTTCTGGCAGCTGCGTCGTGCACAAGACGTATCTTCGGCTTGTCTGGGTTGACCACAGCAAAGTGAGGTAGGTACCACACCTTTCCAGGTGTAGGCTGCGTCGTGGCGGGCTCGGCGTACCCCTTGGTAAAGAGGTTCTGCATCCTTTCTTCATACTTTGTTTTCAGATCAGGATCTCGATCTAGGCGCTTCTCGATGTTGAGCAGCCTCTTCTTTGCATTGCCATAGTTGTCGGGCATTCTTGTGTTGTCTTCTTTCCATAGAAGGCCAGTTTGGAAGCGACCATCTGGGAGGCGTGTGGTTGTCTCCTCTAGCAAGCGTAGCGCTCGCTGCTCCGGGTCATCGCGCGTCTTCCTTGGCTCAACGCCCAGCGACTCCAGGGCGAAGTATCTCCGCATAGCATTTTCCATTTCGTCGCTGGATTCCTCCTTGGTAGACAGATACCCGCAAAACGAAACGGGCTCTGTGTGCGACGAGCGGCACCCGTGTAGCACCCACCCGAGTTGTGTGAGTGAGGCTACGGGTCGGTCTCTCCGTCCTGCTCGCACATCGCGCGACACGATGAGTTCCCAGTTATCTTGCCCGATGAGAACTTTCGGCTTGGCATTTTGGTACATCAGTTCATGTCTGAGGTCCTCCAGGTGTGGGCAGTCCTCCAGGTCTTCTTCGCCGAGCGACTGAGTAGTGAAATCGAGTCGCTCGACCGTGCGTGCCCCTTGCAGTTCGTAAGAATCGAGTGAGTATTTCCCTCTCACTCGCACGTCGACTGTTTTGCTGTTTTCGTGCTTGCGCCGCGTGCCGTTGACTCCTATGACCCACAGGTTGTTAGTGGGCCCTTCCAGGCCGAGGGACTCGACGATGTCTTCGTCAATGATGGTGATAGTACTGCCCTCGTCCAGCAGCGCGTACGTCTCGACAGTGTTTCGCGGACCGGTGAGAACGATCGGCGCGATTTTCAAGTAGGCCCGGCGTGAGCCCGCCCGAGTGGAGTGGGCGAACTCGAGGGCCGACGCGACTTCTTCCGCCTTCTTGGGTTCTTCTCTTGGCCGCTCTGAATGCAGCAGCGAGTGATGGGGAGCGCGACAGCCGTTTGTTCCACACGGCTTCGCTCGGCAACTGAAGCGTCTGTGGTTGCTCCTCACACACCGGAAGCATTGGCGGTGCCGGCGTACCAGGTCCCAGCGTCCGTTGACATCAGCCTCGACGAACTGTCGGCACTCCAACAGTTTGTGACTGCCGCTGCACTGTGGGCATGTCGTGGTTGTAGGCGTAGTTGCCGTTGCAGCGAAGTTTTTCTCTACGATCTTCTTTCTCGCTCTCTCTCGTGGCGTCTCAGCTGGTGTTGTTTCAGCCGGAGCGTAGGGGCCGCATTTGTCCGCCTCTTCGTTGAGAAAAGATGCCAGTTTTTTGAGGTCTGGCGTGTTGTCTTCTCGCGCTGCGAAGTCATACCACTTGTTTCGGAGTATCGGTGAAATCTTCTCAAGAATTGTGCGTACCAGCTCGGGATTGCATAGGTACGCGTCTCTCCGCAGCGCCTCGATGGTGGCCACAACATTTGCTACTTTGTTCGCAAAAACACACACTTCTCGTGGGCTGTCTCCTATGCGGGATAGCGCGCGGGTTTTCTCAATCTCGCGCAGGACTAGCGCTTCTGCTCGTCCGAACCGCCGCTCCAGAGCCTCGATGATTTTTCTGGGTTCCGTGCTGCTGATTAGTAAGCAGCTGGCAGCTTCCTTTGCTGCTCCGGTGAGGCTCTTTCGAATTCTTGCGACGTTTTCTGTTCTTGTGAAATTTGTTTCTGTCTCGACGAATGCTGTCTTAAATGCAAGCCAGCTATCACTTCTCCCGTCGAAACCAGGCAGCTCCTGGAGATATCTGGGCGCCCCTCTCGCCGACGTGCGAATGACGCTCTGTAGGGCCGCTGCGAGGGCCGCAATGTCGGTTTGCGGCGCAGCCGGCTCGGTTTTCTGAGGGGTGCTCTCCGGTTTCGCGGACTCCTCCCCACCCTGCCCCACGGGTTCTCGTGAGGCCGCAGGCCGCAGTCGTTCGGTCACCGCAGGCCCCGGTTGGGTGTGAGCGTGTCCTTTCGCTCCTGTGTGCTTTTCCATCCATTCAGCCACTCGCTCTGAGCCCTGCCTGACTTCTTCGTCAGCCGATTCATCTGCAGGGTCCAGCTCCTGGTCAGAGTCCTCCATAATTCTCCGCAAATGTGCCTCCTCTAAGGCCCGTTCCGCCGCGATTGCTTTGACCGCCAGCTCAGCCAGCCTCTCCTTGGCTTCCAGTTCCGCGAGGAACCTCTTGCGAGAAGCCTTGGAGCGGTCTGACCTAACTGATTTAGGTCGGGTCTCCACAACCGTGACGTCAGCCTCGGTGTTCGTAGTTTCCGTTACGGTTTCCCCAGTTTGCGTAGTGCCGTGGCTCCAGGTCGCTGTTTCTCCCGAAGTCGTGTTTCCCGTACCTTCAGTTGTGGTATTTTCAGAATCCGTCGTCTCTTGGGCAGCCTGCTTGGACGCGGTCTTGGAACGCGTGGATCTCGTCATGGCGGCGTGGCTCGACGACGTAGTTCTTCAGGTTTTTTCTCTTCAGTCCAGGGATCCGGCTTCACGAAGGACCATAAAATGTTGCTGATCCCCTTCGATGATGGTACAGGAAATGCAGGGCGACGCGGAGGTTGTAGAGACAAGGAAAACAGCCGTGATATCTTCAGTCTTGAACAATTTCAGTGGTTGATTTGCTTATGGGAGCTCGAGGGAGGTCTCGTTGTTACTCGGTGGCTTGTCGAAAATGTTGAATTTGAATGAATACGCTCTATGACGCCTACGCTATATTTATATTAAATTTCCAGAGCGGGATGGCGCCATAGGAGGAAGCGAGACGGAAGATGGTGCACTTACCCACCCCTTTGGAGCAATACCGTACAGAGAGCCGCCTACGACCAATTTCCGCGCCGCGCCGTTTTGAAATAACGGTCGCGGAGGCAGCTCGCTGCTTACCAAAAACCTTTTACCTCTCCTCAGGGGTTCTACCAGGCTTCCATCTCGCCACCTTTACCAAACTAATTACCTAGACCTCCCTCTAAGCCTCCCCAAGCAAAACACAGTTACAAAACACATTTATTTAGAAAACATACAAAAGGCTTATAAAACAAGATAACTTAAAACTACAACTTAACTATCTATATCTATGTACATATAACAATTCAAAAATATAACGTATCGCAACTTTAATACATTACACAAATTTACACACAAAATTTATCAACAAAGAAACTTTACGTTTTTAAGTGTCCATCGTGCACAGATACATAAACAATAATATCTAATTTAATTCACCAGACTGCCTACGTTACATCATATTGAAGCAAGGTACAATAACTAACGGAATTTTCAAGTTTTTTACTTCTTTATCACAACACTACTTATATCCAAACGGCGCCAAATTGTACAGGAACGAGAACGGAACGCTAAAAATCGTCGAACCTACTTTTTAGCTGTTACGTAATTTAATCTATATTTTTCCGTAGATACATAAACAATAATATCTAATTTAATTCACCAGACTGCCTACGTTACATCATATTGAAGCAAGGTACAATAACTAACGGAATTTTCAAGTTTTTTACTTCTTTATCACAACACTACTTTTATCCAATAGCGCATTCATGTCACGGCTCCAAATTTTAAAGAAACGAGAACATTTAACTCCGTTAAACAATTATAGAATAAAATGATAGTATTATGAAAATGAAGTAGTTGGAAATACATATTTTATATTAAAAACATCCTCAATAATTGAAAACGCTAAACATGTTAAAAATCGACTTCCCACACAACAATTAGTACAATTTTCCATGATTATTTTTGGTTTTTGTGAATTTTGTAATAAACCGATTTTGATAAAACTCATATGGCACCACACGAAAAGGATTAGCTTTCAAATAAAAAAAGAATCATCGAAATTGGTTTACCCAGTCAAAAGTTCTGAGGTAACAAACATTTTTTTTTAAATACAGTCGAATTGAGAACCTCCTCCTTTTTGGAAGTCGCTTGAAAAACCATCAAGACTGAAAAAAATGGGGTCCATCATAAAAGTCAGTACCTCATAATGTAGGTGTCACCCGATTTATAAACTTTGTATCAAAAAAAAAATTATACAGCCACGCTGTGCATACTTTTCATAATCTGGCATATATAAATTAACACGATAAATACCTTGCCTATAGTAGCAAAGAAAAGAGGTATATCACAGTATAACAAATAATCTGAGTTGGTACGGGAGGTAACTTTACGTTTTTATTTGTACAGTGATCTATTCAGTGTAGTAGGCCTCTTTAACTTCTGGTAACTCAAAAAGTTTCAAAGGCTCAAGGTCACCCAAAGGACAATGGAGCGTGCTGTGCTCGGAGTTTCTCTGCGTGATCGAATCAGAAACGAGGAAATCCGCAGGAGAACCAAACTAACCGACATAGCTCACAGAATCGCTAAACTGAAGTGGCAGTGGGCAGGGTACATAGCTCGTAGAACAGATGACCGTTGGGGTAGTAAAGTTCTCGAGTCGTGACCGCGCACCGGAAAACGCAGCGTAAGAAGGCCTCCCACGCGGTGGACCGACGATCTGGTGAAGATCGCGGACAGCCGATGGATGCGGGCTGCGCAGGACCGGTCGTCGTGGAAATCCTTTGAGGAGGCCTTTGTCCAGCAGTGGACGATTTTCGGCTGATATGATGAAGAAAAAGATTCATTACAACACACGCCCACACCCTAATACACTCATACATTTTTTAAATTTTTTGTACTCTATTAGTGTAAGACCATTGATCCCTATAAAAATTTCTATAACCAAAGCTCCTAGTTGTTTAATTTCACGACTAGATCTGTAATACTTCAATTTAACCCTGCATACTTAGTTAAGTTATTTTTTTTAAATCTTGACCCACATTTAAAATCGTCACACCATTATTTCCGGTGACGCATCCTGGTCACGGCACCAAATTTCAGAGGACCGCGAACGGCTCGACTGTCTACCGGTCCGCACTTGTGATTTCCCAAGGGCAACCCTCGTGCATTATTCAGCGGTTTCCGTGTCCGGGACCTACCTTAGTTACTGGATTAATTAATTTGTAAGCAATGCAACTTTACTTAAGTTCGGTGTTCAGTTAGATTGTTAAACCTAACCAATATTATAACCAAAACCGGTAAAGTGCAAGTCAGAACCGCGCACAAAGGGTTCCGTACCATCATACTAGATGGCGCTAGTTTCTTAAAAAAAAACACGTTTTTTGTATGAAGACTTTCACTTTTTCAAATTTTTAGTATTTTTTGTTATAGGGGCAACAGAAATACATCATCTGTGAAAATTTTAACTGTCTAGCTACCACGGTTCATAAATAACAGCCTAGTGACAGACGGACAGATGTGCGCCAACTTGCATGTATTTTAATTAATATCTCAATATTCCCTTTAGATAAGGTATTGAGAAATATTACCATCAATCAGATATGCCTTATTGCACAATAACAAATATTTTAAATTGTACAATGTAGGTGGCCTTATTGCTTAAAGCTATTTCTTCCAGGCAACCCAGAGAATGGATACAATTAAATAAAAGAAAGGGCTATGCAAAGAAAAATTTACTATAACTAAATATCTAAAATCTAAATCATAATACAACATGTGATAAAAGTACTATACAAAATATAAATAATTATTATATAAACTATACTTAAATATAGTGAAAATTTATACTAGGTTACTACATACTTTTGCAAAACGACTTTATTTTTTACAATCGCTCAAAGTTATTTCCGTTAAAAACAATCATCAAAAATATCTATCCATTTTTTTTCTCGAAGTATAGCACACTCATGATCCCAAGCTCTCAAAAGTTCCTAGTCGCTGGTAAATTTCCGCCCTTTCAGCTTATCTTTGATAATAGGAAATAAAGCAGTCACAAGGGGCTAGGTCGGGGCTGTATGGTGGATGCTCAACCATTTTTATCCTAGCAGTTGTCAAAAATTTACTGTGATAGCCGCTCGATGTGCCGGTGCGTTATCATGGTGAAAATGCCAAGTACCGAGTCTGGAGTTGGGACGCATTTCCTTAAGTTTATCAAGCACCTGAGGTAAACATTCATTAGTGTACCAGTTAGCTGTTACAGTACGCTGACTGTCCAGAACTACTCGATCGATTATATCACGGGTAGTAAAAAATACAGCTATCATCTTCTTTTTAACAGATTTTGATTTGCGGGGTTGTGTTGGCGTAGGCTCATTTTCAAAGAGCCAAACTTTATTTTTACTTCTAGATGGCTCATCATAATAATATAGCCAAGTTTCATCACCAGTGACGATGCTGTTAACATAAGCACTTGACCCGTTTTCAATTTTTTTTAACATTTTTTTACACCATAATACACGACAGTCCTTTTGCTCCTCCGTTAGGTCGTAAGGTACCCATAAAGTGCAAACTTTTCTTACTCCAAGAATTTCGTGCAAAATTTTGTGAACACTTGGTGCACTGATGCCCAGGACTTCTTCTATTTGCCTATAGGTCATTCGACGATCAACTCTTAACATTTCTTCTATTTTGGCAACGTTATCTGGAGTACACACGTCACTGGGTCGTCCCGATCTTGGTGCATCAGAAACTTCGAAATTTCCACGTTTAAACTCACAATACCAACGGTAAACAGTCGTACGATGAGAGCAGTTTTGTTTGAATACAGATTGCATTTCCTTGAGACAGTCATCTAACGACAGACCCCTCTCAAAGTTGTAACGAATTACAACTCGTAAGTCGTCTCTAGACCACGCCGACATCTTTAAATATTAAATCTATTTTTTTAATAAAAAAATAATAAAAAAAGAAAACTTTTTCCTGCCGAACTTTGTCTATGGAAATATAGTTTTAAATGATAAGCCACCTCTTTGTTTCATATTTGTGTATAGCAAAACTTATCTAGTAACCTAGGTAATAATAAATATTGATCAGTAAAACAAGGAATAGTGCTAACACGTTGATTGAAGACATAAGAGGTATTCTTTAACTTGATATTTAAAAGAGTAAGGGTATCTACGGATTATGAGGAAGATGTAATCTATATATTATGACGAACAAATCAACATGAGTTTCGTTACTACACGTTTTACGTTTCTATACGATTCTGTGTGCCCATGATGCCTCAAATTTAAAAGAATTTTCCTTTCTTCAGTTTTCATATTTTTTTTCTCTACTTGTGCTATAAGACCTTTCTTCTTGCCATATATCATGCATGATTCTAGGTTAACTCGAAATACCTATAGGTTTTGATTTACTAGTAAGTATCAAAATATGTGACAAATGGTCGTAAAATTATCAGTATCTTATGTTTCTATGACTTAGAAGCTTGTTTTTTAGGTTTTTAAAGTCAACGAGGAACACTGTCTGTCTGTCTGTCCGTCTATGAGCTTAGCTATTAGTACTAGAAAGCTGTAATGCTGTAACGAAGTGATAAAAGAAAATCTTGAAAAAAAAATTTCTTCAGATTTACTCAAGTTCAAGAGGAGATTGAGTTTTAAAAGATTTTATTCGTTGTTTAATCATCATCATATCGGCCGAAAATCGTCCACTACTGGATAGGCCTCCTCCAAGGATTTCTACAACGACCGGTCCTGCGCTGCCCGCATCCAACGGCTTCCCGCGACCTTCACCTGGTCGTCGGTCCACCGTGTCCCACACGCCTACGCTACGTCTTTCGGTGCGCGGTCGCTACTCGTGATTTCTAGTGCCCCAACGGCCATCTGTTCTATGAGCTATGTGCCCCGCCCACTGCCACTCTATAAATATTATAATAATTTTTTAATCGTCTCTATAATATTAACTACCTTCTGCCCGCGGCTTCTCTTGCCTAGTAAATTAGGAGTACACGGCGCGCGAGCCGCGGTTAGCTCGTGAATATGGACTTAATTTTTTTTATTCATAACACAGGTTATTGTTTTGGTCAAAAAGTTTATATCTCCACTCCCTACAAACACGGTTATCAAAAATTATCCCCTCCCTACAAAAGTGATCAATCAACTGATCGATTTGTATGAAAAGATGACGAACAAAAGTTGTTCAGTTTCATGAGTAGTAGCCCTACTGGAAAGGCCGTTGTCAACCAAAACAACACCCTGTTTATGTTCTATTGCATAAGAATCCATATATTATTTTGATGTATAGTATAACCCACACCCAGTAGGTAATGTAATGAAGCTATTTATAAAACCTATTCACTTGTCCCATTCCATATATCTTTCTGGATGTTATGAACAAACGCAGGTGCAAAAGAAGAATGTTTGGGGGAGTCTTTGAAATGAATACCAATTTGAACGGATTGATATCCATTTCTTTGAATATCGAGTAGAGGGGTAACATATTTTATAAAAAAAAACACCATGAAATTCAGTTTGAAAGGTTTTTTTGTAAAGAAAGAATTGGGAAATGTCGTTTCAAAATTTAATTGTAGATTTAACAGATAGGTTATTCAAACAGAGTTGAAACCTAATTGTGGATCAGTTTTAAGAAAGTCACAGTATTACGATATGTATGAAAAGGTAAGTGTGTAAGTTGTGTAAGTTGTGCTACTGTAAGCAGTAGCACAACGCCTTTGATGTCGCACGATGCCGCCACGGCGTAGGTACTAGCAGTACTATACTGTGTTCCGCTGCCCGCTGCCCCGCAAGTACCCTTCCGTTGCTCTGCATAAATACATTCGTTGCACTACTGTAAGCCGCTATATTGTAATACTGTGACATTGTTATCGATAGTCTAGACTCTTTCTTTTTAACCAACTTCCAAAGAGGAGTAGGTTCTCAGTCGACTGAATGTTTTTAGATATGTTTGTTACGCGATATCTTCGCAGATTGTGAACCGATTTTCATGATTCTTTTTTATTCGATAGGATAATGCTGCCTGGTTGATCCCATATAAATTTTATCAAAATCAGTGTAGTATTTTTTTTGAAAAATAACAAAAAACTAATTTAGTAACGCAAAATTGTTGCAATGGAAGTCAGTTTTTTTAACGTGTTTATCGTTTCCGATTATTCCGTTCTGTTCGATTATCGGAAAAATTCGTCGAATTTTCGTAAATCAAAACAATATGTACCTTTACTTCCATATTAGTGCGGGACATCACAAATTTTAATGGCTTTGAATAAACCGGAGAACTTTTTATATTTGGAATGTATGGAATCAAACACGAACGACCGCAGACTGATGTTTATTTGCAGTTCGTATACAGATATCAAAGTGCATGTAATGAGGGTAGGTATGGAATAATAAAATTAATTTAAAAACTACCTTTGATAAGTACACATCACTTTTCTCCCCTAAGAAAAACAGTAACATATTAAAAACAATAAAGTATAAAGTATTTTTAAGTTCTAGAAGGTACAACTTAAAACAACCTACTTACTAATTTAATCTAAAGTTATTTTTACGTGGTCTTAAAACCATTTTATGTGGGGTATGAGGAGCTTTTTGCTGACCTTGTGATTCAGGTTTGTTGCTACTGTTACTGTCATGATCATGCAGGATCATACTTGCACCCTCAATGTCAACTTTGTCGAACCCACTACCCGGCTGGTCAGCGGACGGCGACGGCGATGACTCATAGCTGCGAGGAGATTTAACTGACGGAGTGGACCTACCAACGCTTAAATCGATCTGTTAGACGAGGTTTCACGGAGCTTGTTTTAAAAAAAACTTTATTGTTCAAAAACTAGATTTTAATTATAAAAATTCACAAATAAATCGATTTTTACAAAATGTGTGAGGAAGGACTGAATTGCGCGGCGGTCGGAGCAGGACTGGCTAGGAAAGAAGGTTTCGTCATACAGGCTTATGGAAAATGATGATTAGGCAAATGGAAGATGCATCTATGCGAATATATATACAAAGGAAAGATATAACAGCCCCCCGCGGAGGACTAAACTTACGCCTTTAAAAGCGAAGTTTATGGATAGGATGTTTATGGATAATAAGACAGGAGAACCTTAGGACATTCGGATCCTGGGAGCTGGTACAGGATTTTCGCGCTCTGCGAGTTCAATGTCTGTCTCATTAACTTTGTTTCGTTTAATACACTTCTTGACAGAACCACCTTTAGTAATCAGTAAATACAGTATTACACAGGCTATAATAAAATTAAATATTATCATCGAAATGGGATATCCAGAGTGGTATCTCAATAGAAATGGTTCGGGTTCTCTTTCGATTTTGTCCAAATTGTCAAAAATAATATTTGATGTTTTACTCAATTCTTTAAGTTTGTCCAAATTTACATTGGAAATATTAACTGGTTTTATAAGGGGAGAAAACGTCCTAAATTTAGATAAATTGCAACACGAGTCATTTATGAGATTGAACTCTGAATGTACTAAATTAAGGCTTAAACTAAGTTCATATTTGGCAACTAACATAATATCCTTATAATATGCTACACAATGATTTTTTAATTCTAAAATACCAGTACCTAACAATTTTATTTCCTTTAAATCGTCCTTGTGACAGTCTATTGCTATTTTGGATTGGTCAGATTGAACAAAAATCCATCTATTTCCTTTAAGCTTCTGCCAAATATCAATTTTACCATACAAAAATTTTGTATTACATAACTTGGGTAATGAGGTGACGACCTTGGCAATGATCTCGGTCTCACAGCTAGGGTTATTTGCAGTAGAGTACATGTTCTGATTATTACATATGAACAGCTGATTAGCGATTTGTTTACAAGAGCTCAAGTCTGTTATAGTATAATAAGTGGCCTTATCTTTACTTATGGCTATAAAGTTACTAGATGGGACAATCATCACAAATGAGTTAGGGTTTGCTAAATCTAATGGAATCGGTACTGGAATATTTTTATATAAATTATATTCCATGTGATGAACTAGTGGAATTTTGACAACAAATACAATTTTTCCATCTGAATAATAACAAATTATCTCCGACATAGAGATTAAGGGATGTATATTTTCTAAATCTATTGTTATAGGGAACTCCTTATAAGTAGGTAGGTTTCTTACATTACTAACTAACTCTTCACAGAGCTGCCTCGGAGATATTATTGAAGGATGCAAGGTATGACTTTTAGTAAACAATATAGCGTTAACTAAGTCTTCGACCTTAAATGACAAGGTAAGTAAGTTAGATTCTAAGATATTTAACATTTGATTAATACTAGTTCTAACACTAATTTCATTTGTTATCACACTAAGATTCTTAAGATTTAAAGACAATTGATCAACGGCGCTATTCAATCGTGCCTCATTTACATTAATTATATTTATAGTTTCATTAAAGTTTGCTATTGCCGAGTTTGCTAGTAAAATATTTTGTTTTAATAAAGAGGCTAGATTTTTATTATTCTTATCTAGTAATTGAAGAGCGCTGTTGTATTTGATAGCATCATCCTCGTCCATGGTTCCAAATATGTGTTTAAAAATTGTACCTATGCCAGAGAACCACGCGGCTCTTCTAGTACGAGATGAGATTAGATGAGATAGGGTGTCATATTCTTTAATAATGTCATTAAATCGTGCCACAAGTGGTTCTAAGACGTTATGGCATTCAGAGTCAGGAATAACAGTGTTCTGCTGACACAGGAACCGAGATGTGCCGATTACACTTTTTATATTATCTATATGGGGCTTAATATAAGATATATCTACAGGGATAACTACACTAAAATAATCATTAACTAGCTTAGTATGTCCTACGGGGTCAAAGTAGATACCGGGGCTACTTTGAATCGGTGTGACGTACTGCCCATTGGTTTGCGTTACTACTATGGTGCAGCTGAAAAGATAAAGTTAATATTATAATAATATTAAGAGGCGGGTTTGACTTCATCGAAATGATGTTTAACGTGTCTCCTGTTTATAAGTAGTGTTAGGGTGTTGTTAGGGTGAACCTTTACTATCTTAAATGGTCCTTTCCATACAGGAGACAGTGCTTTTCTTAGACGGAGATGATTTTTAATATAGACGAGGTCACCGACCTTGTATTTGACAGGTCGTGTCCGTTGATCATAATATTGTTTAGACCTTTCTTTCGACTTGTTTATGTTTTCAATCGCCTTGTCTCGAGATAGCTTAAGGCGATGATGAAGCATTTTTACGTACTCGGGATAAGTGAGGTCTGGGCGTAGTTCATAGACTGAGTCGGGTATGAATGGTTTATGCCCGAAAATAAGTTCGTAAGGGGTAAACTGTGTTGTTGTGTGGATAGTGCTATTATAGGCAAGCATGGCGGTGTAGACATATTTATGCCAGTCGGTTTGGTTTTCATTTACATAGGACTTGAGATACTCTTTTAGAGTAGAGTGACTACGTTCTAATGCGCCTTGTGATTGTGGATGGTAAGGTGTTGACCAAATATTTTTTATTTTTAGGAATTCACAGACCTTTTTGAATAGGTCTGCTGTGAAATTGGTGCCTTGGTCGGAATTGATGTATTTGGGTATACCAAATACGGTGATAAAGTGGACTAGACACTCACATGTTTCCTCAGCTGTTGCATTGGATATTGGGTAGGCATGTGAGAATTTGGTCAGGTCGTCTTGAAGAGTGAGGATGAACTTAAGTTTAGCGGTGCCGGCTTCTGGTAGTGGACCCACTATATCAAGACTGATACGCTCAAAGGGGCGTGTCGATGTGGAAGTTATTTGCATAGGAGCTTTATTTATTTGACGAAACGCTTTGTTAGTTTGGCAAAGAGAGCATTCTTTAACAAATCTCTCGATATCTGAACGCATGTTTTTCCAATAATATTTTTCTTTTATCCTGTTGTACATGCGTGTTGACCCTAGATGTCCAGCTATTGGGATATCATGGTTTTCCTTCATGATTTTGATTGTCTCACTTAGGGTAGGATATACAATAGTGTTGTGATATATATTTATTCTTATACCAGTATTGTTGAAAAGGTATAGCATTATATTGTAGATTTTCAGGAATGTTGGATTTTCGAATGAGCTTTTGAAGTCAGATATCGCTATTTCTTCTATATCGGCTGTAACAAGAAGTTCACTCCTTAAGTTTTTCAGGGACTGAAAAATATCTTGATATGTGCATTGGTCGAAGTAGTGTACCTTTGTGAAAAGGAAGTAGTATTTCCTTTCACCTGTGTTTAGGAGTTTGAAGGAGTGAAGGTTTCGCTCTTCGTCCAGAAGGTCTTGGATGTCACTGCTATTACTGAGAATAGTTTCTACATACAGATTGGATTCGTCAAGGTCAATTGATGTGGGGATTATTACAATTTTTGAGTTAGTCTTATGGATGTCTTCATTAAATTGCTGAATGTTTACATTCGATTGGAATTTCTTATCACATATGGATTTCAGGCATTGACTATAGGTTTCGTTATCGTTAACGCATTGTAGAGGATCTAGTTGAGTAGGATTACGATTTGGACTTGGTGTAGGGTTTTGATTGGAGTTAGGATTTTGTATTGTGTCAGGATCATGACCTTGTGATGGTGAAGGGTTCACGACGTGACGAGTGATTATGTTAGGAATCGGATCAGGATTCGTCACGGGAATGTCAGGGATAGTACTTGGCCCTGGGGTTGGATCTTTGTAAGGATCTGGGTTAAGATCTGCAGTTAAATCGAATCCGCTTAAGGGGTCACTTTCATCTTCGAGATCACAAGCGAGAGGATTTAGGTCAGGGAAAAGATCTTCATTCATAGTAATTTCTGCGGGATTTTGGGTTATACCTTGCGACTCATCCTCAGGCGTAATGGATATTGGGTTGACAGGATATCTAGAGAGTGCGTCGGCAGCACAGTTTAATTTTCCCTTGCGATAGACTATTTCGTAGTCGTATTCTTCGAGATCACAACGCCAACGTTGGAGTTTTGAGCTTGGATCTGTATGATTCATGAGGTACTTGAGGGGCCTATGGTCGGTTACAATTTGAAACTTTTTACCAAAGAGATATGGTCTGAAAGTTTTGCAACCGAAGACAATAGCTAACAGTTCTTTTTCTGTCGTACTATAATTACATTGAGACTTGTTTAGTGTAGTTGATGCATAGGCAATAGGATGCTCATTTTTTTGAGAACCTTGAGAGAGAATTGCAGAGATAGCGTAGTTAGATGCATCACATGTGAGAATGAAAGGTTGTGTATAATCCGGGTATGCCAAGACCGGGGCAGAGATTAGTTTCTGCTTTAATGTTTCAAATGCGAGCTGCTGCTCATTGTCCCAGATATACGGCGCATCTTTCTTTAGAAGATTTGATAAGGGTTTGGATATCTTTGAGCAATCTGGGATAAAACGGCGATAGTAGTTTACAAGACCTAGAAAAGCCCTAATGGCTTTGGTAGAAGTTGGGACTGGGAAGTCATGGACAGCCTTGACCTTGTCAGGGTTCGGTTTTACTCCTTCATTACTGATTTTATGTCCCAAGTATGAGACTTCCTTACAAAAGAATTCGCACTTGTCTGGTTGAAGTTTGAGGTTATAACCTCGAAGTCTATCGAACACATCATTGAGGTCTTTAATGTGCCTTTTAAGATCATAGGAATAGATAACAATGTCGTCAAGATAGACAAAGCATTTAATGCCGGTTAGGCCAGAGAGACAGGTGTTCATAAGTCTTTGAAAGGTAGCCGGGGCGTTCTTGAGCCCAAATGGCATGCGATTGAATTGGAAATGGCCTTGAGGCACAGAGAAGGCTGTTTTCTCAGCATCTTCTTTGGAAACTAAAACCTGATGGAAGCCAGAGGCTAAATCTAACGTAGAGAAATACTTGCTTTTCCCTAACTGGTCGAGGATTTCTGATATCTGAGGAATGGGGTATGTTTCCCCGATGGTGACATCATTTAATTTGCGGTAATCTATCACTACACGCCATTTACGCTCACCGGATGCGTCTAGTTTTTTGGGAACCACCCAGATTGGCGATGACCAGGGAGACACAGACGGAACAATGATCTTTTGTTCAAGCATTTTGTTAATTTGTTTTTCCACTTCTGGTTTGTGGCATTCTGGGAATCGGTAGGTTTTCGTATGAATTGGAGTATCACTTGAGGTTCTTATCTTGTGTTGGATTTTAGAAGTATAAGTCAGTGGTTCACCTGGTAAGTGAAATATGTCTGCATATTTAGAGCAGAGTTCGATAAGGGCATCTGCTTCTTCCTTGTTCAGGTTAGATGTCCTTAGTTGACGCAAGACTTCATTTGTCCTATCAGTAGCATTTGCGCAGCAATAGGGTTCTTTACTCAAGGGAATAGCATTAGAACTAAGAGGTTCCAGTTGGAGCCTTAGGTCTGAATTAACAGAGATAGGTTTATCGGATGTGTTTACTAGTGTTATATTTACTCGGTTATTAGGTTTTACCTTGGTAATACAATTTGCCACTAGAAGTTCTTCAGAGATATGTTGGTCAGTTATTATACCTTCTTTAAGCTCAGGATTGGTAACTGTACATTCTATTACTGTTTCAGTTCGAGGAGGGATGGTATATACTGGCTCACTGTGTTTCATTTTGATTACAACATTGCGGATTTGCAAGCTATTGCGATTATAGTCAATTTTGCAGTCTAGGTCATTCAGGAGGTCGCTCCCTATAATACCGTCATAAAAAAGGTTGATTTCTTTTACAACATGGAATTTGTACGAGATATCGGGCTCGGAATTTGGAAATAGGTTAAGTCTAAATTGACCTTGAGTGGAGACAGTACTACCATCTGTACTAATGCCCTTTAGTTGAATTTTTTCCTTTCCTAGTTTGGGCATATGTTTAATGGATTCTTCTTTCAGAAGGCTCACGCATGAACCGGTGTCAACTAATAGACTCAGGGGTCTGTCAGAGACGTTGGTTTTCAACTGTACGTGGGGTAAGTATCTTTTGTTAGAATTAGAGGATATCTCATAGATTTTGATGTCTATTGCATTTGAGGGATTTATAGGTTTAGAAGTCTCACGTTTAGTCTGGGTCTTTGATTTAGTAGACATACTTTCTTTTTGGGACTGGTTACCCTGTTGGTAAGTATGTGTGGATTCAGAGGACAGACTATCAGTTTGGGGCTGGCTACCCTGTTGGCAAGTCTGTATGGAAACAGAGGAAAGACCGTCGGTTTGGGGCTGGTTACCCTGTCGGTTGGCCTTATTGGATTTAGAAGGAAGACCGTCAGTTTGGGGCTAGTTACCCTGTCGGTTGGCCTTGTTGGATTTAGAAGGAAGACCGTCAGTTTGGGGCTGGTTACCCTGTCGGTTGGTCTTATCGGATTCAGAGGAAGGGCCGTCGGTTTGGGGCTGGATACCCTGTTGGTTGGCCTTTTTGGATTTACTGACGCCGGCTTGTGCTAATGGATGCCTCGGGCGGCGTCTGATCGAGACATTTGGTAGTTTAAATTACTCTGAGAGGGCTCATCATCACAGGATTCGACTTGGTATGGGGTTTCGTTATCAATTTCCTCAACATGATGCATGGACCTAGGTTTTGAGAAGTTAGGACGATTGTTTTGCCTCGGTGCAAAGTTTTGTTGTCTCTGTCTGTTATTGTATTCGCGTTTTCGACAATTCTCAATAGTATGTCCAAAGATTTTACAGTACCTACATGAAACTGTATTTCCACTGCTATTAGGATTCACGGGGTTAGTGATCGCGAGTTGTTGAGATGTGTGGATAGAGGGTTTGTATGTGTGGTCCCTAGGACGAGGGCGATCACTACCACTAGGAGTAGACCTATGGTAAGCATTTTGATTTAGCTTGTCTTCAGAGACAGCAAAGTTGATGGCTTCATTAAGAGTTTCTGGGTCTCTGCACCTTACAATAGTAGACAGTTTAGAATGGAGGCCCATTACAAATGTATGCAGGGCTAGGTCCTGCATAGCGGCGACCCTGCCAGCCAATTCGCCTTTCTTTTTAGTAGGTATTGAAACATTGATTTCTGTTAAAAGTTTACTTAGACAAGACTCGACACGTAATGCGAATTGATTGACGGGCTCATGGCTACCTTGTTTACATTCTTGCAATTCTGTTAAAAGATAAGTGTAGTGCTTCTTTTCTCCGAAATGATCTTTCAGAAATTCTTCTAATTGTGCCCAATTTTCAAAATCTTTTATAGAGCAAGCAGCTTCTGCTCTGCCTTCAAGTTGACTTAGAATGTATTTAAATAATATGCCCTGCTGTGAAGCAGAGGATAGGTTGATTGCATTTTTACAGTTATTCAGAAAAGAGTTAAGCTTATCTCGGCTGCCATCGAATTTGTTAATAAATTTTACTAAAATATTTAAATCTATTGGTTCAATGTTCATATTTGTAGTTTCGTCCTTTGGCATTTTACAATCTTAGAAGCTCAGTTAGATAGAATAAACAGAATGTAGACGGCGGAGTGACACTTGATACGTCTTCACTTGAATACAGCGCTGCGGGCGGGCTTATCGCGCAGGTGTTTAGTTAACGCGCACTGTTCGAGATAACGGTTCGGAGTAATGCACTGCTTAACACTGTGTTAGGCGGAGTTGAGAGTTATGAGTTCACTTAATTTCTTCCTTTTATAAGTTGAGATTGACTTACAAAATTGCAAGGAGTTTCGGTCCCATGGTAGAAGTAGAAGAAGGTGACTGACCACACCTTGGAGACAGGATTTGACGGAGATTTGAATGAGTCCTGGATTTTGAAGATCTTGAGATTGGATTATGGAATTAGCCGCACTTTTTATTTTGATTTATGCACTTTTTATTTTGATTTATGCACTTTTTATTTCACTTCACACACTGAGGCGATCCGAGGACCTGTTAGATCCCTTTACGCTAGCCACCAAATGTTAGACGAGGTTTCACGGAGCTTGTTTTAAAAAAAACTTTATTGTTCAAAAACTAGATTTTAATTATAAAAATTCACAAATAAATCGATTTTTACAAAATGTGTGAGGAAGGACTGAATTGCGCGGCGGTCGGAGCAGGACTGGCTAGGAAAGAAGGTTTCGTCATACAGGCTTATGGAAAATGATGATTAGGCAAATGGAAGATGCATCTATGCGAATATATATACAAAGGAAAGATATAACAGATCGCTGACCCCTGATTACTTGTCCTACTCAGGCTACCCATATTTTTATTTGTTTCTAAACATGCCAATGAATGTCGAGATTTCCTTGCATCACTTTTATTAATAATTTGATCTATGTGTCGTCTGACGGAATTATTATCACTTTTAACCAAATACGAGACCGGCCCCGTCCTTTTGACTACTATCCCTTCCTTCCATTTGCGGTCTTTATTGACATAATCACGAATTAAAACAGAGTCGCCCACGCTGGCCTCGCGCATCACGCCGCCGCGCCGCGACTCCTGCGCGCTCTGCGCCTCGCGCACCAGTTCACGCGTGTCCGGCCGCAGCAGATCGAGCCGCCCGCGCAATCTACGACCCAAAAGTGCTACTGATGGTTCCTTACGAGTGGTGCAATGCTCAGTGTTCCTATATGTGAACAAAAATCTACATAAAGCCCTGTCACAATCCTCTTTTTCTAATGTGGCTTTTTTGAGAACTTGTTTAACGGTTCGTACTGCATTTTCTGCGGCTCCATTACTGGAAGGGTGGTAAGGAGCTACCAAAACTCGTCTAATACCGTTCATTTCTAAATAATCGAGATACTCGCTTGAGGAAAAAGGAGGGCCATTATCACTTACGATGCGTTTTGGAAGGCCAAAACGTGAGAATATTTTCTGCAAAAATGAAATTACAGCATTCGCGCTAGTACTAGGCACGCTTTCTACTTCTAACCACTTAGAATGAGCATCAATTAAGACTATGTAGTACTTGTTACGGTAAGGTCCCAAAAAATCAATATTTAATCGCGACCAAGGTTCTTCAGGCCAAGTCCATGAATGCTGCGGTGCGGGCGGCGGCTGGTCGCGCAGCGCTGCGCACGCGCCGCAGTTGCGGCACACGCGCTCAATTTCCGCATCCAACCCCTCCCACCACAGGTAACTGCGAGCCACTTGTTTCATTCTAACCACTCCAACGTGTCCGCTGTGTAGTTCGTCTAATATTTGGGACCTTAACCTTGTCGGTATTACGACACGATAGCCCCAAACCAAACAGTCATGTTCTATAAACAAGCTGTCTTTCTTTTGAAAAAATGGGTTCTCATTTTCGTTACTTACTTGGTTAGGCCACCCGAATTTAACATACCCAACAATTTTGTTAAGCAATGGATCCTTTCGTGTTTCAGATCTAATTTCATGAAAAGTTATTGGTAATTTATTTTCTAAGTAATTTAAATAACTCCCCGTCAGGTCAAAACTGGCCATACCAGTACTAGAGCAACCCTTACTATTCAGTGGCAGACGTGATAAGAGGTCTGCAAAGCAGTTTCTTGTTGAAGGTACAAACTCAATGTCAAAATTATAGCCAGCCAATTTAATTGCATATCTTTGCAAACGAGTAGCAGCTGTTTGTGGAATACCCTTCTTTTTCCCAAAAATATAACTTAGAGGACGATGGTCACTTCTTAGAATAAAATACCTACCGAATAGGTACTGATGATGCTTTGTGACCCCAAAAACAATAGCAAGGGCTTCCTTATCCAATTGTGAGTAATTGTTCTCGGCAGCACTCAGAGTGCGGGACGCGCAACTAACTAGCCGCTCGGAGCCGTCCGGGTAGCGATGAGTCAGCACCGCGCCCAGTCCGTATGAACTGCTATCTACCGACAGTATCAACGGCAACTCAGCGTTATAATGTGCTAATACCGGTGCACTACACAATTTATTTTTAACAACATTGAATGCCGTATCGCATTCCTCACTCCAGTACCATTTCTCATCCTTTTTAAGTAGGTTGTATAATGGTCGTAAGATTGTGCTTATATTAGCACAAAACTTAGCATAGAAGTTAACGAGACCCAGAAAACTTTTTAACTGAGAAACATTACATGGAGTAGGAGCTGCGGAAATGGCCTCAACTTTTTTTTTATCAGTGTGCAAACCTTCTTTGTCGATGCGATAGCCGAGATATGTTACGCTGTCTTTAAAAAAATCACATTTAGACCAATTGACACGTAATCCGGCCTCATTTAGTCGAGACAGGACTGATCGTAAATTCTTCATATGAGTTTGCTTATCAGCTCCTGTCACACAAATATCGTCTTGGAAAACAACAGTTGACGGCAATCCTGCAAGCGTTTCTTCAATGAACTTTTGAAAATTTTCAGGAATACATTTTATACCGAACGGGACACGTTTGTATACAAATGTACCTATGTGTGTTGTGATTGCAGTCATCGGCTGTGAATCCTCAGTCAAAATCAGTTGTTGATAGGCGTGGGATAAATCTAATTTTGAAAACTGTTGGCCTCCCGCTAAAGTCGCAAAAATGTCCTCAATAAGCGGTAACGGGTAGTGAAAATCTTTAATTAATGGATTAATGGTGATTTTGTAATCGCCACAAATTCTTATGTCACCGTTCTTTTTAATGACTGGTACAATAGGGGTTCCGTAATCAGATCGGTCCACCTTGTAGATGACGTCATCGCGTTGCAATCGCTCGAGTTCGCGTTCTACGGGTGCGCGCAGTGCGAGCGGAAGCGGACGCGCTTTTACGAATACTGGTGTGTTGTCTTTTAAGTGCAACTGTAATGGAGTTTTGAAATTCCCAAGCCCATCAGCAAAAACTTTTGGAAATTCTTTACGTAACATATCTATTTCATTTAGTTTACAGTCTGAGATGTTGTTACAAGAGATAACATCTAATCCTAACCGTCTTATCCAAGTGCGTCCCGCCAATGGAGGGCCACCATTTTCTATAATAAACAGTTCGAGGAGTTCACTTTTTGAACCAAAATTAACATTTACCATTATGTATCCTATAGGTTCTATAATAGTACCGGTATATGATTTCAAACGCAAATTTTTGCCTGTTAGTGGAATATGAGCGAAAAATTTATCATAAAATTTCTTAGATATGACTGAAATTTTACTGCCAGTGTCTATTTCAAATTTTACGCTGCGATCGTTAACACACAAGTCAATTTTATAAGGCTTGTCCTCCCCTTCACATACTAAATTATAAAAGTTCAAATCGCTATCACCTGAGTCATCCAAAAAATACTGCCCTTTTTGTCTGCCATTTCCGTGGTCGCCTCCACTCTTATTGCACATTGCTCTCAAATGTCCTTTTTCACCGCACTGATCACAACTATAATTTTTAAACCGACACTTAGCCGCCGCGTGGCCTTCCCTGCTACAACGCCAGCACCGCGGTCGCGATACGCTCGCCGCTGCCGCCATCACTGCCGGCCCGCCCGTAGTCTCCCCGCGCGGGTTTCGTGTGGGAACGGCGCGACGCGCTCGTACCTGAGTGACACGATGCAACCCCTCTGATGGATATCCTGTTGTAGAATTAACATTTACGCCTCCAGCACCGCTCGACGCTGCCAACATTGCATGCCTGTCCGCGGCTTCGAGAGCTAAAGCCAATTCCACAGCCCGTTTGTAGTCCAAATCTTTTTCAGCAAACAACCTTGTTCGCATGTCTTCATTGTACAAACCGGAAACAAATTGGTCCCGCAAGTTGGTTTCCAGAGGATTTAGCACTATATTGCTAAAATGACACGTTTTAGCAAGATGTTTCAAACTCTGTAGGTATTCGCTCACGGATTCACTCTGTCCTTGCTTCCTTTGCCGAAATAAATGTCGTTCTGCGATCTCCGACCGTTGTGGTTCCAGATGTGATTTCACAATTTCTACCAGCTCATCAAACTCTTTGTCTTCTGGTAAATCAGGAGCACATAAGTCACACATAAGCTCATAGCAATTGACACCCACGTGCGTCACTAAAGTAGCCACGTGCAATTCTTCGTCTATATTATTTAATGCTATAAACTGTTTCACGCGCCTACAATAGGCTTCCCAGTTATGAGTACCGATTTCAAAAGTTTCTATTTTACCGATTGGCATTTTAAAACCTTAGAAAGGAAATAACCGACTGCGCCAAATGGAATGTATGGAATCAAACACGAACGACCGCAGACTGATGTTTATTTGCAGTTCGTATACAGATATCAAAGTGCATGTAATGAGGGTAGGTATGGAATAATAAAATTAATTTAAAAACTACCTTTGATAAGTACACATCAATATTCTTGTCTGTTTTTAGTAGGTACCACAAAAGAAAATTTGAAAAAAGAACATTTTACATAGCACCCTTTTGGTGGTTAACATTTTTCGGTGTCTGCACACGGGCCTGCCCATTAAAGGTCATTAACCCGGGATCCACAAAAAACAAACGATAAATTCTGTCGCCGCAGCCATGCGTCTTGCCAGGCAGGGCTGGCATTTACTGGGCTCGCTTTCAGGCAGGCCCGGTATTAGTGGGGCCGCTTTGTCCCGGATAGCCGGGGCTTATTGATGGACCATGTTATTGCAAGTGAAATTACTGCCGGTACAGTCGAGTGGTAGGCTCATTTTATGTACAGACGGAAGCGAATGGTGGTGCTGTTCTAATTGTTTTTACTCAAAAATGCTTGTAAAATAAATATAAATATTCTGGGACAAATCACACATGGTCATCTGGCCCCAAAGTAGGATTCCCTGTGTTATGGGTTACCAGAGACTGATATACATACTTATATACGTTTAACTACATACATATATAGATATTTAACACCAGACACAGAGCAAACAAATCTGCTCATCACACAAATGCTTGCCCTGGGTGGGGATCGAACCCACAACCCTCGGATCAGTAGTCAAGGGCACTAACCACTGAGCCATCGAGTCAGTCAGGCTTGTAACTTGGTCATTACTTTGACAAGTGACGTTGGCCTTGCCATACTACTCGGAAAAAAGAATTGCAAATTTAATTGCGATTTAATTTAACCGCAATTTTCTGTACAACGAGTTAAGCTATTGCGTAGCTTTTGTTGCGGGCTTTGAGCGCGGCGACCGAATCAAGAAATTCCGTAACGAAAATGAAACCTTACACCCCTACTCCGCCTACCATTTAGCTCGGCCGAGCGTAACGTAACGTTACCGCGTTCTAAAAACTTACAGTGCCATCTATTAGCGATTTGCGGTACTAAAAGGATATAGTCAATTTTACTGGTGTAACTTTCTTAGTGTTAATTTATTACATAAACATCCCGAGCCCCAAGGTCTTTAAGATACTGGTAAATACTGCATAAATAAAAAATAAATAAATAATTATAATTTCATAAGTGGATAAAAAAGGATATGCAATAGCTTTACCGCGGCAGTCCCAGAGTGCCACACGTTTTTTTTTTAATCAGAATAAGGCCAAGCCAAAAAAAAACTAAACTCCGCGCTAGGATTATCAAAAACTATAAGTATCTAACGGGTCTACTTAGTCGTGATAGTTTTTGTTTTGAATTGATTGTATTATTTCCTTCTATTTACATACTTTAGGTACACTTGACTCAAACAAAAATTGGCACTTTAAAACTTAATTCTCAGTTCACTTTAAGTCTCAATAGTTTTAAAAGACCTATTCAACGATACCCCACACGATAGGGTACGTCAACAAAAAAAAATTCCCGTGTTTAAATGTAGGGTACTCTAAAACATTTTTTTTGTCGGCATAATTAATATATGTATACATATGCCCCTAGTACTAAAAGTCTCTGAGCTAAGCGACGGAAAGACGGACAGACAGGCAACAGATAGAAATGGCGAACTTATTGACTTTGGAACCCTAAAAAAGAGGTATATTTTTTGGGATTTATTCATTATTATTTTTTATTCTTAGGGAAAGTTGTTCAGAGTTACGGGAATAAGCCTTGTATAAAATATCGTGTGTAGTCCATTCGAAATCCCAATGCCGCATTCCACCTGAGACGGTCATTAGGTGATAACTAAAGATAATGGAACAACAATAGAAGTATGGAGATACACTAAGACTGTTTTTCTTCCTTAAGTTGAATGGTTGTGTAGGAACGGTGTGTTCCTACATGAGGAGAACATTAGGAGATATATCCGCCAGGCGAGGTGGTGTGCCTGGGGTCCGGCCGTGGACCAACCGTGAATGGTTGGTGCTTGTATATTATATGCTTATGAGCAAGGAAATGTTGATAGTGCGTTGTAGATGCTTTGTTAATAGCCTTCTTGTGAAGATGCAACTCTCCATATAGTTTGATCGATGGTTCAGTCTTGAGCTGTGGCAACGTGGTTGTTAGTGGCGGGTACTGCAGAAGCCGCCACAGTTGTTTTTTTTAACAGATGTAGCACGACTTAGGTAAATGGTAGTTGATAGGGCGTAGGTTCTTTAAAAATAGATACTTGCATACAATTTGGTTCATTCGTAAAATAAGAGCAAAAGACCTGAAAACAACGTAAAAATTAGGAAAACAATATACACTGAAATTTATGACAAAATGTGTCTTTTATAAGAGTATCAAGGTATTTAATTTATATTATTTAGTAGTATGAGAGTACCAGAGGTACCGGGTTCAAATCTGGACGGCCAATGTACCAATGAGTTTTTCAAAACTTACGTACATACTTACCGATTGCTTTAACGGTGAAGGAAAAACATCGTGAGGAAACCTGCACACGCCTGCGATGAAACTCGAAGGTTGTGTGTGAAGTTGACCAACCCGCACTGGGCCCGCGTGGTCGACTAAGGCCTGATCGCCCTAATTCAGGGTAGGCTCGAGCCCCTCGGTGGGGACATATATGAGCTGATATGATGATGAGAGTGAATAGAATTTTGATGTTTAATGATATTGGCAGATGGATGATAGCGCATGCGTGGAAAATAAATAAATAAAATGAAAAGAAGATCGGATGATAGAATAATGAATAACAGCGCACCGCGCTACACAGATCCTTAAGTTTCTGTGTTGAGCAAGTAAAATAATTAGACCACTCATGAGTAACATTACAACGCTCTTATAATAATAATAAAATTTATTTATCGACCAGCAAAGGATCACAATAGTGTTAGTAACTTATTCTAGGACTTAGACTAGTGTTAGTAATATACACAATTACATTTACATTATATGAAATTTATTTACAATATCACGACTGGTATTGGCAACGTGAACCAAGCAGCAGTGGTTCACAATTGCACAATCCAGTCTACTGGCAAACATAGCCAGGATGCTATTGGCGCTGCCCCGCACTCGACGCACCAGGGACGCGCATCGCTTGCGCATGGTAGCATAAAAGCAGTATACTCGCGCCTCCGCCTCTTAGTTAAGATTTAAGTGAAATGTGACTAAATGAATGAATGACTATGTAAATAAATTGACGGAAGATGTTAGGCGATTTGGTCCGTAAACCAATAACCAAATTCAAAAAACCTAAATTAACCAAATCAATCATCATCATATCAGCCGAAAAACGTCCACTGCCGGACGAAGGCCTCCCCTAAGGATTTCCATGACGACCGGCGCTGTGCTGCCATTTTTCGGTGCGCGGTCGCCACTCGAAAACTTTACTGACCCAACGGCCATCTTGTCCGTTTCAAACCTACCCCTTTAAAGGTCGGAGACTCTACACTGGAAGTTGTTGACGAATATGTATACCTGGGACAAACAGTCCAGCTAGGTGGGTCCAACTTCAAGAAAGAGATCAATCTACGCCGATGTATCCAAATCGGCTGGGCAGCTTTTGGAAAGCTTGGCAATGCTACGTTTTTCGGTGCGCGGTATCCTCTTCGCAAAATTTCACGTGCCAAATACTGCAGTGTCTCAAGACTAAGGTATTTGACCAGTGGGTGTTTCCAGTGATGACTTACGGAACTGAGACATGGTCGCTTACTATGGGCCTCATAAGAAGGCTCAAGGTCACCCAAAGGGCAATGGAGCGTGCTATGCTCGGAGTTCCTCTGCGTGATCGAATCAGAAACGAGGAGATCCGCAGGAGAACCAAAGTAACCGACATAGCTCACAGAATCGCTAAACTGAAGTGGCAGTGGGCAGAGCACACAGCTCCAATCAAAAATTTGTTTAAACTTTAATATTAAAACACGAAATCAATCGCAAATGATTTATGCACACAGTACCGCAGTTATATCGTGTTTTATTAATTAATTCACGTAGTAATAACCAAATTTTATGACCTATTATTTGAAAATTGCCCACAACGGGCATTAATTTCATTCGTTTATTTTCAAATAAATGGCATGGCCTTCATTTATGCAAACTAGCTTTTGCCCGTGGCTTCGCCTGCGTGGACTTCGTTGTTGTGACTATCCCTGAGGGTGAGTGGTGCGTGAGTGTAGACATAGGTTTCTCTAGATCCTCCGAGAACTTTATCGGAATATTCTTAATAACATTTTTTGTATGAAGACATTCCTTTTTTCTAATTTTTAGTATTTGTTGTTATAGCGGCAACAGAAATATATAATCTGTGAAAGTTTCAACTGTCTAGCTATCACGGTTCATGAAATACAGCTTGGTGACAGAAGGACAGACGGAGGGACACCGAAGTCTTAGTAATAGGGTCTCGTTTTTACTCTTTGGGTACGGTACCCTAAAAATTGCAAAAAAACCAAAAACAATTTATACTTGTTTAATTATGTATAATTGTATGTTGCTATGCTCGGAGTTTCTCTGCGTGATCGAATCAGAGAAACGAGGAGATCCGCAGGAGAACTAAAGTAACCGACATAGCTCACAGAATCGCTAAACTGAAGTGGCAGTGGGCAGGGCACATAGCTCGTAGAACAGATGGCCGATGGGGCAGTAAAGTTCTAGAGTGGCGACCGCGCACCGGAAAACGTAGCGTAGGCAGGCCTCCCACGCGGTGGACCGATGACCTGGTGAAGGTCGCGGGAAGCCGATGAATGCGGGCAGCGCAGGACCGGTCGTCGTGGAAATCCTTGGGGGAGGCCTTTGTCCAGCAGTGGACGATTTGTGGCTGATATAATGATGATGATGATGAATTGTATGTATTGAAACGTATATAAGTACTTACTTACACCAGTCTATGGTTCCCATAGTATAGGAAATCCTAGGTTGGCCAGGTTACGGTGTGTGATTCGTCTCCCATTCATCATCTCAGCTCATATTACATCCCCATCGAGGGGTTCAAGCCTACCCTGAATTAGGGTCTAGTGGACCACGAGAGCCCAGTGTGGTTTGGTCGACTTCACAAACAACCTTCGAATTTCTTCGCAGGCTTGTGCAGGTTTCCTCGCGATGTTTTCCTTCATCGTAAGAGCGTCGGATAAATGAACATATAAAATCGAAATTCGAAAAAACTTTGGTACGTGGCAGGATTCGATCCACGACCTCCCGGACAGGAGTTAGCGGCCCTAGTTGTTGCGCAACAGATGCTTTTTTGTCCCCGATCGTCAATACTTATTTTCCAAAAAATCCTTACTATAAATTATGAGTTAGCTGACCGCAGACATATTTACCTTTCGGTATCCATAACCCATCATCATCATCATATCAGCTAAAGGACGTCCACTGCTGGACCTTACTAAAATTATAATGTGAAAATGTGTTTGTTTGTTTGTTACCTTTTCACACTTCAACACTTCGACCAATCTTGTTGAGATTTGGCATACATGTAACCTAAAAGAATATAGTTCATAGAAGGACATAGTTCTCGACGGATCTGGGGAAAACTCATTTCCACGCACGCGCACGTTGATAATTATTTTGACGTGAATTCGTCTTTAAAATTACCTCCATAGGGATGCAATCCAAAAAAACGAATGATAACAAAATCGGGGGATACAGTTTAGTGTTGTAGCTACATATCTATCATCGCCATCCAAATTTCGTTTACACCACTTGATAGCTAAAGAATCAAAGAATTTATTAAGTAAGTAAAGACTGTAACACATCGCGCGCGGGGGAGCGGGCAGCCCCGCCATTTTGAAGGTCATTTTGCTGCGTATCGAGATTTCCATTTAGTATAACTTTCGACTCGGTGAAGCTACGACGTTCATTCAAGTTTCAATCGTCAGCTCTCGTCAAAACCTATCGATTATATATAAAACATTAGTGTAAAATTGTAACTGTGATTATAATAAGGTGTTTAAATAAAAAAATAATGTCAAAAAATATATAATGTCGGCCTATACGCGTCGAAAAGCCAAATCGAAATACAGAGATCGTATACGGTTGGAAAGGGCATCTCAACAGCAATCGAATGGTACCAATAAAACACCATATGATCGAGTTAAGCAGTGCCGGCAACGTAAAGTAATGAATGCGGCCGAGCGGATCAACGACGGTGCCAGTACATCTGCAGCTGGGACGGTTGAAATTACGCAGATAATAATATTAATAATAATAATATTTTATATAGAAACTACATATTACCCGTTACGAGACGTATTCACGTTAAAACCAACGGCCGTGTGCCCCGACACAGCCCCACCCGTTTTTTTGTATAGAATAGGGGATCGGACTGCATTAATAATAAATTCTGAAATATGATTTCCTTAATTGCTCTCCTCTTGAAGTTTCAAAAAACCTTACTTGATTTGTTTTTTCATCACGTCTTCAATTTTTAATTGATCAAATTCACAAAATAAGTTCTTCAATGACGCTAAAATCTGTGATGTCACTTCAAACATTTTTAGAACAAAATTTCGTTTTTGACATATCATAAAAAGTTCAATGTTTTTTTGAAACCTGACACCGAAAGAGTTTAGATACCTTCACTTTGGAAAAAAAATATGGAATGACTCATATATACGATAAATATTGATGGTTCAGTCGTTCCTAACCACTATAGTATAGTTTGACATAAATTTGAACAGTATAGGCACGCTTATTACGTCACACTTTTTTTACGTAAATTTGCCATCCGATTTGGATAGCCACGCGCTTGAGCCTATTGAGAATAATCGTGCAAATTCGGATGGCCACGCGCTTGAACCTATAGAGAATAATAGTGCCGATTCGGACGGCCGCTCGCTTGAAGGGTTAAATTCGCATGGATAGATAGACAATTTATTAGCAATCTACACCAGTAATTAGTTTTTGCAGGTTTTATACAAAAATACTGAGAAATCTTCAGTATCTGCAGCGCGGTCAAACCACACGTGTGCGGCGAAATTGCCCCCCGCCCTTTTTTGCTTGTCCGTTCGTTTATTTTGCTAGAAGAGCAACACCCAAATCAAGACGAACAAATCTATTTGTCTCTCAAATGTTTACTTGGCTGGGTTGGGATCGAACTCACAACCCTTTGTCCATCAGGCAGACGCGCTGATTACTGGGCCACCGAGTCAGTTTATATAAATTTGCTGTATAATTACATTTTCCAGCATTTAAACTTGTAAATTTTTTATACAGCTTGAACAAAATTGGTGTAAAAGCTTCCACTCATCAAACAGAGCAACTTTCAACAAGGAACCATTAGTCAATTCTTAAAAAAAAATTATTCTCCGTACAAAATTGGTCAATTAGGTGATTGATTTGTATAAATTCAATTTTCTTGTTTATCGACCATTGGTCGCTGTACTTGGAGAAAGTCGTTCAGTTTGATGAGTAGAAGGCCCAGCTAAGGGGTCCTACTCCAGTTTTTATTACATCCTGTTTATGGTCCTAATGTATAAGCTGTGATCTTGCTGTGATACTTTTAATCAAAAGTTCTACGTAATTCTTATCAACTATCCTCAAGGCAACTTCAAGATCATAAGTATGACCAAATCTAAAAATATTTTTTTGTGAATTAATTTTGTGATTCAGAATCACAGCTAAACCCCTGATAAAAAGATATTTTTAATAAATCCTTATTTATATTTATATTATTTATTAAAATGGCGTGCACAAAAATTTATAACGCAATACCAGAATCATTCAAGGACCAACAAATATTATATATAGTTACTTACAACTGTTTAAGAAAAAAAATTGGGCTTTTTGAAAAAAATATCTGTAATGTTAATGAATTGTTCGACTGACAAACAATGTGACTATGAGAATTATAAATTTATACTTTTAATTGCAATTTTGCATCCTGTTATTAATATTAGCTATACCACAGTACAATAAAGAGTACTAGCGTAGCTATATAGAAGAGACTTGCGGAGGGCCGCGCACCCTCCGTCTGCGTCGTCGCACACAAAACAGGTACTGGAGGGAAGGGCCAGAGTTCTTGTAAAAAATAGAAAATTCCACCAAATAACAGAATATATTAGAATGAACAAATAAAACGTAACAATATAGTAATAGACAGATGTGTCGATGAATAAGATCGGAATAGTTAGATACGAGGGTGGTAAAAAGGTCAATAATAAACGAGTGACATTTGTGAGCCCGAGCCGCAGGCAAGGGTTTACCATCGTCACGAGTTTGTTATTTTCTTTTACACCAATGTATCATACGAAGTTTTTCAATACAGTTGTGAGAAAACAGGTACAATAAAAAACGACCGTGACAGAAAAACAAAATACATGGGTACATACCTATCAAGGTTTCGGCAACAAAAGTTCATTTTACGCGACTTGTGGCTCATTTTAAATGTCCGGGAAGTAATCTCACTTTGTTTTTTCTTATACATATACACATAAGTATATTTTTATTACACAAATATATTAACTATTAATAATTTTATTCGTTTTCACAACTAAAACATCTTAATTAAGTTTTACGAAAATTGCGCCATATTTTAGCTAGCACACGTACGCATGCGTAAGTTTTTATTTTATTTTATCATAAATAGAATAAAATAAGGCCCGGAATAATATTTTTATAAACATTAAAACCTCATTGGAAAAGATGACCTATTCCTTGGTCTAACCTATGAGCTTCATTCACATAAATTCTTCTTTCTTCACAAAGATATAACCCAAAGAGAATCGAATCAGCTAGCGTTATGTACTAACCTCACGTAGGAACAACCAATCTCTTTTAAAATTCTCCTACCAAAAGTTAAAGAAGATTATGTATCTTTGGTTATAATATTTTTTATTTGCTAGAATTGTCTGGTTCCTTCGAGCTAGAAGTAAAAAAAGTGGTAAAGTAAAATCACGTGTGCGGTAAAATCAATTTTGCGCACACTTGACTGGCATATAAAGGACCTCTTTTCGAGCAACTGTATTGAAAATTAAGTTCCCTGATACAAAGTGACAATTTTAAAAAACAAACAAATTAACAAAAAATGAGCCGTCACGGGACGCCTGGCAGGTGTGAAACACACACTACTACATATAGACTGTATATAAATACCATCATATAGCGTGACGACGCGTCACCACGCCAGAAATCGGTTTTACGTGCGGCTGTAGATGGTAGATGTTTCACATCAAAAGTAAAAATAGGCAATATTATGATATAAAAGTAGGTTGAATATAAAGGAACCGAAAAGATTTATTTCGTCACAGACGTATTTAAATAATATCATCACATGTAAATATGTACCTGTGTCATTGCAAAATAAATCTTATCTTATATAATTCATGCGTAGTCCGCACGTTTGGCCAACATGACATAACATAGAATTAGTGCTACGAAGTTGCTACGCATTGCAACTAGTATCTCGTCTGTATAAAATGTAAAATGTATATATTACTAATTCCACACCAGATAATCTTAAAAGCTCAATTTAAGTATTAACAGTTCAAAGGCGGAATTATCGATTTTATCGATTTATTCCAGGCAACCTTGATAAGATAAAATGCAAATAGTCGACTTTTTGTTCGCTGAAAAGCGACATAATATAGTAGACAGTACTAATAAAACTGAACAATTTTCTTCAAGAAAGCTGTAAATCGAAACAAAAATAGTTTAAGATTAAGACCTACCATGCAAATTTTACGTATGAGCGTTGGCGTAACGGCTAGGGCTAGTACCTACTGCCCCGAAGGTCGTGGTTCGACTCCAGCCACGTACCAATGTTTTTTCGAATTTCGATTTCATTACGTTTATCCGACGCTCTTACGAGTACGGTGGAGGAAAACATCGTGAGGAAACCTGCACACGCTTGCAAAGAAACTCGAAGGTTGTGTGTAAAGTCGACCAACCCGCACTGGGCTCGCGTGGTTGACTGAGGCCCGATCACCCTAATTCAGGGTATGATCGAACCCCTCGCTGAGGCCGTATATGAGCTGATGTGATAATACAATTTTGAAAATCAACTGATGATTTAACGACAATAATCAAAGGGAGTTTCTTCGCAGGCGTGTGCAGGTTTCCTCACGATGTTTTTCCTTCACCGTTAAAGCAATCGGTAAGTATGTAGTACGTAAGTTTTTGAAAAACTCATTGGTACATTGGCCGTCCAGATTTGAACCCGGTACCTCTGGTTAGATGGACCGAGTCGTTACCGGTTGAGCCACCGACGCTTTTTTTAAAAGGTTTTCTGTGAAGTCGACCAACCCGCACTGGGCCCGCGTGGTCGACTAAGGCCTAATCGCCCTGATTCAGGGTAGACTCGAGCCCCTCGGTGGGGACGTATATGAGCTGTAATGATGAATCAAAGGGAACTCATTGTTTTGCTCCAATCAAACACTGTGGTATTTACCACCCGGTTACAAAGTAAGTAGCTAGCGAGTACCGCACCAACAAAACTGAAGCTTTCGGATTCATACAAAATATTATAAAGTTCGTTGTGAAATGAGGCGTGGCACGCGGCACGCAGCACGTGGCACGCCTACACGCCCCTGTATCAAGTATTAGTTTCTATCCCGTATTAGAAATCTAACACGTGGCAAGTCAGGAGTTTTATTTTGCAACTACATTATGGTTTTGGTCAACTGCCCAAGCACCCAAGTAAGTTTTTCGAACTTTTAAAGTCTATTTTAGAGAGTCACGTGTATTATTTTGTTTACTGTACCAAAACACGAGAAAAAAATATGACTCATAACCTAACCAATGTAATGAAACCCGACTGCCTAAAATGTATCTAGGTATGTCACTCTCGGGAGTAAGAAGAATTTAACGACACTTCGCACGTCAAAATCCGTACAAATAAAATAAATAAATATTCTGGGACAAATCACACTGGCCAAAAAGTAAGATTCCCTGTGTTATGGGTTACCAGAGACTGATATACATACCTATAAACGTTTAAATACATACATATATAGATATATTTAACACCCAGACACAGAGCAAACAAATCTGCTCATCACACAAATGCTTGCCCTGGGTGGGGATCGAACCCACAATCCTTGGATCAGTAGTCAAGGGCACTTACCACTAAGCGACCGAGTCAGTCAAAACAAATAAACAGTTATACTTGCGTACACAAAAACACCCCAAAACCATTACCCCTCCTTCTTGACCGGTATGTATCTTGCAACGTTCGTAAGATATCCGCTTAAAAATTTAAAATTTAAATTTGACCCACTTTGGTTTTGTATTAGGACCTAATTTATTTAACAAACTTCCTGACTCTATAAAAGAATTAAACAATAGACAATTTAAATTAAAATTATACTTATATTTAAAGAACAGATGCTATTATAGTATTAACGAATATTTACTTGACAATGATATAAAAATAGACTAAGTAATTAAATAAATGTTCATGTGTTAGATTAAAGAATGACATTGCACACCTTTTTAAGGTAGGCCATAGAGGACTTCTTTATTATCTTTAAGACCATTTTATGTTTTACCTTTGGTTACGCAATAAATGTATTTTGTATTTTGTACTTTCCAATGTTCGATTGAGCTGAAATTTGGAATGAAGCCGTATTCCCCATGACAACACGAGTAGATTCTTTTGGTATTTTTCAATTGATTGAACATTGGTGGTGGAATCAAGGTCCTATGATCGTCTATTGTTTTAATAGATTCCTAAAATTTTTTAGAGATTTGCTACGCTTGCTTTTTTTTAAATTTGGAAACATGCATTAAGCGGTACCAATAATGTGCGACCCGATAATGTAAGAGCTATAAATGTATACATCTAGTCATGGACTTGAACTAAAATAATAGAGATAAAATCTTGTAGCTACAAGTTTTAAGGTTTTTCGAAAATTATTTTGTTGTTGTAGGTTAACCTTGGCAATTGGCTTAGCCGTGAAAATATTCTATGCGATTTTTGCTACTGCACCACCATAGTCACTGTCAAAGATCCCGAAGTCAAAATAATAAAAAAAACCGGCCAAGTGCGAGTCGGAGTCGCGCACGAAGGGTTCCGCACCATAATCTATAATAAATGACGTAATAAAAAAAAACTACTTACTAGATCTCGTTCAAACCCATTTTCGGTGAAAGTTTGCATGGTAATGTACATCATATATTTTTAGTTTTAACATTCTCTTATTTAGAAGTTACAGGGGGGGGGGGTCACATTTTACCACTTTGGAAGTGTCTCTCGCGCAAACTATTCAGTTTAGAAAAAAATGATATTAGAAACCTCAATATAATTTTTGAAGACCTATCCATAAATACCCCACACGTATGGGTTTGATAAAAAAAATTGTGTTTCATTTCTAAGTATGGGGAACCCCCAAAATTTATTGGTTTTTTTTTCTATTTTTGTGTGAAAATCTTAATGCGGTTCACAGAATACATCTACTTACCAAGTTTCAACAGTACAGTCCTTATAGTTTCGGAAAAAAGTGGCTGTGACATACGGACGGACAGACACACAGACATGACAAATCCATAAGGGTTCCCTTTTTTGCCATTTGGCTACGGAACCCTAAAAAAGGAACCTTTATAACTTTGTCATGGCCGTCCTTCTATCTGTCTGCCTGTCCGAATGTCACAGACAATTCTGTCAGATACTATAACAAAATATAGTACACAGACGTAAACTTCTAAGTCTTATACGTAACCTTATACGTCTATGACGTAAACTTCTTGGCGGATAATAAAAAACCAAACAAACACTCTGAACTGTCATCAATTTATAAATAAAATAATAATAAGAGATGAAGAAACAGAAGACCCAGTAATTATAGCTAACAAATTTAATAACTACCTTATAAATTTAACGAATTCTCGAGAGAAGCTAACAAAAAACACAAATAAAATTAATCTTACAAATAGTTTTTTTATAAAACCTTTAATTAAAAAAGAACTAGAAAACGTAATTAATTCTCTAAATAATACAAACGCAACTGGGTTTGATGAACTTTCCACTAAAGTGATTAAATATTGTGCTCGTGAAATCAATGCACCGCTAGTATATCTGGTAAAGATTTATTCCCTGATTTTTTAAAGAAATCTATTGTGAAACCCTTATTTAAAAAAGGAATCAGAACATCTATGGAAAACTACAGACCTATCACACTAGTTCCAGTGCTTTCCAAGATTTTTGAAAAAGCCATGAAGATAAGGTTAGTAGATTTTTGCAACAAATATAACATTATAAGCCAACAACAGTTTGGATTTCAAGCAAAAAAGTCCACAACTTTGGCAATGTTCTATTTAGTGCGTGAAGTTGTGGAGAATATCAATGCCAAAATCCCTACTGTAGCTGTATTCTTTGACATGACTCGTGCCTTCGATTTTGTATCACATGACCTACTGATCGAAAAGCCGAGCAACTTAGGTATAAGAGGCTTAGCGCTTGATTGGTTTCAATCTTATTTAAGCAATAGAATTCAGGCTGTAGAAATAAGATATTTGGATGAAAAAAATTGTATTACTTCAACCATATCTGAATTTATGGTAAATAAATGTGGTGTGCCTCAAGGAAGTGTACTTGGTCCATTGTTGTTTTTGCTATACGTTAATGACCTTCCTGAGGTAACACCACAAAAAAGTATCTTATTTGCTGAAGATATTTCCATCATAATACCATATAATATTAAATCGCATAATTATGAAACTCACATAAATAATAAAATTAAGGAGGTAATTGATTGGATGGACCAAAATAACTTAATTGTAAATATAAATAAAACTAATTATATACAATTCGGCACAAATAGACATAACAAATTAAAACTTAACATACGTAGCAATGAATCACATATACAAGAGGTTACTAATACAAAATTTCTAGGTGTTGTATTGGATGATAGTTGTAGCTGGGAAAAACATACAGAGACTTTGAGAGAAAAACTGAATCGCTATGTGTATGTCTTAAGCAGATTAAGAAATATTTCAACGGTTGAGACTATGCTTTCGGCATACCATGGTTACGTAGCGTCTATTCTGAAGTACGGCTTGTTAATAAGGGAAAATTCTGTTCATTTTAATAATGTTTTCATTGCACAGAAGAAATGCATACGAGCTATGTGTGGCAAAACATCCCGTGAGTCATGCAGGCCATTATTTAAGTCGTTAGGACTGTTACCTTTGCCCTGTATGTATATTTTAGAGGTCGCTACTTTCGTAAAAAATAACTTACATATATTTAAAAAGACGGAAGATGTGCACAAAAGGACTGTAAGAGACCCAAACAAATTAGTTTTAAACAGTATACCCAAACTGACTCATTACAATAGACAGTGTGTAGTAATGTGTGTTAAAATTTATAATGCTTTACCTACTGACATAAAATCAATACCTAATATTATACCATTTAAACGCAAACTTGTGACATTTCTAAAAGAAAAGATATTTTATTCCGTAAATGAACTCCTAGATAGACATTTTTGACAATTAACATTGACTATGACAATTGCGTTTTATTAAATTATTTTGTAGTATTTTTTTTTGTGACTGTGTGTGAATTTTAAAAGTAATATTTATGATAAGATTGATATTTGCATGCCAAATCTGGTGAAATATGAGAACTTCCTATATAATGTTAACAGCTTTATAACCATGTTTTATGCAAATAAATTTTCATTTCATTTCATTGTAACCCAAAGTTCAAAGCTAAATCAATGTTATGTCAATATTTTATTAAGGTAAAATTTCAAAAGCTTTATGAAATATGTTTATGTGATAGATTTTCTAATGAATCTAAGGTTTCTTTGAACATGTTTAAATATAGTGAGGGACTGGGGGTTTACTAAATATTGAGCTCCAGAGTAAAGCTTTTCGTGTCCCCCTCTAACTATGAAACAAGCTAAATCCCCCCCCCCCTCCTCACTCCTCCTCCCATACAAATTATAGTTAAAGTTAGTTTGACGACGGAACTCTAAAAATTGAGTAGCGGATAATTATTTAAATTTTTGAATAATTTTTTGGTGATTACTGGCATTTTGAATGCTTAATTCGTTTGCTGGCATTTCGAAATTCATGTTGCATCACAACTTTACAATCACACTGACCTTGCCTACTCCAGGCCTGATTTCTAGCTGATTTCTAGAGACATAGTAAAGCTTTCACCAAAGTATTTGTTATTAACTGTTTTTTTTGCATTCTGAATTGTACTTAAGTAAAGTTCATGGTTTTATAGTTTTATTTATTACTATATTATGCCAGCGGCTTCGCTCGTGTGAACTTAGTTTCAATGACTGTCTTCGAGGGTGCGCAGTGTACGAGCTGCAAGCGGCTCGCGAGCGTGGAAAAAAGTAGCCTATATCCAGGTCCTTATCTGTCTACCGACCAAATTTGCCAGATACGTGTAGTAGTTTTTGCGTTAAAGAGTAACAAACATACATCCATACATACAAACTTTCGCGTTTATAATGTTAGTAGGATTAGTCGCTTTCTTGTATTTTTAGCCCTTTACTTTGGTTAGAACACTTCTCGTGGAGTGACATTATTGATATGCATCCACCCCAGGTGTCATCCATGCCAGTTACGCTAGTCTGCACCACCTCCGTGGCGTAATGGTTAAGTCCATGAGCCTCACATCAAGAGGTAGCCGGTTCGATTTCCGGTGGAGTCTAACTTTGTAAGACTCGGTTTGGTTGGTGACAGGGCATTTTCTAAGCCCGCCTGGCTAGCTACCACCATCTTATCTGAGTCTTGCTGCCAAATATCAATGTTGATATCATTGGTGTGTTCCGGCATGAAGATAAGATATCCAGTTCCCCATTGCGTTGGGGAATCTTGGTAAGCCCTGGTGAACTTTGCCTCTGAGCTGCGGAGGCGCTTAATCACACTAAAGCACACTCGTTTTTTTTTTCAATTTTTAAGTCAGACCAGTAACAGGGAAGAATATTAAGGCAGAAACATTTCGTATAAAATGGTATAGAAGTATCAATTTCTTATGTAAGTACGTTTTGGTCGGAAAATAAAATTATAGAGTGCCTTTTCGCTGGCAAACCGTAGCGGTGGTGTCGCGTTCCGCATACTAAATGCATCCGAGTTCTGTTAAAGCCCCACGTCGGTATCGATTTGGGGGTAATTCCTTCACTAACGTTGGTAGCTTGGTGTTTTTGTACCTATTTGATAGGCAAATAAATAAAGCAGTCTGGTTTGGTGAAGTAGGATATTTTGATGATTAAAAAGCTTAACACGTTTAAAACAACTTTAATTTGGCTATTATATTTTTTTTCATCATCATATCAGTCGAAAATCGGCCACTGCTGGACAAAGCCCGCTTCCATCTTCGGCATAATCGTCACTTACCATCAGGTGAGATGATGCCAAGGGCTTACCAATTGTGAATTAAAAAAAAAAAAAGGCCTCCCCCAAGGATTTCCACGACGACCGGTCCTGCGCTGCCAGCATCCGTCGGCCTCCCGCGATCTTCACCAGGTCATCAGTCCACCGCGTGGGACCGAGTCGTTACCGGTTGAGCCACCGACGCTTCTTTTGTATAAATAGGTTAATTAGGAAAATATGTTTAGTTGTATGAGCGGAATTACCAGCTTACAGGTTTTCAGTTACATATTAGTCACCCTGTAAATTTAAAACCGGCCAATTGCGACTCGGGGCAGGGTTCCGCATCAAAACTTTAACTACCAACAGAACAAGACCTCTCGGTACCTACATACTTTGTAAAAAAAAGTTTGGCAATCATTCGTGTGGCATATCAAATTAAAGGTCTCGTTGTTAGAATTTGAAATACATATTTTTCGTAATTTTAAGATGAGTATTTTTTTGTTATTTATTTTCGCCTATTCTTGAAAAAATCACAGTATGAATGCATAAATTACAGGAAAATCTTTGAGAATATCTAAATTCCTCAATTTTCCACAGGAAAAATGAAATTCCTAAATTTTCTTAATAAATTCAAATTTTTCTTTCTTAAAATTATAAACTTATATTTGAGATTCTTACAATAAGCCCTTTCATTTGATATGTCACACGATATAGTTTTCAAAACTTTTTTTAAACTAATTATTTTTTCCTGTCCTTCTTTTGGTCACCGACTTACGTATGTGTTCAAAATTTCAACTCAATCGGTGCAGTAGTTTCTGAGCCAATGTGCTATGACAGACGAACGAACGGAAAGACAAACACACGAGTGATCCTATAATGGTTCTGTTTTTACCTTTTGAGGTACGAAACCCTAAAAAGTGAAACGTAAATTTAGTAACATTTCCCTAAAATATTAATGAAAACCCATCCCAAAAATATTATTAGGTAGGTATACCTATATCCAAGGAGAACCGACCACGTAAATACGTGGCTGACCGAAAATCAGTCTCAACGGCGATGTTACGGCACAAACTGAGACAAAATAAAGACACCAAAGTGGAGTCCCGTGTCCAGAGTACGTGATGCAACCATACTGAATACAAACGACGAATAACAAAATTTGTGTGAAGCAGTACGAGGAAACTAACCCTTTGGTAACCCTCTTAAATGCGATCTTATTTGGAAACGTTGCTACTTACTTGCTAAGTTCTGAACATTTTTATGTTTTTCCTTGCACAAGTCCACAATTATAATATAAATAAAACACTATTTGTTTATACTGCAACCGGTGTCGTGATCTAGGTTGCTGCTTACTTGCTAAGTTCTGAAAATTTTTATTTTTTTCCTTGCACTAGTCCACAATTAACATAAATTAAACACAATTTGTTTTTACTACAACTGGTTTCGTGATTTATGTTGCTACTTACTTGCTACGTTCTGAACATTTTTATGTTTTGTCCTTGCACAAGTCCACAATTATAATATAAATAAAACACTATTTGTTTATACTGCAACCGGTGTCATGATCTAGGTTGCTGCTTACTTGCTACGTTCTGAACATTTTTATGTTTTTCCTTGCACTAGTCCACAATTAATATAAATAAAACACAATTTATTTATACTGCAACTGATTTCGTGATATACCTGTTCGGTCCAAAAGCTGGAAAAATTTGGCGGCTTAAAAAAAAATAAAAAAGATGTCATCGCGATTGTCATTTAGTCTGCTTTTTCGAGTCTGGTTTTGGCGTTTCTGTTGGTTGTAGTTTTGATTTTACGGCGTTTTAACGATACGAATCCGGAAAACTTTCGAAATGATCAAATTGGAATATCGTTCCGTGATCAAATTCCTGACTAAGGAAGGGGTCAGCCCGACCGATATAAAAAAAAGGTTGGATGCCGTGTACGGGGATTCTTCTCCATCATTTTCCACGGTAAAAGAATGGAGTAAACAGTTTCGATTGGGGCGGGAATCCATTGACGACGAACCTCGCTCCGGCCGGCCTATAGAAGTACTCACCGAGCAATGTATTAAATTAGTGGAAGAGGAAGTTCTGAGTGATCGAAGACTAAAGACTAAAGAAATAGCGGCAAGAACCGGACTTTCCAAAACTTCAGTACTTAGGATACTACATGATCATCTTCACATGAATAAAGTTAGTGCTAGGTGGGTACCCAAACTTCTTTCGAGCTTGCAGCGTACTGAGAGAAAAGCGTGTTCTCAAGAAGTTTTAGACGCGTATAGGCGTTACGGAAAAAGTTATTTGGAGTCGATTGTTACGGGAGACGAAACCATGGTTTTGTACTATGATCCCCTGTCTAAAAGGGAATCGATGGAGTGGCGTCGTCTTGGTGAAAAGCCACCTAGAAAGGCCAAGGTAACGCAATCCACCAAAAAGATTATGGCAACGGTATTCTGGGATTGTCACGGAATACTAATGATTGACATAAAAGAAAGGAATACCACGGTAAATGGCAGCTACTACGCCACCCTTATTGAGCAGTTGCGAGAGGCGATCAAGCAGAAACGACGTGGAAAACTTAGTAGAGGTGTTCGGCTTCTCCACGATAATGCTCCCGTTCACACTGCTGCAATTGCCAAAGCTGCTGTAGCTAAATGTGGCTTCGAGGAAATTCGCCACCCCCCTTACAGCCCAGACCTGGCCCCAAGCGACTACTACTTGTTCTCGAGACTTAAGGCAGACTTAAGGGGAAGACGATTTTCTTCGGATGATGAAGTGGCCCAAGCAGTTTTTACCCATTTCGAGGACAAAACTCCAGAATATTTTTATAAGGGGATAGAAATGCTTATCACGAGATCTGCAAAGTGCGTTGAAATAGAGGGGGACTATATCGAAAAATAAAAATAAAATTGTAAATATATCTACTTGTTTTCTTTGTTAGGCCGGACACTTTTGGACCGCACTACGTTGCTACTTACTTGCTACGTTCTGAACATTTTTATGTTTTTCCTTGCACAAGTCCACAATTATAATATAAATAAAACACTATTTGTTTATACTGCAACCGGTGTCGTGATCTAGGTTGCTGCTTACTTGCTAAGTTCTGAAAATTTTTATTTTTTTCCTTGCACTAGTCCACAATTAACATAAATTAAACACAATTTGTTTTTACTGCAACTGGTTTCGTGATTTATGTTGCTACTTACTTACTACGTTCTGAACATTTTTATGTTTTTCCTTGCACAAGTCCACAATTATAATATAAATAAAACACTATTTGTTTATACTGCAACCGGTGTCGTGATCTAGGTTGCTGCTTACTTGCTACGTTCTGAACATTTTTATGTTTTTCCTTGCACTAGTCCACAATTAATATAAATAAAACACAATTTGTTTATACTGCAACCGATTTCGTGATATACGTTGCTACTTACTTGCTACGTTCTGAACATTTTTATGTTTTTCCTTGCACAAGTCTACATTATAATATAAATAAAACACTATTTGTTTATACTGCAACCGGTGTCGTGATCTAGGTTGCTGCTTACGTGCTACGTTCTGAACATTTTTATGTTTTTCCTTGCACAAGTCCACAATTATAATATAAATAAAACACTATTTGTTTATACTGCAACCGGTGTCGTGATCTAGGTTGCTGCTTACTTGCTACGTTCTGAACATTTTTATGTTTTTCCTTGCACTAGTCCACAATTAATATAAATAAAACACAATTTGTTTATACTGCAACCGATTTCGTGATATACGTTGCTACTTACTTGCTACGTTCTGAACATTTTTATGTTTTTCCTTGCACAAGTCTACATTATAATATAAATAAAACACTATTTGTTTATACTGCAACCGGTGTCGTGATCTAGGTTGCTGCTTACGTGCTACGTTCTGAACATTTTTATGTTTTTTCTTGCACTAGTCCACAATTAATATAAATAAAACACAATTTGTTTATACTGCAACCGGTGTCGTGATCTAGGTTGCTGCTTACTTGCTAAGTTCTGAAAATTTTTATTTTTTTCCTTGCACTAGTCCACAATTAACATAAATTAAACACAATTTGTTTTTACTGCAACTGGTTTCGTGATTTATGTTGCTACTTACTTACTACGTTCTGAACATTTTTATGTTTTTCCTTGCACAAGTCCACAATTATAATATAAATAAAACACTATTTGTTTATACTGCAACCGGTGTCGTGATCTAGGTTGCTGCTTACTTGCTACGTTCTGAACATTTTTATGTTTTTCCTTGCACTAGTCCACAATTAATATAAATAAAACACAATTTGTTTATACTGCAACCGATTTCGTGATATACGTTGCTACTTACTTGCTACGTTCTGAACATTTTTATGTTTTTCCTTGCACAAGTCTACATTATAATATAAATAAAACACTATTTGTTTATACTGCAACCGGTGTCGTGATCTAGGTTGCTGCTTACGTGCTACGTTCTGAACATTTTTATGTTTTTTCTTGCACTAGTCCACAATTAATATAAATAAAACACAATTTGTTTATACTGCAACCGATTTCGTGATATACGTTGCTACTTACTTGCTAAGTTCTGAACATTTTTATGTTTTTCCTTGCACAAGTCCACAATTATAATATAAATAAAACACTATTTGTTTATACTGCAACCGGTGTCGTGATCTAGGTTGCTGCTTACTTGCTACGTTCTGAACATTTTTATGTTTTTCCTTGCACTAGTCCACAATTAACATAAATAAAACACAATTTGTTTATACTGCAACTGGTTTCGTCATCTACGTTGCTACTTACTTGCTACGTTCTGAACATTTTTATGTTTTTCCTTGCACTATTTCACTATTAATATAAAAAAACATTTTTTTTTTTATAAAAATTTGAGTACGCTTTACTGCAATTCACCTGATAGTAAGTGATGACGCAGTCGAGGATGCTACACGTAAACTCAAATAATGCCTATTTACTCCTACCTTGAATTTGTTTATACTGCAACCGGTTTCATGATCATCTTCAGGCAGTGGACTATTTTATTTTATAAGTGAGTTTAGTTTGATACTTACTACAAGTTCTGTTTTATTTATATTAATTGTAGAATATTGCAAGGAAAAATACAATAAGTTCATTTCAGTGTTCCATCAAGAACCTACTATCGCAAGCATACAATACTTGCTACGTTCTATTCCGAAAAACAAACATTGAAACCTGACACCGTTGTTTGCCAGAAAATGCACAAAAACAAAAACAATGGGATCGTATTTAAATTGACATGGATTGGTAAGCGATTTCATTTGCTAACTAGATCAGTAACTTTTACAGGTTTTATACAAAAATACTGAGAAATCTTCGGAAATCTATCTGTTTGTTTCGCGAGGTTAAAGGGTTAACCATTGTTTTCCAAAATCTTATTTATCTGTAAATATGTCGCAGCTAACTGGGTTTATTAACCATTTAATTAAATGCCTAGGCGGTTCATTAAATGGCGGCATCAACTATGATAATACATTTAATGATTTAGCTGGCTGATGCTTCGGACATTCATTAAACGAGCGAAGCGAATACAGAAGTAGAAGCTCCGAAGGGGCTCTGTCGACTGAGAAATGGAACATTCGAAACCATAGCGGAAGCGAGCGAAGCAAGCTCGGAATTTCGGAGAATTTCGGAGATTATTTGGTTAGGTTCGGAGCAATGTCGCCTCCTCCTCACAGTCGTAATGTTAGTTTCAACCATAGACTTTGAATATATTAGAATATGAACATGATAATATAGAACCATGAGCCCTGAGACATGTCCCCTTCTTCCTCACACCTCTTCCCTTAAGCACTCCTCCCCCTGAGGTGTGCATTTAAACTACCTGGCTAGCAGAAGTTGAACGTTATCGATCCAAGCTATTTGCCTAGGCGTAAAATTGAATGGCGAAATAATCACTTAAGTAGTTAGTTGAACGGCGCCTTTTAATTGAATGGCTAATTAAGCTAGATGGCTGCGACATATATAAAAGGAAACCGTGACTGACTGAGTGATCTTTTAACGTACAAGTCATACCACTGGATGGATCGGGTTGAAATTTGGCATGTAGATAGCAATCTCTCTGTCTTATCGTGTGGCACAATTAACTTTGATATTCCAAGGGATAGACGACGGTTGCCTGGTGTTGCACTTAGCATCACTCGCAGTCACGTGTAGGGCATCTAGATTTACACCTACGCACGTGTGCAACGCGACCTTCATACACATCTGGAATCAGATGTGCAGGTTTCCTCACGATGTTTTCCTTCACCGTAATATTGGGGGAGGCCTTAGTCCAGCAGTGGACATCTTTCGGTTAGTATTATAAAATCTCAATTGAGTTACTTTTTATCATTTTCTTAAAACATAATTTCATACTAAATTTAATTGAAAGTGGACACTAATGTAGCATAGACGCGTAGCTTTTCACTGCATTCACGGTGAACGATTTCAGTTAAGCTGCGTTTGATTGAGACGGCACGAGGGCTAGAAAGAGATAAAAGAGCAAAGATAAATCTCTTCGGACCAAACAGCACTTAAGGATGTCCACTTAATGTTGGACGAAAAAGCTAGGGTCCAATACTGGTCCACCAGTGGACATCTTTCGATTAATATGATAAAATCTTATTTGAGTTACTTTTTATCATCTTCCAAAAACATAATTTCATACTAAATTTAATTAAAAGTGGACAATAATGTAGCATTGGCGCGTAGCTTTCCACCGCATTCACGGTGAACGATTTCAGTCAAGCTGCGTTTGATTGAGAGGGCACGAGGGCTAGAAAGAGATAAAAGAGCAAAGGTAAATCCCTTCTGACCAAACAGCACTTAAGGATGTCCACTTAACGTTGGACGAAAAGGCTAGGGTCCAATACTGCCCAGAGTAAATAGATGTAATTCCTTTTCACTGTATACGGCAGGACTGTAGTGTTTTGCGGAATCTGGTGGTACTTTCCTCGCATTTTCCCTAAATTGATTTCTGGGTAGCTGACTGTATCAAAAATCAATTACTAATAAGTATGTGCCAAAGCGTCGGTAGCTAAACCGGTAACGACTCGGTCAAATCCGGACGGCCAATGTACCAATGAATTTTTTGAAACTTACGTACATTTACTCACCGATTGCTTTATCGGTGAAGGAAAACATCGTAAGAAAACCTGCACACACCTGCGAAGAAACTCGAAGGTTGTGCTGTGAAGTCGACCAACCCGCACTGGGCCCGCGTGGTCGACTAAGGCCGATCGCCCTAATTCAGGTTAGGCTCGAGCCCTTTCGGTGGGGACGTATATGAGCAGATATGATGATGATGATGTACCATTGTATGACGTTTCAACACCCACCATGGGCATTTTCACTAAATTGCCGTCCTAATGAAATAAAAAAAAATATATTAGCTTTGTTTTTCATCAAGATTCAAAAGAATCAAAAATTTTCATTCAAAATATGTGCATGTTACGAGTGCACGCTCTGATGGTCATAAAAATGTAATTACATTTACTTAATGTCAGATTGTGAAAAAATTAAAAACAAACAATCATTAATTAATAATGTCATTGACATAAAACAAATAATGTCATTTGTACATGAAAACAATATGACACGAGAAGTAATACATTAACATTCTTGTCATAGTCTTGCCGCCCAAACATCAATGCTAACAACATTGATGTGTTCCGGCTTGAAGATAAGATAGCCAGTTCCCCATTGCGTTGGGGAATCTTGGTAAGCCCGCTTCCATCTTCGACATCATATTCACTTATCATCAGGTGCTTACAAATTGTGAATGAAATTCACTCAAAAATATGAAAAAATATTATCATACTTATATACACGACATTAACCAACAATAACGAAATCGATGGTGGGTACGAATTAAATTAGGGGCCTAAATTTATTTTTGAGGTCGGTCCCAGCACACAGCTACCTTACGTATAAAATGTTTTAGATTTGATGGCATTGCTGACACCGACCTCAAAAAAAATTTTAGGCCCCTAATTTAATTCGTACCCATCTTTGATTTCGTTATTGTTGGTTAATGTCGTGTATATAAGTATGATAATATTATTTCATACTTTTGAGTGAATTTCATTTTGAAGTCGGTTTTTAAGTTTTTTAAACTTTTATTTTATTTTATTTATTTTTAGTGATAATTTTTATCTATCTAACAACATTATACCCAATCACCCACACGCCAACAGGAACCATCAAATCATAATACATGTGTTTTAATAACATGTTACATTTTTCATGTGATTCCTGTGGCTTCCATCATCTCAACAGCATGAAAGTTAAGGAGTTTAGTCTTCCATCATCAGCCCATCTGAATAACCTAAAAGAATACAACTATCGGTCTATACGTACATACGTATCTGCGTAAAATATTTGAAGAATTGTCATCCAACTCCTAATCGTTAAGGAGTTGTACTTTCCTTTTTCAGCTCATTAACATGAGATGATGACCACCAGACGCCAAAACTTAAATAGTTTTAGAAAATACATAAAACACGTAATATTTGCATATAAAATTTGAGGGTTGTTCTCGATTTCCCTGGGATCCCATCATCAGATCCTGACTTGGTGACAATGGGACCCCCTCGGGAGTATACTCTTTCGAATAAAAAAAGAATTTTGAAAATCGGTTCACAATCGGCGGAGATATCGCGTAACAAACATACAAAAACAAAAAACATACAGTCGAATTGAGAACCTCCTCCTTTTTGAAGTCGGTTGATAAAAGAATAACTGCTCCGCCATCTTTGGGAGCTCGCCATATTAGATTTATAAAGACGTCACTTAGCTAACCACTAGAGCGATGTAGCGCTAGGCAGCTAGCTTATTGTCCGATACACATAATATTTTCATTAGGAGTGAAGAAAGTATTGTGATGGCAATTGAAGTTGAGATTTTGATGGGGATGATTGTCTTACACTATTAAAGTCTAGTTTGTGGGTCCGTCCAGTGCTCTAGTTCCCAAACTACTGGACGGATTTGGGAAAAAATTGGGTTAAGGCAATATGAATTTCCCTTATCTTCTTTTTTTGTGTTGCCAATATAGTAAAAAATCATATTTTTTTTGTCAAAAACGGCTCAAACTTTACATGGCGTACATCACGCAGTAGTTCGTTATTCCAAGAAAAATCGTAATAAGGTACCTCCCTTACAAATCTAGGTTATTTGTTACTATTTCTCAAATTGGCTTTAATGGTTCGAATAAAACTTTGCAAATACTCAATACTCAAAAAGGCCTACTGCAATGGGAGGTACCCTTACAAATCTAGGTTATTTGTTACTTTTTCTCAAATTGCTTTTAATGGTTCGAATAAAACTTTGCAAATACTCAATACTCAAAAAGGTCTACTGCAATTGGAGGTACCCTTACAAATCTAAGTTATTTGTTACTTTTTCTCAAATTGGCTTTAATGGTTCGAATAAAACTTTGCAAATACTCAATACTCAAAAAGGCCTACTGCAATGGGTACTTAATTATTCCAGGTAAAATCTAAGTAAGGAACTTCCATACAAACTCATATTCATTCATCATCATCATTATCATATCAACCGAAGGACGTCCACTGCTAGGCAAAGACCTCCCCCAAGGATTTGCACGACGACCGGTTCTGCGCTACCCGCATCCAGCGGCTTCCCGCGACCTTTACCAGATCATCGGTCCACCGCGTGGGAGGCCTGCCTACGCTACGTTTTCCGGTGCGCGGTCGCCACTCGAGAATTTTACTACCCCAACGGCCAATTCTACGAGCTATGTGCCCCGCCCACTGCTACTTAAGTTTAGCGATTCTGAGAGCTATGTCGGTTACTTTGGTTCTCCTACGGATCTCCTCGTTTTTGATTCGATCACGCAGAGAAACTCCCAAAATGAAGAAAGCCCATAATATTAGTAAATTATTCGTCAAGTCAAACTTTATTTTATAAAGGTATATCGAATAACTCGAAGGTTGTGTGTGAAGTCGACCAACCCGCACTGGGCCCGCGTGGTCGACTAAGGCCTAATCGCCCTGATTCAGGGTAGGCTCGAGCCCCTCGGTGGGGACGTATATGAGCTGTAATGATATATGATGATATCGAATATCTAGAACGAAATTTGATTTATTCTTTGTTAATAGGTAATTGTAATTTTTATTGACGATTTGTGTTTATTTCCCGACTACGATAGAAATTAATTGCTTCGCGAGAAAGTATGCACAGCGTGGCTATACAATTTATTTTGTATTGTTTTTATTTTTAAAAGCCTTTAAATAAATTGTTATGTTTGTATGTATGTATGTGTGTATGTCTGTATGTTTGTTAAGGTTAAATCTTGCAATCGATTTTAGAACGACTTCCAGGGCTCCGATTGAGCTGGAATTTGGTATGAACCCGTATTCCCGGTGACAATCTTGAACTTGATCTGATGATGAACTTTGGAGGTGGAATCAAGGCCCAAAGATCGTATTTTATTTTCAATTGCTAGGAAAATACTATACTCGCCTTTTTTAAATTTGGAAACGTGCCGTGAGCATTTGGCTTTTGAGCATAAAAACTCTTTTTAACCGACTTCTATAAAGGAGGAGGTTCTCAATTCGACTGTATTTTTTTATGTGTGTCTTACTTCAGAACTTTTGACTGGGTGAACCGATTTTGATGATTCGTTTTTTATTTGAAAGCTAGTGTTTCCCGTGTGATCCCATAAAAAAATATCAAAATCGCCGTAGTACTTTATTACAAAATTAACAAAAACCAAAAATAATAATGCAAAATTGTACTAAGTTGTTGCAATGGAAGTCGGTTTTTTGAACGTGTTCAGCGTTTTCAATTATCAAATAAAAGCTTGTATCTAAAATACTTAAGGTTTTTTCTTTAAGTTATTTGAAAAGTAAGTTATTGTTTAATTTTTTGTTTGAGAGAATAACAGAAACTACGGCACCTAAGTAGCTTAAAAACATTTTCAAATTTTACAGACTGGATTCAACTAGCAATCTAACTAATGAATGAATCAGACGAGGTTGTCTGGATGTCAAGCAGCCAATTCAAGCATCTTTCAACATTTTCAACAACTTCAAATATTTAAACAAATATAGTTATTTGTATTTACCTATCCATAACCAAAGTATATATAAAGTAACATAAGTAACATAAAGTACTAACATACAGTATGGACACTCGCTGCCGCTTTCTAGATTCCGACCTCACCCCCTCGTCACCCAGATTGATACAGATTGGTTACAGTTTGGTTCTCCAACGTATAGGATTTCGCCGCCATTTTGTTTGTTCCGTCATTCGTTTTTTGAAATGGCATTTCTGGCCCGTTGTATGAAGTGTCCAGGGTATGCCATTATATAGATTTTAACCGCTTCCGTGGCGTAATGGTAAGTCCATTCGCTTCACACCAGGAGGTCGCGGGTTCGATTCTCGGTAGGTAACTTGTAAGACTCGGTTTGGTTGGTGGTAGGGCATTTTCTAAGCCTGCCTGGCTAGCTACCACCATCTTATCTAAGTCTTGTCGCCGTCGCCAAACATTAGTGTTAACAACATTGATGTGTTCCGGCTTGAAGATTAGATAGCCAGTTCTCTATTGCGTTGGGGTATCTTGGTAAGCCCGCTTCCATCTTCGGCACCATTGTCACCTACCATCAGGTGATATGATGCCAAGGGCTTACCAATTATGAATAAAAAAAAGGTAGGTAAATATACAAAACAAGTACAGGTCTTGTTTGAGCATTTACTTTATCATCATCATATCCACGTCCACTACTGGACAAACGATGTCCACGACGACCGATCCTGCGCTGCCCGCATCAAGCGGCTTCCCGCGACCTTCACGAGGTCGTCGGTCCTTCGTGCGGGAGGCCTTCCTACGCTAAGTCTTCCAGTGCGTGGTCGCCACTCGAGAAATTTACTACCCCAGCGGCCATCTGTTCTACGAGCTATACCCTGCCCACTGCCACTAAGTTTAGTGATTCTGTAAACTATGTCAATTACCTTCGTTCTACCACACCCCGGACACTGCATACAAATGGTCGTGAAATGATATTTCTTAAAACAAATGACGGAGCAAACAAAATCACGGCGAAATCCCATACGTTTGAGAACCAAACTGTAACCAATATGTATCAACATGGGTGATGAGGGAGTGAGGTCGCAATCTAGAGAGCGGCAGGGAGTGTCCATACTGTATGTTAGTACTATATTTATACTTTGGTTCTACTAAGGATTTCATTTCTGATCTGATAGTTACTTATTTATGACAATATTCAGATAGACACACGGCAGTGTGATCGCCAAGTTCGAAAAGAAAAAGGTAGGCCGTAGGTTATATTACACGAAACATTTCGGGCCACTTTCGACCTACAAATAACTTAAAATCTGTTTGACTTACTAGCTTAAGATTTTGTATGTCTAGTAAGACCCCCTCGATCACCTAGAATCCTAATTTTTATTAATATATATATTTTACCATTTCTAACTGACAGACTGATTGACTCATTAAAATTATAGACCACTACCAGGTGACTTAGAAACTTACAATTTGGCGCCGAGGTAGATTATTAGACTTATACAAAGGTAAAATTCGAAAAATGGCCAATTGTGAGTCGTACTCACGTACTGAGGGCATTGAGGGCTACTTATCACCATTACCACCCATTACTCAGTAAAATATATAGACAACTTTCAGGTAACTTATAAACTTGAAATTTGGCATCAAGGTAGGTTGTTAGACGTATACAAAGGAAAAAATCTAAAAACAGCCAAGTGTGATTCGTACTAGCGCACTAAGGGTTCCGTATCACCACTACTCAGCAAAATATGTACACCACTTCCAGGTAACTTATAAACTCAATATTTGGCATCGAGGTAGATTATTGGACGTTAACAAAGGAAAAATAAAAAAAAACTGCCAAGTGTGACTTGTACTTGCGCGCTGAGGGTTCCTTATCACCACTACTTAGCAAAATAGGTATATAGATCACTTCTAAGTAACTAATAAACTTGAAAGCTATCAAGATAAGTTATTAGGCGTATACAAAGGAAAAATTCAAAAACAGCAAAGTATGAGTCGTACTCTTGTACTAAGGGTCTCGTATCACCACTACTCATCAAAATTATGTAGACCACTTCCAGGTAACTTATAAACTTGAAATTTGCCACCGAGGTAGGTTATTGGACGTATACAAAGGAAAAACTCAAAATCGGCCAAGTTCGAGTCGTACTTGCGCACTAAGGGTTCCTTATCACTACTACTCAATAAAATCTGTAGACCACTTCCAGTTAACTTATAAACATAAAATTTGGCATCAAGGTAGGTTATTGGACGTTGTCAAAGGAAAAATTTAAAAAACGGCCAAGTGTGAGTAGTACTCGCGCACTAAGGGTTAACTCCCGACGCAAAAAAGGGGTGTTATAAGTTTAACGTGAGTATCCATGTATCTGTGTGTCTGTCTGGGGCATCGTGTTTCTTAAACGAATGGACCGATTTAGATGCGGTTATTTTCGTTTGAAACCTGACTAGATGGTTTTCAACTATAATTTATAAAGATCTGTGAAAAGATTTGAAGCCGTTTGTGGATTCATCAGCTCTTATAGAGGTGATGAAGAAATGTGAGCAATTTATACAGGTCTGATTAATTCAAAATTTGGTGCCCTGTTACTGTAATAATATTGCAAAATCATCTTGACCTGATGCTGCAGCATCTCCTGGAATCTGTAAGATACCCAACTCCTCGCCAACTTACAGCAGGGGTATCATGTTTGAGCTCACTGGAATAGTCTCAATGGATAGGTTTTAGATAGAACATGGTAACTTTTACCTAAATCTGCAGCATCTTCTGGAATTTGCAGGATACCTAACTCTTAATTAACTTACAGCAGATGAATCGTGTTTGGGCTCATTGGAATAGTCTCAATGAATAGGTTTTAACTAGAACATTGTAACCTTGACCTGATGCTGCAGCATCTGTAATCTGCAGTATACCCAACTCTTTACAAACTTACAACAAAGGTATCGTGTTTGGGATACGAAAATTTTTAAAAGCATAAAATAAAACTTAAATTAAAAATTTGAAAAACCCCAACAAAAAAAAACGCAAAAAATTTGAAATTAATAAGTATTAGTCCTTTAAGTTTAACTTAAGTAGTTATATTTTGATCTAAGAGTCGCAACGTAGGGGGACCAAGAAGTGATTAAAATAAAAACAGAATACAACGGTTTCGCAGCAAGACTTAATGGACTCCACAAATAGTGCAGTCGAAGTGGCTAAGTTCTGGGCCGGAATGATTTAATTTGTCATCTTTACTTTACTAAAAAAACTAATAACTAATAATTTCACAAGTTAGCGGTCCCCCTACGCGACGAATCTTAGAACAACATATATAACTACTTATATTAAACTTAAAGGGCCAAGACATATTGTTATTTTCTTCTTTTCAGTGGTTTTTTGGCGAGGGTTTTTTTTAACTAATATCGTTTGTTCGATTTTGCTTTAGTTAAAATTTTGTTTAAATAACTTTCATTGTACCAAATTTTAGGAAAGGTGTGTTGTAGGGGTGCATACTACATTATAATATTTGCGCTGCGTAAGCAGGTAGCTATTGCACCAGGCACGACTCGCCAGTCCTTCCCCGCCTGCGTCTCGCTATGGATTTAACTGTAAAACAATTATTTAAGATCCAATAAATTCGGTCTTTCGTGAACTGGCAACTCAGTCACTTTTCAGTATCTCCACGCAACCTTCAACTTTAGTACAGCCGCACATAGTCAACTCGATCTGCACAGTATCTTAGGGTTCCGTTCTCAACGGGTGCCCACTTGTTACTAACCCTGGGTACGCCGCCCGTCGTCCAACCGTCTGTCTGTGTGTCACAGGGATGTACCCGTTTAGCCAAATATTCAGATTCAAAGTCAAATAACTCTTTATTGTACATTATCACATCAGCTCATATATACGTCTACACCGAGGGGCTCGAGCCTATCCTGAATTAGGGCGATCGGGCCTGAGTCGACCACCCGGACCCAGTGCGGGTTGGTCAACTTCACACACAACCTTCGAGGTTCGCGTTAGCAGGAAGGCGTTAGCAGGTTTCCTCAAGATGTTTTCCTACACCGTAAGAGCGTCGGATAAACGTAAATATGAGAGCGAAATTCGAAAACACATTGATACGTGGCAGGACTCGAACCACGACTTCCCGGATATCAGGTAGCGGCCCTTGCCGTTGCGCCACCGACGCTCTTATTGTACATCAAAATAAACAGATACATATATATATACAGGTGCTAAATTGGTAATCTACAGGACAGGCATTGCCTAGTGTAGGAACCAAGCTACCCCATTTGTGCAAACAAATTTAAGAGTTACTCTCTCACATACACTACTTTTCAACCTCACCATCTTATTTGTTCTTCTCCTCGTAAGATTTATCTGTATACCAGCTTAGGTTGTAGTGCCATACGTAGAAATGTAATACAGAGATAGTTAGCAATAACGTAACTATTGTGAAAGAGATCAATAAATTATTTATTTATTTACTAATTATTTATTATATTTTTATTATCATCCGGCTAAACTTATATCAATTTGATATTTTCTTAGAATTACGTGTCACTACAGTAAGGCTAATAACAAAATGGACGAGGAAACCTTAGTGCACGAGCCCTACTCGCATTAAGCCGCTTTATTTTTGTTTGGGAACTCTAAATGCTCCCACAAAAGTTAAACTAACTGATTTATTCATTCCACGTTTTTCAGGCTTAGTTTTAACAACTGTTTGTTACTGTTCTCGTTCCCAAAAGATTTAGTTAAAGAACAACCAGCGCCCATGGATTGCGCTCTAAAACTAACGACAATACGTCGTTGCTCGCTGTACATTACCTAGTATGTACGAAAATCAGTTTAGTTTACTAGTACTAAGTCTTGATTGTTCATCAAATAATAGAAAAATGTCGTCGCAATAAAAATGATCTTGTAAACTCGTAAACTAGAAGGTTAAGAAGATACGTGACATGTTCATAGTACAAGTTCAAATGCCAATGTACCACGACAAGTTGTAAAATTGTGTCCTTGTATTAAATTCAAGAGTCGACCTAGACAGGTGTAAGATTTATTTATACAGGTGTTGAGGTGAACTTTACAGGTGACAGACGCCAAGTTACATTCATTAAATAAAAGATCAGAGAGAAAACTTGTAAAGAGAAAAGCTTCATCTATAATGAGTTACGAAAGTGTCAAGACAATACATTCTAGACTGTGACTATAAAGATTAAGAAAACTTGATTAACTTCTCATTTTATCAGCCGAAAGACGTCCACTGCTGGACATAGGCCTCCCCTAAGGATTTTCATAACAACCGGTCTTCGTTAAACCGAGTGGGAGGCCAGTCTACGCTAAGTCTTCCGGTGCAAGGTTGCCACTCTAGAACTTTACTGCTTCAACGGCCATCTGTTCTATGAGTTATATGCCCTGCCCACTGCCACTTTCGTATGCATTCTGAGAGCTATGTCGGTTACTTTGGTTTTCCTACGGTTCTCCTTGTTTCTGGTTCGACCACGCAGCGAAACTCTGAAGACTCTGAGCATAGCACGCTTAATTGATCTTAAGCCTTGTTATAAGGCCCATAGTAAGCGACCATGTCTCCGTTCCGTATCATTACTGGCAAAACACACTGGTCAAAGACCTTAGACTTGAGACACTGCGGTATTTGGGACGTGAAGATATTGCGAAGCTTCCCGAACGCTGCCCAGCCGAGTTGGACACCATTAACTTCTACAGCACTTAAAATAATAATATAACCAATTTAATTTACCATTAAAAACCCAACTGCATAAAAGCATTAACCCACTTTTTTCACAGTTGGGTAAAAACTTATCCTATGTTACTCACGGGGTCAAGACGGCTTAACGACACCTCGTACTCCAAAATCCATCAAGCCGTTTAGTTCAGCCAAAGAAACAGACATACATACAACCGAAAATACATTACCCTCCTTTTTGGACAGTGGGGTAAAGTTCCATCGCTTTGCGAAATTAATTAATAAAATTAATACCTCACCAAATTAAATGGAACGAACTAACCTCGTATTTCAAGGAAAGTATTTCGAAAAGATTCAAACATTTAGAGTGTTGATTTGACCGATGGTGTTAAAACGTTAAAAGTAAAAATTGTAGCTTAACCGAACGCTGAGCGGTTAGTGAGAACGCTCGCTCAACGTCGAAGACTTAACTAGAAAATGAACCCCGGATTACTTTTAAAATGAGAAAATTCAGAAAATGAAGCCAAGCCATTTGAAATTTCGGAAACATTAATGTTAAATTGATTTTCGTAAAAAAATACAGAAAATACTCATCACATGACCACATCATCACATCAGCTCTTATATACGTCCCCACCGAGGGGCTCGAGCCTACCCTAAATTAGGGCGATCGGGCCCTAGTCGACCACGGGGGTTAGTCAACTTCACTTCACACACAACATTCGAGTTTCTTCGAAGGCGTGCGCGTGTTTTTCTTCGAAAATATTCATTAATTCCGGACGCCCAATTCTCGATTTTTACATGTTTTTAATATTTTTCATCACTTTTAAATAAGTTTAAAAAAAATATGTTCAAAAAAATCGAAAGGTCTTAAATTCATCGATTTTTGTGTGTTGGTTTAATTCAATATTAACTATTTGTTTTCGAGAAATTTTGCAATTAATGCCAAAAACAGGGTCTACAGTATATTTTTTTACAAAAAAGTGATAATATTTTTAAAATTGTATTCAATTAAATCGATTTCTTATTACTTAAAGTATATTGTATATTTTTTCCATGGTGATAGCTTTACACAGTCTTTCATTAATTTGAATTAAATATTGTCATTTGACCCATATTTGGCCGTAAGCAGTGTTACATGCCTTATAAGGCGGCTTGAAAAACTTCTGACAGTGGGGGGTTCGCCACTAGCCTTACTACCAACCCGTCCTAGGCTGCCGTGTGTGGAGTATTTATTTTTAAACCCACAATTGATAAGACCTTCACATCATCTCACCTGATGGTAAGTGGCGATGATGCCGAAGATGGAAGAGGGCTTACCAAGAATCTTCAACGCAATGTATTAACATTGATGTTTGGCGGCAAGACTTAGATAAGACAGTGGTAATTAGCCACGCGGGCTTGGAAAGTGCCCTTCCGCCAACCAAATCTAATCTTACAAAGTTAGACTCCGCCGGGAATCGAACCCGCGACCTCCTGATGTGAAGGTAATGGACTGAACCATTACGCCACGGAGGCGGTTAGTGTTTGGAAAGAGACCTTTGTCCCAGCAGTGGGGACGTTTACGGGTTGTTAACGAGACGTAGGTGCTTAAACAAAACTTTTATTGCGCATACGCGTTTCTTTAACACGATATCAGAGTAAATAAAAAAGCTACCTTCATTTATACTGCGCTTATAAAAATAAACGATCCAACATTTTTACGTAAGTATGTAGGCATAATATTTCGTACGTTTATATTTCGTGCTGGACTGTACAGAGGCCAGCCACATCAAGCTAGACACTCGAAGTGCGATTCTGATCCATACTCATACGGCATAAGAACGATTCAAAGTCCAAAGTGTCTAGCTTGATGTGCAGGCCTCTGTACATACGCGAGTGCTTACACGTAATTATTTCCTAAATATTTAGGCGGCGGGCGGCAACCGGTCGTCTCGTAAAACACAGGGAGTTACGGCCATAGCCAACACGGCCGGGGCCGTAACGGCTGCCGGATAAACGTTGGCGGACCGGCGGCGTTATGCGACCAGTATTTAGGCCCCTTTCACATGAAAAGTGGTAGATTATGTGTCAATTTTGGGCTTTGTCGGGTCATTTGTAAACTTCGGTGGGCTTTCTTGGTGTGACCAGTATACCTTTTGTTACATGTAATGCCAATTTTTGGTTGAAGAGTCATATAAAAATTAAATAAATTTCATTTAATAATATCACCTCTTCCCAGTCTCAACCTTTTTTTGACCAAGCAAGCGCGAAGCGCGAGCGAAGCATCTTCGTTTCAACTTGGACAAAAATGTTTCCATATGTCTGTCCGGCTGTTCTCCTCCACAGGTTGCATTTGTCAACCGATCCTCGTGAAATTTTGTGAGCAAGTTCGCTAATTATATGGATTTTTTGTTGATTCAGTTGTAAATGTAAATCTTGCCTGTGTTACATTTAGCATCACCCGCGGTCACGTGTAGGGCATTTAGATTTACACCTACGAACCTGTGGAACGCGACCTTTATACACATCTGGAATCAGATGTGCAGGTTTCCTCACGATGTTTCCCTTCAACGTTAAAGCAATCGGTAATGTACTTAAATGCACGTAATGTAATATGTACTTAAGTTTCGAAGAAGTCATTGGTACATCGGCCGTCCGGGTTACCGATTGAGCCGCCGACGCTATTAGCGCACAGGTAACCGGCAAGCCCACTGTAAAATCGTGTGCTAACTATGCGCGGTCACAAGCCAGAGCTCCGGTTTGTTTGCGCAGCAGCGGCCGGACGTCGTATCACTGCCGTTAGTCGGCCATTTAGTCACCATAACGACTACACTAAACTTAAATTGAGTTTAAGGTAAATCCGAGATATGAGTTTGAGCAGGTACTCATAGGTATTGTATGACATTATATTATGCTTACGCTACGTTTTCCTGTGCGCGGTCGCCACTCGAGAACTTTACTGCCCCATCGGCCATCTGTTCTACGAGCTATGTACCCTGCCCACTGCCACTTCAGTTTAGCGATTCTGTGAGCTATGTTGGTTAAGGCGTACCGGAAAACGTAGCGTAGGCAGTGTTGGACCGACGACCTGGTGAATATCGCGGGAAGCCGATGGATGTGGGCAGCGCAGGACCGGTTGTCATGGAAAACCTTGGGGGACGCCTTTGTCCAGCAGTGGACGATTTTCGGCTGATATGATGATGATGATATTATGCTTGTGGGTGAACTATTATACAATGCCCTACGGATCCAATATAACAATTCATTCAGGGTGCTGCTGGGGCTGCCTCGATACTGCAGCGCATCAGGGATGTTCGCGGAGGCGAGAGTAGACTGCTTTTACGCAACCATGCGCAAGCGATGCGCGTCCCTGGTGCGTCGAGTGCGGGGCGGCGCTAATAGCATCCTGGCTATGTTCGCCAGTAGACTGGATTGTGCAATTGTAAACCACTGCTGCTTGGTTCACGTTGCCAATAATAGTCGTGATATTGTAAATAAATTTAATGTAATGTAAATGTAACTGTGTATATTACTAACACTAGTCTAAGTCCTAGAATAAGTTACTAACACTATTGTTGGTCGAATAAATAAATTATATTATTATTATTATAGGTGGTATGTACTTAGTAATGACAATTTTTTTTCAGGAGAGCTACAGCTGTCAGAAAAATACATATTGAACTGTATCCCTACTAGCGTGCTTTATACATATGAAGATACAAATTAAGTGAGGTTGTATGTAGGTTGTTGTAGGTAGGTCAGATTTTTCATCAAACATTGGAAATCACCTAACATTCACAATTCTCAAGTTATACTCAAATTATGGTTTATTGTTAAAGCGAAGTATTGATTGGAACAGTTGTCTCTGTCTTTTTCTTTACTTGTAAAGAGTAAAGGAAAATAACCACACTTTTTCAATGGTTTTTCGTTTCAATCAAAAACTACAATGAAAGTATAAAAAATAATAACATTACTCACTTTTTATTATCATAACAAATACTGTTATATATTTTTTATTTATACTTCAAAATATTAGTCTTAACTAGAGTTGAAAGTAACTGTGTAGATGTATGAGATTTTTTTCTATCGAGCCAAAACTGCTCAATCGTGTTTCTAATAACTTTTGACTTTAAGGAACATCATCAACAATAAATGTATTTTTTGAACCTAGGATTTTCTATCGTTTAGAAGTTATTGACGTCAAAAATAACGAAAATCTGTAATATTACCGCCTTAACTTTATCTACGAGTATCTCCCATTTTAATATAAGTACTGGGTTTGTTTTGGTTCAAGATCACTCGCTAAACAAGCTCTTTCATTTGAGCTATCGCTTACTTAAACTAGTTCAGTTGGAGGAATGCTATGTGTGAACTTTCAACGCCCACATTCTCTCACACCGCGCAACATCGCTAGCCCACTGGCGCACCGCACACCCTCTAAATCCGGAACGGTGAGCAAAAGCTAAATAAAATATTGTAATCAATCAAACACGTTATAAGAACTATTATCTTTGTTTGTGGTTTGTCAGATTTACGTCAAAATATGTAGTTTTTAACCGCCTCCGTGGCGTTATGGTTAAGTCCATTAACTTCACATCATGAGGTTGTGGGTTCGATTTGATTCTAAATTGTAAGACTCAGCTTTTTTCGTGGAAGGGTATTTACTAAGCTCGCCTGGCTCGCTACCATCATCTTATATGTCTTGCTGCCAAACATCAATGTTAATGTGTTCCGGCTTGAAGATAAGACAGCCAGTTCCCCATTACGTGAGCCATTGGTGAGCCCGCTTCCATCTTCGGCACTATCGTCACTTACCATCAGGTGAGCCCTTGGCATGGCTTACCAATTGTGTATAAAAACTTTCAACGTGACACAGGGTCAAATATAAAATCAAAGTAGTAAATAATTTATTTTTTTACGGAAATCTGACAAACCACAATCACAGATTATTTTTAAGAAAATTTTTTTACAGAATTTTAATGCGTTGATTGATCAATCTATATAAAAATTCGATGTGTGTATGTAAGTATGTTCCTTGAACTCACAAAAAGCCTGGAGCGATTGTGATGAAATCTTTAGGAAATTTTCAGGAAAAGTCGATGTGTGTATGCACGTATGTTCCCTATGGACTTAAAAATTACTAGAGCGTTTGTAATGAAATTTTCAGGGAATTTTCAGATTAGCTCAGAGGTTGATTCTGTGCAAAACAAACGCGGGTGGAGCCGCGGGGCGGGTCGCTAGTATTCAATGTAGAATTAGTCTTAGTTTTTATGGAGCGCGATACAGATACACTCCTCTTAATTAAGTAGATGTAAAAGCATACACTTACCTAATTTTAAAATTGTATCGCTACTCTATGTATTTGTAAAATATTGTAAACCTTCAGATATAAATACACGATTTTTTTTACCTTTAATCGAAAGCTTAAGCGTTGCTCCTTCTATAACCACTGTGTATATGGTAAGGATCCATACGAAGTAAACTATTTAGTAATCTGTGACAGTAGTCCAACTTACGAAGTAAACTATTTAGTAATCTGTGGTCCAACGCCTTTGATATTTGCATCAACGCCGACATCACTATAATCCTCCTATAATCACTATACTCCTCCGCCGCCGCCTGAACGTATTGATTTTAATGAATGTCCCAATCTTCAGAACAACAGTGACTATGGAAGTTGGGGCTCGACATCTCCGTCTCGCCCTTTAGCCCCTCACGATTATCCTGTTTAGACGTCTCCGTTGGACTAGATTATTTTAATTGTGCTACAAGTGTTACTACGTAACTACTACGGTGTATTAAAAGCGTAGCGGTCGTAGCTCAGTGCGACTTGCATGGTTACGTCGATTATTGAGAACTTACCTGAACACGGTCACAACCTGGATGGGTTTGACTGTTAGTGGCATTTCTCTCCACTTCCGTTTCCGTGCTTCCCATGGCGCGTCAAGCCGTTGGTGCCACTTGCTATTACAAAATGGCAGTCGTTAAGCAGTGTCAATGTCCTTCTGAAATACCTGAAAAGTTTAGAGGGTGCTTCAGGAAAAGTATATAATATATTAGTACTAACGTACAGTATGCACACTCTCTGCCGCTCTCTAGATTGCAACCTTACCCCATCGTCACCCAGATTGATACAGTTTGGTTACAGTTTGGTTGTCGAACGAATAGGATTTTGCCGCTATTTTGTTTGTTCCGTCATTCCTTTTTTTAAATGTCATTTCTGGCCCGTTGTATGAAATGTGTGCTTTAGTTCAACCCACTTTACCATGATTTTTTTTTCATAATTACATGTAATTTGTTATCGATTTCCTGACTTGGAAATCAGTCAGGAATCAGAAATCAATTGTATAAAAAAAAATTCAAAATCAAAATTTCAAGCAATTCTGATCGTTTTAAAGATCAAGCAGCTATTAATTTAGTGTGACAAGACAAAAAACATTTTTTGCGTATAGAGTATACGTTCAAAGAGGAAAGTAATTCAGTTTCATGAAATATTTTTAGGTATTTCAAAATAAGAGTCATATACCAGCAGTGGACGATTTGTGGCTGATATGATGATGATGACGATGATGATACCAGAAATGTAACAAATTTACTGTAGGAGTAGGACCCGTTAAAAAGGGCTTTTACTCATTATACTGAACAAATTTTCCCAAAGTACCCATTCTCAATAGGGGATCGGACTGCATCAAAAATCAATTCTGAAATATGATTTCCTAAATTGCTCTACTCTTGAAATTTAAAAAAACCTTACTAGTTATATTTTTCCATCATGTTTTCAATTTTAAATTGATCAAATTCACAAAATAAATTCTTAATGACGCTAAAAATCTATGACGTCACTTGTGGGTATTTCAAACATTTTTAGAACAAAATGTCGTTTTTGACAGATCATAAAAAGTAACTCAAATGACTAGCAGTCCGATCCTCTATTCTCAACAAAACCTCCATACTAAAATGGACAAAATTGGCCAAACAGCTGATCGACTGCTACGAAGAGCCCAATATTATTTTAGTAAATTTTTCATCAGTCCCTTGGGGAATGTAGTTCAATGAACGAGAAAAACCCCAGCTAGCGAGCCCAGGGATGACGACAGCATCACTAAATTGCTCTCCTACTTAAACTTCGGAAAACATTACTCTTTTTGTTTTCCATCAAGTCTTCGATTTTTAATTCACCAAAAATGAATCAAAAAATGAGTACATAAATGACGCTAAAAAACTTTGACTTCACTCCTAGGTATTTCAAGCATTTCTAGAACAAAATGTCGTTTTTGACAGATGATAAAAAGTAAATCACATGTCTTCATTTTATCAGATCATGTACGTCCCCACCCGAGGGGCTCGAGCCTACCCTGTATTAGGGCGATCGGGCCTTAGTCGAGCACGCGGGCCCAGTGCGGGTTGGTCGACTTTACACACAACTTTCGAGTTTCTTCGCAGACGTGTGCAGGTTTCAGTTTCAGGTGGCAGTAAGAGCGTCAGATAAACGTACGTATGAAATCGAAATTCGAAAACACATTGGTACGTGGCAGGTTTCGAACCACGGCCTCCCGGACAGGAGATAGCGGCCGTAACCGTTACGCCACCGTCGCAAAATGTCTAGCATTCGTCATCAATATTTACACGTTTCGTTAAAAACAACAACCAGTCTTTAATTTAAACATTAACCGAAAACTTGGCCAAATTCTAGCCTATTTAGCGATTCCCATCGGCCGCATCGTAAACTAAAACAAGTTGTGCACACTTGGCTCCGCCCTGTATACAGCGCGCACTGCACATTTCTGCATTATTGTTGAATTTAGCGTTCACCGCGGTTTGGGCAGCGCAACTGGTAAACAAACTTCATTCTGTTAAATATGTAACATTGTACTAGAGCGTGGGTGGCTCAACCGGTAACGACTCGGTCCTCTTAACTAGAGGTCCCGGGTTCAAATCCGACGGCCAATGTACCATGAGTTTTTTGATACTTACGTACATAATAAACTCACCGATTGCTTTAACGGTGAAGAAAAACATCGTGAGGAAACCTGCACACGCCTGCGAAGAAACTATAAGGTTGTGTGCGAAGTCGACCAACCCGCACTGGGCCCACGTGGTCGACTAAGGCCTGATCGCCCAAATTCAGGGTAGGCTCGAGCCCCTCGGTGGGGACGTATATAAGCTGATAAGAAGATTTACCCGACTGCTTCAGAAGGAGGATTATGTTTTTCGAGTGTATGTTTCGAGCTTTCTATGTTCCCCGCTACAGCCTGAACGGCTTAAAGGATTTTCACATAATTATGAGGTATCGTTAGATTTGTCTTGATCCCGTGAGTGACATAGGATAAATTTTTACCCGACTGACCAAAAAGAAGAGTTAAGTTTTTACGCAGCTAGGTTTTTAATATCGCGGGCGTTGAGCGCGGCGCGGCGACTAAATCAAGAAATTCCGTAACTAAATTAATACCTAACACTACACGCTCCGCCTACCATGTAGCTCGGCCAAACGAAACGTAACGTTACCGCGTTCTAAAAACTTACAGTGCCATCTCGTAGTGATTTTCGGTACTAAAAGGACTTAGTCAATTTTACTGGTGTAACTTTGTTAGTGTTAATTTATTACATAAACATCCCGCGCCCCAAGGTCTTTATATCCTTTAATCAAAAGGAGCACACAAAAACAGTAAAACGTCAAAAAATATTGAATAAATACTGCATAAATAAATAATTATAATTGCATAAGTTGATAAAAAATGCTATGCAATAGCTTTACCGCAGCAGTCCCCGAGTGCCACGCGTTTTTTTTTTTTAAATTTTCAATGTATTTCTAAAGTTATGTAGTTAATTGTTTCAAAACCTAATCAAATTAAGTGCCTTAACGGTTGTTTACAAGAATTGTTTCTAAAGGTTCTAATCTAATCCAACCTTCAAGTTGACCTACATCGGGCGTCAAAGTGACATTTCTAGACTTCCAGACTTAAACGACATATAGTGATTGGTTAGGAGACGCCCAAGGGCCCTTTTCGATTAGGTAGGTATCGTCAGGATTTTAGAAAGTATTATTTTATATCAGATTTTCGCCCGGTAGAGGTGCAAAATCATACAAAGGGTATATATGCTTATTTATTTGTATGGTTACCCGCGCAATACCTTTAGAAGCAGTAACCGATTTAACATCTAAAGGCTTTATTGCTGCTTTTCGATGATTTACATCAAGAAGAGATATCCTATCGCAGGGGATCTTGTGTACGGGCCTCGCTTGCTTGCCAAAACTCGTCGGCTTGTTCAGCGCATCCAGAACGCTTGCTGTCGTTTTTGCTATTATGTTCCTCCCCGTACGCATATTACTCCATATCTCAACAAAGCATCATTGCTGAACATGTCTTCCAGAAGACACTTACATCTGGCTTCGCTTCTGTTTGACGTTATCAACATAAACAACCTCAATATCTCTTCTCAAAGTTAAAATATAGGTCCAGAATTCGGTCCACTCGCTGGATTTTAGTAGGTCACCTACACAAAACTGTGGCATTCACCGGCAGTTTTCGCTACCTAGCTACTAAATGTTGGAATCATATACCACCACCTATACAACAAATGTCGTCTAAGCATTCTTTTAAAAAAAAAATTAAAACTTTTCTTTTAGAAAAACAAAAATTAGGCATACCTAGTGGCTATTCGGTGGCGGATTTTGCTGTGTGATGTGGCTGTTGACTGACCGTTACCGGCGAATCAAACGATTTTTAGTGTCTATAGGTACCTAGATATGAGTCTACTATCTAACCTTGTATGTGTTCTATGCTTTTTTTCCACCCTTTCACACACCCAACCACACACACACACACACGCGCACGCACAGAAATACACACGAAACATATTTGTATTTTCATTACGTTAGTTTTGGTTTTGTTTGCTCGTTTTTATTTTTATTTTTCTTTTAATCGACACAGTCCTCGGGCTGTGGCAGAATTACCAGTGTATTGCTCGCAAGAGCAAATCAACACACTGAGTCACGGCCCTTTTGTACTACTGCAACACACATATGTTTTTGTATTATTATTTTTTTGCTCTTTTTAATTTGCTACGTTTTGTTTTATATTATGTAATAATATGTGTGTGATTGCAGTGACAAATAAACGTGTTATCTATCTATCTATCCTCCTAATAAAAGATTACGAAATAAAGGAGAGAAGAAAAAGTAGATTCAAGACAATTCCGAATAAATTGTACAGTTCTGCTGTGCATACTTTCTCGCGTTGCCTGCACTGTCTGGCATTCACAAATCCTTAGATACTAATATTTTAAACGCGAAAGTTTGTACGTATGGATGTATGGATGTTTGTCACTCTCTTAAGAACGTATGAACGTATCTGGATGAAATTTGGTAGGTAGACAGATACATATAGGCCACTTTTCTTTACGTTCGCGAGCCGCTTGAGTATTTTTTTTATCTCTGCCGCGGTAGATATCCTATCGCATCCTAATAAAAGATTACGAAATAAGAGGAGAGGAGAAAAAATAGATTCAAGACTATTTATTCAAAATAGGTACAGATTACACTCTTTCTGATAGTCATAAAATAGTGATTACATAATTTCATTTGTAAAAATCAAGAAATAAACAATCATTACTTAATAACGTCAAAATCCAATCCTTGATATGAAAAAAACAAATTATGTCAATAGAACATGAAAACAATATGACACGAGAAGTTATACATTAAATGATTGAATGTCATGAATGCCTATGACAAGTGTAGGCCAGTTCGCACGGACACCACCCGGTCACGAGTATAACGCGAGAGTCAGCCATCGCTCCTCTCAACCATATTAAAGGGAAAGGAATGACCTGGCTCCCGATGCGCCACCATCCGCACGAACGAATAAATATAAATTAATGATTGATAAAAATCAAACATTTCTTTGATTGAATTTAACATCTATTTTAACCCTAAACTCCAACAGACTTTTTTACGAATTGAATTTCGATTCTTCTTCAATATCCTCTCGCTCCGGTATCAACTCCGTTCCGTTTTAAAAGAAAACATCTCCAGAACCAAATTATACAGTAATAACAATGTCTTTCAAAGCCGATAGAATGGTTGCTTTAGTAGGCTGAAAAATAATAAAGCGACGAAAACTTCCAAATGGAATAGAGCTGTAATGAATAAAAAATTTGAATTGACTAGACCGTTACGCCTCCTGTCCGGGAGGTCGTGGTTCGAATCCTGCCACGAACCAATGTGATATTGAATTTAGATTTCATATGTACGTCTATCCGATGCTCTTACGGTGAAGGGAAAACATCGTGAGAAAACCTGCACACGCCTGCGAAGAAATTCGAAGGTTGTGTGTGAAGTCGACCAACCCGCACTGGGCCCGCGTGGTCGACTAAGGCCCGAACGCCCTTATTCAGGGTAGGCTCGAGCCCCTCGGTGGGGACGTATATAAGCTGATGTGATGATGATGACTACACTTCGCTACATGTATAGTATTACTAACTTTTGCCCCCGGCTAACGTTTTTATGTCTGCCTTTGCAAGCGGCTCGCGTGCTTGGACATGAATTTTCTTCTATGTCACTTCCCACCCCGTCAACCAATTCAATACAAAAAAAATCCATTTCTCCGTTGCGACACCGACGTACGCGAGCATAGAAATGCGTTTTCCCCAGATACCTCGGGAACAGGATGTGCTAATTAGAAAATAGTGTCATCTGCCATCTCCATAACTGTCTCTGTGCAAAAATCCCAACAATCCATTGTTCCATTGCGATGTTAAAGAGATTAACCAAATAAAACCGGCCAAGTGTGAGTTGAACTCGCGTGAAGAGGGTTCCGTACAATGCCAAAGTCAAATACAAAATATCACATTTGAAATCCTCACAGTAAGATGCGAGTTATTTTTTTTTATTATTAAAAATTTGAGTGTGTTTGGCTGCACCTCACCTGATGGTAAGTGCCGATGCAGCCGAGGATGTAACACGTAAGCTCAAAAAGTGCCTAGTCACTCTCGTTTTGAAGATTCCTAAATTTTACGAATCGGGGAATACAGACGCTGGAAGGGAATTCCATCCCTTGGCCGTTCGCATGATGACGAAGAAGCAAAACGCTTCATGTGTAAAGGTGGAACATCATCATCATCATATCAGCCGAGAATCGTCCACTGCTGGACAAAGCCCTCCCCCAAGGATTTCCACGATGACCGGTCCTGCGCTGCCCGCATCCATCGGCTTCCCGCGATCTTCACCAGGTCGTCGGTCGACCGCGTGGGAGGCCTGCCTACGTTACGTTTTCCGGTGCGCGGTCACCACTCGAGAACTTAACTGCCCCATCGGCCATCTGTTCTACGAGCTATGTGCCCTGCCCACTGCCACTTCAGTTTAGCGATTCTGTGAGCTATGTCGGTTACTTTAGTTCTCCTGCGGATCTCCTCGCATCTGATTCGATCACGCAGAGAAACCCCGAGCATAGCACGCTCCATTGCCCTTTGGGTGACCTTGAGCCTTTGATACTTTTTGAGTTACCAGAAGTTAAAGAGGCCTACTACACTGAATAGATCACTGTACAAAATTTGAGCTCAATCGGAAAAGCTTGTAAATGCTACTGTTTTTTACAAGCTTTTATTTAACTTGTGGGAGGCCGACCACCTGGTGAAGATCGCGGGAAGCCGATGGATGCGGTCAGTGCAGGACCGGTCATCGTGGAAATCCTTGGGGGAGGCCTTTGTCCAGCAATGGACGATATGATGATGATGATGATTTAACTTGTAATGTATGTGTGTCGTTCGCGTGAAATCTTACAAGTTCAATTCGACCCACTTCCCGGTTTCCGATTGAGCTGAAATTTTACATGCATATGTATATTGCGTGACAATGCAATTATAAAAGCTTGTACCTAAAAGTTTTTAGGTTTTTAAAAAATTATCATTTTCGTGAACGTCCCGAATTCCTCATCCAACCGCAACACAGGTACCACCTTAACCGCCTACAGTATTCGTAACCGCATTACTCGTACGAAACGTTACCAAATTTAAGAGTTGAGTTACAGCCGTCATTAGAGGCCGGAACCGGAACTCGAAACGACTACCACTTAGCCTAATGGAAGAAAACACTCAGGTTCCCAAAGAGAAAGTTTCGTATGAGATCCGAAGAGATCGTAAAATGAAAACGTTACCCCAAGTAAAGCCTGGTTGAGAGTATTGAGGAATATTCTAAGCCGTATCTTGAAAAAGGGATTGTGTTAAAGAGGTCGAACATTTTTGTATGGAAGTTGGTATAGTGGCAGTTTATGCATTAAATTTCTTAATTTCGAACGCAAACCGAAACTCTTTTACAGAAAAACTACTGAACGAATCTGGCTGAAATTTGGTAGGTAAACAGATTAGAACCTGTATTAATCCACAGGCTATTTTTTTCCACGCTCGCGAGCCAGTTGCGGCTTCACTGCGGGACTCTGCACCCTCGAGAAGGTCATAGAAACGTTGTCCACTCGGGTGAAGCCGCGGGCAACAGCTAGAAGAACATATTGACCCAAAGCGTCACGTTACGAAATGAAATTTCAGCTTAATAGCTGTAATAGTCTTTGAGCAAAACGGCTGTGGTCAGACAGACGGACATGGTAGTTTGAGTACGGACGGAAAAATGTAATCAATTGTCACCCATCAAGCAAACGTCTTTTCTATAAAATGTGGACACCTAAGGATGTGTGCAAAACGACCTTATACATATTTTAGAATGAGATGTATGTAGGTTTGCTCGCGATGTTTTCTTTCACTGTCAAAGCAATCGGTAAGTAAATACACGTAACTCATTGGTACATTGGCCGCCCGGATTTGAACTTAAGACCTCTGGTTTGGAGGACAAGCCATTACCGTTGAGCCACCTTTTTTTTATTCGCAATTGGTAAGCCCTTGGCATCATCTCACCTGATGGTAAGTGACGATGATGCCGAAGATGGAAGCGGGCTTACCAAGATTCCCCAACGCAATGGGGATCTGGTTATCTTATCTTCAAGGCGGAACACATCACCTACGGTTTTAAGACAGATTTTTGATATTTTTGACGTCAATTACAGATGTTTTATCTTACAAGCGCGGGTTGGCCATACTTGTGTGTGTGCATAATATTGTCTTTGCGTGCGTAAGCTCGGGAGCTTTACAATAGCGCACACAATAGACGCAACTTATAAACTCACAATAGCGAGTGTCGATACGCATTACACACACAAGTATGGCTAACCCGCGCTCGTGAGATAAAACATCTGTATACTCCTAAACGATAGAAAATCCAAGGTTGAAAAAAAAAATTTATTGTTGATGACGTCAAAGTCAAAACCTATTAGAAACACGATTGAGCAGTCTTGGCTCGATAGGAAAAAACCCCTAAGATAGGTCTACACCGTTACTTTCAACTCTAGTTATGACTCTAGTTTAGCCTTGCCGCCAAATATCAATGTTGATATCATTGGTGTGTTCCGGCATGAAGATAAGATAGCCAGTTTCCCATTGCGTTGGGGAATCTTGGTAACCCCGCTTCCATCTTCGGCAACATCGTCACTTACCACCAGGTGAGATGTTGTCAAGGGTTTACCAATTGTGAATAAAAAAATAATAATAATAATATTTTGAACTATAAATTATTTAAAAAAAATTATGATAATACAAAGTGAAAAATTTTATTGTTTTTTATACTTTTAAATTGAAACTGAACGAAAAAACATTGAAAGAGTGCAAAAGTGCGGTTATTTTCTTTACTCTCTACACGTAAAGAAAAAGACAGAGACCACTGTTCCAATCAATATCTCGCCTTAAGAGACATAAGAAAATGTAGTCTCAGACATGAAACCACGGAAGAACATTGAAGTTTTATTTCTGTAAACCGTTTAAAATAACCGTCGTTATTCCTTCACCGTTTCCAGATTACTGGTAGTCTTTTTAAACGTTTAAACTTTTCTCTAAGGCTAATTAGAGACAAAGAATCTGGGTCAAGCAACCCCTTTTAATCCTTCCCGGGACAAAATTACACGGGAAACTAGTTTGAAACGCTCTGCTCTAATAGGGCCTTTTAAATACTAAGGAAAAAAATAAAAACAAATAAACATCTTTGAATAATCTTTTAAGGAAAAGTTGGGAGCAGTGTAAGTACGAGTTATAGACGAGGATAAAGCATAAAACCTCTTTTATAGGTTAAACTAGCCTTTTCCCGCGGCTTCGCCCGCGTGGACATCGTTTTTATGACTGTCTTTGAGGGTTAGTGAGCGTGGCTCGGGCTATTCTGATTAGCAGTCTATTTCACTTCCCACGCCACTCCCTCAACCAATCTATACAAAAAATCACTTCAATTCGTTGCTCCGATGCGACGCTGAAGTGCGCGAGCGTGGAAATAAGTTTTCTCCAGATCCCTCGGGAACTATTTCAGGATATTCTCATTAGTAAATTATGTGATGTCCCACCTCAACGATCTGTGTGCAAAAAATCACAACAATCCATTTTTCCGTTGCGATGTTATAGAATTAACCAAAGGAACTGCATCGGACTATGTTATTTTTACGAAATAATAATTTTCGAAAAACCTTAAAACTTTTAGATAAAAACTTTTAATGTTGCATTGTCACCTGATTGATATACATGTGTGATTCCACTCGAACAAACATACATACATTGCAAATTAAATAAAAGCTTGTAAAATGTAGCCTGTGTCCTTCCCAGTGACATATGCTACATGCATCTGCTAAATTGGTTGAGGTGTTGGAGCAGAAAAAAGTAAAAAACAAACACATTTTCACATTTATAATATTAGTAAGGATGTTAGTTATAATTGCATAAAGATATCCAGTTTCGAGTAGCTTACGTAGCTACGACATTATTTATTTTGTATGTCGTTAACAACCAATAACGTCCTGGGGCACTGGTCTCTTCCCAAACTCGAAAAGGTGAACCCATACCACACCCCGGACACTGCGTGCAAACGGTCGTGAAATGACATTTCTAAAAACAAATGACGGAGCAAACGAAATCACGGTGAAATTCCATACGTTCGAGAACCAAACTGTATCAATCTGGGTGACGAGGGGGTGAGGTCGCAGTTTAGAGAGCGGCAGGGAGTGTCCATACTGTGTGTTAGTACTAATATATATACTTTGGCCATACCCTACACACAAGGCCAAGTCCGGATTGGTGGAGGTTGTAGGGCTAGTAGCAGACCCTTCTGTCAGAAGTTTCCAAGCCGCCTACGCCTATAAGACCCTGGCTGATACCGCTAAACGACTGCAAAATACTGATAGTTGCCGGCACTAACGGCTTACGTACCTTGCGGAACACGGAAACGGTCGAGATAAATGCCACTTACAAAGATCTTAGTAGACTAGGCGCGGCTTAAGAGTCTCCAGGAGGCTCGAGTTTCCATACAAACGTAGTTACGCTTTAATACAAAAACTACATGCCGAATTGAATCCAAACTTTGTAAATATATAGAGTAGACACATATCGATGTTTGTAATTAGTTTTCATAGCAGTAAATTTTAACGTAACTAAACGGAAGCTTAAATTAGTTTTGTACTGAAAGTTTGAAACTGCTCTTTTTTCCGTTTTATATTAGTACATCGTAAACTAAATACAAACATCGATATGTGTCTCCTCAATATGTTTGCAAAGTTTGGATTCAATCTGGCATGTAGTTTTTGTATCAAAGCTGAACTACGTTTGTATGGGAACTCCAGCTTCCTGGCGGCCCGTAAAGCAGTGGCATGCCATGAATCCGGTAATTGGCTACAGGCTCTGCCCTTGCCGCACTTATAGGAACATTCCTGGACGACAATTCACTGCGTATTGCAGTGGTGCTCAGACTTGGAAGCAAGGTGAATGAGCTGCGTGCGTATAGGCTGTGCAAGCGTTCTTTATTTATATTTTTTATTCAAATTGGTAAGCCCTTGGCATCATCTCCCTGATAGTAAGTGAAGATGATGCCGAAGATGGAAGCGGGTTTGCCAAGATTTCCCAACGCAATGGGGAACTGGCTATCTTCTCTTTAAGCCGAAACTCATCAATATTTTGTTATCATTGATGTTTGGCGGCAAGACTCTAATCTAAGTCTTTATGGTGGTAGCTAGCCAGGCGGGCTTAGAAAATGCCCTTCCACCAACCAAACCGAGTGTTACAAAGTTAGACTTTGCCGGAAATCGAACCCGCGAACTCCTGTTATGAAGCTAATGGACTTAACCATTACGCGGCGTAATGGTTAAGTCCATTGGATTTTTTTTAACGTGAAGAAACTAGCGGCGCCATCTAGTATGATGATACGGAACCCTTTGTGTGCGGTTCTGACTCACACTTTACCGGTTTTATTTATGATTTGATGTTTTACTTCAGTATATTAGTACTATAATAACACCAAGTTTCACGCTTTTATGTATTACCGTTTTTACGACAGAGCTAAATCAAAAGTACCTACAAAATACCTATAAAAACAGTTTTTTTTTGAGTGGAGGCCCTGATTTTTTTTATAACTTTTAGTTAGTTGTTGGTTTAGCGGCTTTAGAAATATACATTTTGTAAAAATTTCAACTTTATACCTATAACAGTTCCAATTCCTCACTAAATTACAGCAAAGTATCGTGTTTGGGCTCATTGGAATAGTCTCAATGAACATGTGTTAGGTAGATCATGGTAGCCTTGACCTGATGCTGATATTGGAATTTGCAAGATACCCAACTTCTCACCCACTTACAGGCAGAGGTAAAAAAAGGAAATATACTTCGTTCCTTTTATATCTAATGACAGGTCCAATTGATTTCATGTTTACAGTGATAAAATACATTTAATTGCAGCTTGAAACAAGGAATTTGAGCAACCTCCACAGGTTTGTTCGATTCAGAATAGACTATATTTCGTGTCGCAATTTCGTGTTTCATCCCCGCAAGTATTTTTGTAAATGTGGGGATAGATTTTCGATTGTAGCGTAATAATATGTAAAGTTTGAAAACCAAGAAACAAAACTAAAATTAAAATTTTAAAACACCCCCGGCAAAAACCTCAAAAAATTAAAATATTATGTATTGGCTCTTTAAGTTCAATATAAGTAATAATATTTTGATCCAATGATCCAAGAGTCGTCGCGCAGGAGGACCGCTAAGTTAATAAAATTAAAACTGATTAATTGCAACTGATTTACTAAACAACTACTAATTACCTTAATACAACTAGTTACTAATAATTTCATAACTTAGCAGTCCCCCTACGCGACTTACTCTTGGATCAAAATATTACTACTTATATTAAACTTAAGAGGCCAATTCAATTTATTATTTAATTTTTACTATTTAGAGGTTTTTTCGGGGGTTTTTTATATTTTTAATTTAAGTTTTAATAAATGAAATAGTTCTTTCTAACAACATATTTTTGTTAGGTGTGCCGTTCCTAATATGCATGGTGTAACAAATTGGTAAAGATCCCGTTAACTGGGGGTTTTACTCATCATACTGAACAACATTCCCCAAGCAACCCATAGTCAATTCTAAAAAAAAATTTGACCCTTAATACAAAAAAGCACAAAATTGGTCGATCAGCTGATCTATTTGTATGAAGAGTTATTTTTTATGCGATTGCAACAAAGTAATAGAAACAAAAGTTGTTCAGTATTATGAGTAGAAGCCCAGTTAATGGGACCTACACCTGTATAACTTGCCAAAGTCGTTAAGAACGTGTCCCTGGTGTTTCTAAACAAATTAGACCTAGGAAAACGACTGAGGGTTTTTTGATATTTATTTTTTTTATTCACAATTGGTAAAATATTTTTTTTATTTGTCTAAAACACAATTTTGTTAAGAAATATTTTTTTTAAATAAGGCGTCACGTTATAGTTTTGCTTTAGCCTCATTGATGATCCTATTTTACAATTTTCATTAGTTTAAAATTTAAGGTATAACAGACTTTTTCTTCTAGGTAAAGTTTTTTGAAATTTCAGTTGGAGGCCAATAGTATTCCATAATTTATTTTGGCGCATTCGACTACTCTACTTTACTCTGCGCATTCAAAAGTCCCGACCACTTTTTCTCAGTGACGATAGCAATAAGTTAGAACTGCCCTAGCTCTAATAATAAATTGTACAGCCAGGCTGTACATACTTTTTCGAGAAGCCTTCACCGTCTGGCGTAGTCGGGAATTTAAAAATAAAACACCAATAAACATTACCTTCATAATTTCAGCTTATATACGTCCCCATCGAGGGGCTCGATCCTACCCTGAATTAGGGCGATCGGGCCTTAGTCGAACACGCGGGCCCAGTGCGGGCTAGTCGACTTAACACACAACCTGCCAGTTTCTTCGCAGGCGTGTGCAGATTTCCTCACGATGTTTTCCTTCACCGTAAGAGCGTCGGATAAACGTCCATATGAAATCGAAATTCGAAAAAACGTTGGTACGTGGCAGGATTCGAACCAAGACCTTCTGCACAGGAGGTAGCGGCACTTACCATTACGCCACCGACGCTCCTAAATATTACCTTAACTAGTAGTAATATAAAGAGGTGTATTAGATTTGTAAAAAAAATATAAATCATTTAGATTTGTATGGAATAAACCTTGTTCGGTTATTTTCTGGAATAATGAACTATTTAGTGCAGTAGGTCTTATTAAGTCCACTTGTTCATAGTTTCATTAAAAATATTAATGTAATTTTTCAGAAAAAGTAACACACAACTTAGATTGATATGGAAGGTACCTTATTCAGATTTCTCGCGGATTCACTATTAAAAGTTATAGTAACGTACAGAGTTTCATCCAAATCTTTAGAGCCATTTTTTAGAAAAATTAAAAAGTGTTTTTTTACTAGGCAACCCTAAAAAATCAAGATAGAGGAAATTCGAAAAAACCAACCAAAATTTGTCTAGTAGTTTGGTAACTAGAGCACCGGACGAACGCACAGACACACACGCACATTGTTTTTTTTTTTTAATAGATTCTCAGTATAAGACAATCGATCCCTACCAAAATCTCCACTTCGAGTTTTTTACCATCACAGTACCTTCTTCCCTCCTTCGTCCCTCGTACATAAAAATGAGTTCTCAACACGCATCCCCTAGATGTAGCTGCAATTTAGACCTTACTGCATATTTGAGCATTCTTCTAGCCAAGACTTCTCAAAGTGTGGACTGTATAGACTACAGGCCTCGATGAATTTTTGCCAAGAATAGAATAGAATAGAATGCTTTATTTGCTTTTAAATAGTGTAAGTATAAAAGGCCTTACAATAGTTTTAGTATCACATATTTAGCTACTTTAGTGTTATTAGCATTCAAGTATTTTTTATGAGTACAAAAATAATAAAATTTATAATAAGTCTAAGTAATTAATCAACTCTTTCCAAATTCCTAATTCAAATAAAATAATGATACCCTACAGATAAACATTGCTTATGTTTTAGAAAATCGTCAATGGAATAAAACATGTTCTGAAGAAGCCACTCACGCACTTATGTGGTATTTTATTGTTCTATACCTTAGTATTTAGATTATTACATTTGCTGCTTTAGTATAAAATAAAATCATCATCATCATTACAGCTCATATACGTCCCCACCGAGGGGCTCGAGCCTACCCTGAATCAGGGCGATTAGGCCTTAGTCGACCACGCGGGCCCAGTGCGGTTTGGTCGACTTCACAAACAACCATCGAGTTTCTTCGCAGGCGTGTGCAGGTTTCCTCACGATGTTTTCCTTCACCGTTAAAGCAATCGGTAAGTATGTACGTAAGTTTTTGAAAAACTCATTGGTACATTGGCCGTCCAGATTTGAACCCGGTACCTCTGGTTAGATGGACCGAGTCGTTACCGGTTGAGCCACCGACGCTTTGTAAAAATAAAATAAAATACACATTTTTAATTTTAAAGCTTTAGAAGTATCGCAGCAGTTCCTTCGTTACTAATATCATATTTGGTATACCCCTCATAAGATTTCGTCAGTTTTGGGAAAATTCAAGGATTTTAACTACTCTAAAAAGTTGCCCACCTGACCACTAAGAAAACGCCTTTTTTCTATTTAATGGTACATAGCATGGTTCATGTATAATGTCAATAACTGTTATTGGGGACACCCGTTGTTATTGAACAATAAATAATAATAATAATAATAGCTAATAATAATAAGAACATATAAAGACATGCCATTAGGTCAATGAAAATAAAATAAAACTTTTTTTCCGTAAAAATTGGCACTGAACTACAAATACTGAATCATACTTAAACCAGATTTATGGATATGTGGCGCTGAGCTTGCTTTATGAAACCCGCGCCTTCGCTGTATAAAAATCAAATAAAAGGGATGATGACAGCATCAGAAATAAATTATGAACACTTGATCACTAAATTGCCTTCCTACTTAAACTTCGGAAAATCTTACTCGTTTTGTTTTCCATCAAGTCTTCGATTTTTAATTTACCAAAATCACAAAATGAGTACATAAATGACACTGCCAAACTATGACGTCACGTCTAGGTATTTCAAACAATTTTTAGAACAAAATGTCGTATTTGACAGATGAAAGTATATCAGATGACTAGCATTCGTCATCCCTATTCTGTAGAAACAAATGTCCAAGTCCTTTACGCTTCTCTTCAGCTATCCCTGAATCGTATGCTTTGTCAAAGTTTGACAATCACCGTTTTATCTCAATTGAATTCCCCAATTTGCATTCTTTATTTCAAACAAATGGCTCTGTAGGATCCAATTGGATGATATAAATCTATGTGCCGTAGCGCAAATGAGGGAGCACAAACAGAGGCATGGTCATTTCCAACCTTTTTAACCCTATTGATATCTCTTTTACTCTTTTACTACAATGAAAATAATAGACGAGCAGCGAATTCGACATTCACGAAATAGACGTCGGGCGAAATGGATGTAGAAGTATGGACCTGCAGCCTCGACGCGTCCTTCGTAACGCGTCTAAGCTCGCACGAGTAAATAATTAATAATAGGAGGACAAGGGGGGGACAGGGTTCATAAAATGAAAATAGGAATTACCAACAGCAACACAGCTTTGTTAAATTTTTATTGATTGTGACTAAATGATAACACTAAAGTAAAAAACAGGTAAAAAACAAGACGAAGATGACAATCAGAATACAGGAATCGAAAAATGACAAAATTTTGTAATTGTAACATAGTTTTGTAATTGTTTTTTTTGTAAAACATTTTAAAAATAAAAGATTTAAAAGAACTTAAAAAGTATGACTTCGTCACAGACCTTGCGCGGAATGGACGTGGGGAAAAATAGACCTACAAAACCGACTAAACATTCGAGGAATTCGCAGTTTTACTTTTATGAACATCTGTTGGTCGAGTTCATAGTAATTTTATCGCACGTACATTATCACTGAAACTTTGAAAATAACACAATACTAATTGACAATACTAAAAACCGGCCAAGTGCAGGCCAGGCTCGCGCACCGAAGGTTCCGTACTACCACACATTATTTATGATTGCTTAGACTAAGAAGCTTGATTTTTTTACAGCTCAAAGGGACCTAGACCTAAATGTGCGTTCCTGAGAAAAAGGGTCCTAACCGACAGACAGACGGAAAAACAAAGTGCTGCTAAAATGCTTTGCCTTTTGAGGTACGGAACCCTCATCATCATATCGGCTCATATACGTCCCCACCGAGGGGCTCGAGCCTACTCTGAATTAGAGCGATCGGGCCTTAGTCGACTACGCGGGCCCAGTGCAGGTTGGTCGACCTCACACACAACTTTAGAGTTTCTTCGCAGGTGTGTGCAAGTTTTCTCACGATGTTTTCCTTCACCGCTAAAGAAATCGGTGAGTAATATGTACCTACGTAAGTTCCGAAAAACTCAGTGATACATTGGCCGTCCAGATTTTAACCCAGTATCTCTGGTTAGTAGGACCGAGTCGTTACCGGTTGAGCCGCCGACGCTTCAACCCTAAGAACGGAAAAAAACGGAACCCTAAAAACGACAAATACCTTCTGAGTTTTTTTTTTCTTTTCATGACCTTGTGCTTAATTTCTATCTATTATGTAAAAAAAAATGTTCCACAGTAACAAATTCATTACAAACCAAGGGATCAACAAAAAGTTTAACCGCCTCCGTGGCATAATGGTTAGCCATTCGCTTCACACCAGGAGGTCGCGGGTTCAATTCCCTGTGGGGTCAACTTGTAAGACTCGGTTTGGTTGGTGGTAGGGCATTTTCTACCCGCCTGGCTAGCTACCACTATCTTATCTAACTCTTGCCGCCAAACATCAGTGTTAACTACATTGATGTGTTCCGGCATGAAGATAAGATAGCCAGTTCTCCATTGAGTTGGGGAATCTTGGTAAGCCCGCTTCCATCTTCGGCACATCGTCACTTACCATCAGGTGAGATGATGCCAAGGGCTTACCAATTGTGAATATAAAAGAATATAAAAAAGTCTCATTTTAGCGGATCTTAATTGAATGGCACAAAAAGTAAGAAAAAAAAACTTCTTTTTTATCATTCTCAGTTGGTAAGCCCTTGGCATCATTGTTTGCCTTCTTCTCTTCTTTTGTTCTATTTTATTTATATTAATTATTTTAAATACGATTCACATAGAATCAACAATTGCAAACCAAGGGATTAACAAAAAATCTCATTTTAGCGGATCTTGATCAAATATAAATCGAATGGCACAAAAAATTAGAAAAAATATCATTTATTCTTTACTTCTTCTTTTCTCTCCTTTCTACTTTATTTATCTTATATATATATTACGATGCGTACAGAATCCACAGATAACGAGACAAGTCTAGTAATTAAGTAGACAAATTTGTTTTTTGTGCCCTGACAGTGATCATCATATCAGCCGAAGGACGTCCAATGCTGGACATAGGCCTCCCCCAAGGATCTCCACGACGACCGGTTCTGCATGTGCACATAATTGACTCTTCTTCATTTTTTATAATGAATAAAAAATGTGAATTAAATTTATTTTTTTTCACACCACACTTTTGGTCGATACCGATTTTTTATGTTCATCTAATCTCAAAGAGTGACATATCAAAAAAAAAGTTTTTTAGTTGACATTTTTGATTCAACGTTTTGTTTATTTAAAAAATCAGTAATTAGCAAGAGACGACCATGAAGAAAAGTACAATCTAGGCGACCGAGCGTTGCTCCAAGTCTGCTAGGCGTTTAGACTAACAGTTTTTTTTATTATTTTTTTTTATTCACAATTGGTAAGCCCTTGGCATCATCTCACCTGATGGTAAGTGACGATGATGCCGAAGATGGAAGCGGGCTTACCAAGATTCCCCAACGCAATGGAGAACTGGTTATCTTATCTTCAAGCCGGAACACATCAATGTTGTTAACACTGTTGTTTGGCGGCAAGACTTAGATAAGATGGTGGTAACTAGCCAGGCGGGCTTAGAAAATGCCCTACCACCAACCAAACCCAGTCTTACAAGTTGAGCCCGCCGGAATCGAACCCGCGACCTCCTAGTGTGAAGCGAATGGACTAACCATCACGCCACGGAGGCGGTTATAATTGTGATATTTATGTGTTGAAACCTTTGATCATAAATAGTTAAAACTAATTTTCTCATGAATTAACCTATCTTGATAAACTTTGAATGTAAAACGTTATCTAAATACAAAATTGCACCCAGATCGTTACAGCTGTTTCCTAGAAACCATTGCTCACTTAAATTAAGATTTTTATTAACTATGTAATATCTATTTACTTTTACCCGACTTATAAATCTATATATTTTTACCCGACTTTTCAAAAAGGAGTTTTTCGGATGTATCGTGTGTATGTCTGTTTCTTTGACTGAGTCTGAATCCTAAACGATTTTCGAGTGCGAGGTGTCGTTAGATTCGTCTTGATCCCGTGGGTAACTTAAAATACATTTTCACCCGTATGCCCAAAAAAATACATTTTCACCCGTGTGCCCAAAAAAATACATTTTCACCCGTGTGCCCAAAAAAATACATTTTCACCCGTGTGCCCCAAAAATACATTTTCACCCGTGTGCCCAAAAAAATACATTTTCACCCGTGTGCCCAAAAATACATTTTCACCCGTGTGCCCAAAAAAATACATTTTCACCCGTGTGCCCAAAAAAGAGGGGTAATTATCATAAAGAGGAGCTTTTCAATTATATTGGTTATTATTTTCCATGAATCGTATCAACTCATCATTCTTATTTTAAGGAACATTATATATTACTAGCTGTTTCCCTCGGCTTCACTCGCGTGAACAACGTTTCTATGACTTTTCGAGGGTGCGCAGTGCGCAAGCCTCCAGTGGCTTGCGAGCGCGAAAAAAAGTAGCTTATGTATTAATCCAGGTCCTTATCTGTCTATCTACCAAATTTCAGCCAGATCCGTTTAGTAGTTTTTGCGTAAAAGAGTAACAAACTTACATCCATACAAATATAAGTATGATTCTACATACTTGGACCGCTTGAAGATTTATACTTACATTTACCCGTCTCAAATGTGAGGGATCAAAGAAATATTTCACAAGTTTCATACCATGTTTTAGATAATGACGAAACCCACATCACAATAATCAAATATATCGAATTCGGACCCAAACATCGTTCTTTCAGACACACTGAAAAGTTGGGAAAGATAAAACAAAAGGGAATGGGTTTATTGTCCCGCTGAGAGAAGTGAACCCTTTTAAAGGGCAGAGGGCCGAAACGAGTTCGTATTGTCAAAACCGGGAAAACTCTAAGGTCGTGAATTTTTTATGTGGCCTATGTCGGCACCACAAAAGGCTTAGCGTACGGAGCTGATAATTTTGATACTTCGTTACTCAGATTGGTACAATTTTTTTTTTTAAAAGTACTTAAACACAAAATGCAAACACTACCACTGGACTAAAGGGTCAGTCACACTTGCTTATAAATCAATATTTTAGAAGTTATACATACTAATAAAATACAGAGCGTCGGTGGCGTAATGGCAAGGGCTGCTAACTCCTGTCCGGGAGGTCGTGGTTCGATCCTGCCACGTACCAATGTGATTTCGAATTTAGATTTCATAGTACGTTTAAGCGTCGGTGGCTCAACCGGTAACGACTCGGTCCATCTAACCAGAGGTACCGGGTTCAAATCTGGACGGCCAATGTACCAATGAGTTTTTCAAAAACTTACGTACATACTTACCGATTGCTTTAACGGTGAAGGAAAACATCGTGAGGAAACCTGCACGCGCCTGCGAAGAAACTCGAAGGTTGGGTGTGAAGTCGACCAACCCGCACTGGGCCCGCGTGGCCGACTAAGGCCTAATCGCCCTGATTCAGGGTAGGCTCGAGCCTCTCGGTGGGGACGTATATGAGCTGTAATGATGTACGTTTATCCGATGCTCTTATGGTGAAGGAAAACATCGTGAGGAAACCTGCATACGCCTGCGAAGAAACTCGAAGGTTGTGTGTGAAGTCGACCAACCCGCACTGGGCCCGCGTGATCGACTAAGGCCCGATCGCCCTAATTCAGTGTAGGCTCGAGCCCCTCGGTGGGAACGTATATGAGCTGATGTAATACATACTAATAAATATTATTAAAGATCCAGACACAAAGCCACCAAACATGCTCGTCACACGAATGTTTGCTCTGGGAAGGCATCGAACCTACAACCCTTTGCAGGTTTTTTGTTTTTACTTTATCGTAAAATGATAGGTAATAAGTGAATGAAGTAAAGGTCAAAAAAAAAGTTCTTGAGAAGTGAGAGTCGTAAATTAGTGATAGGTTTAGGTAATACGTAAGTGAATAAGTACAAATACTTCAATAAAGTAAAAGGTAAACAAATTATTATTATTATTATTACTATTATTATTATTAAAATAACAAATAATAAAAACCGACCAGGAGTTCAGTTCGTTCAGTTCGTACTCGCACTAAAGAGGCCGAACTTAATAAAAAAATATGGCGCTCTCGATAATGTCTTTTGATTGAAATGAATAAGTGTTATTGTTGTAGAGTGCGTTTCATCCAATAGTTCATATTGTTCGACACTCAGCGATAGCTAGGTGCAGTTAATAATACATTAAAAGTTCAGTATATCGTACATATTATTTTATAAATATATTTCACAACACAAAATGGTTTAAGGCTTAGCACGGTATAGAGAACAGAGACTAGTGTTGCCAGAATTCATTACAATTTAATATGTCTCTGACACATATTATGACGTTATGCATAGAAAATGTATGCAAAACAGACAGGTTAGCCAACATGACGTCATATGGACTATTTGATGAAACGCACTCTACTCGTGTGAGGAGGTTTGGTGGTATAGTACTAATCCCACTTGCCAGGATTTTTTGTGATTGTATAGTTACATTGAAGTCATTAGATCCTTGTAAAGCTCTTGACTTCACTTAAATTATATAGATACGTATCTGATGTACCTACTCCAGGACTTGCCAACGACATCACGTCAGAAACCAATCTAAAATCGAGATTTTTATCGTTTGATTCCAGACGATATTCAATTTCGCTTAGGTCCAATCCCTCGAAATTCAATACTTTGAAAAATAGAAAATTATTTTAAGTTACTGGTTTGGATTTCATTTTTATTTAATCTTATTACTATCATAAAGTAAGCTGATCAAATTGTATATTGCAACTATTCATTGAAAAATAGGGATGACGAATGCTAGTCATCTGATTTACTTTTTATCATCTATCAAAAACGACATTTTGTTCTAAAAATGTTTGACATACCTAAGCGTGACGTCATAATTTTGCAGCGTCATTTTTATTATTTTTATTATTATTATTACAGCTCATATACGTCCCCACCGAGGGGCTCGAGCCTACCCTGAATCAGGGCGATTAGGCCTTAGTCGACAGTGCGGGTTGGTCGACTTCACACACAACCTTCGAGTTTCTTCGCAGGCGTGTGCAGGTTTCCTCACGATGTTTTCCTTCACCGTTAAAGCAATCGGTAAGTATATGTACGTACGTTTTTGAAAAACTCATTGGTACATTGGCCGTCCAGATTTGAACCCGGTATCTCTGGTTAGATGGACCGAGTCGTTACCGGTTGAGCCACCGACGTCATTTATGTACTCATTTTGTGATTTTGGTGAATTAAAAATCTAAGACTTGATGGAAAACAAAACTAGTAAGGTTTTGCGAAGTTTAAGTAGGAGGGCAATTTAGTGATCAAGAGTTCATAATTTATTTCTGATGCTGTCGTCATCCCTAGTCAAACAATTTTTTTCATTGCATCATTTCTTTGCAGTCCCCTCTTCGTGGTTTCAGATTACAGCTCAAATAAAACGATTACAAATATCTCGATCCATTTCGCAAGTGGTTGTAGAACTTTGACCCCCACAATTAAATTGAACCAACAAATCACGATTAATGCCCTTGTTCGTCTCATCTCATTATGTCGGCATTTGATTAAAATTCACCCTCCAAGTTTCGTCTGTCTTGGGGTCTATTTGTACTTGTGCGCCTTTGCTTTCGAATTTATACTTCGAGTATGTAAAGCGGATAATTTTCGAAAGTGTTTTCACAAAGAAAGTGTTTACGAGGAACAAATCGATGCGACATGCACATTTCATGTCTGCATTGCATAGGTACTCATCCCAGAAATCAAGCACACAATCGGTCGGCCTAGTTTTAAAATTTTTTTATGAAGATTCAAAATTGGAGCTACTTGTTTTAACCTATTTATTTAAAAACTGGGGCAACCAATTAGACAGACGTTTTATCGAGGCAGAATACTGGGCAAGAAAAGTTAATGATACAAAGATGATGAATAAAACCCACAATTACCTTTCAACTGAATTAAAAGATGGAATTCAAAATTAGAACAAAATACTATGCAGTTCTTAAAAAAAAGCTTTTTTTTCGGCTAGACCTCTTATTATCATAAAGCCACTCAGACATATCATCCAATCCAATTGCTACTGAATAAATTTTTCCTGTGCATGCTTTTGTCAGATTCATTGCTAATCTTGCACACAAACATAAAAATTAACAATGCATACTGCCACATCGAATCCTGTCAAGAAGTACAAGTCGATAGCAAAAGCACCCAAATATGAACATCCCTTAACTAGTGCTCGAATCTTGTTATTGTCACATTCCAGGACGGAGGCGTCTTTCCAAGTTGCTTCGAAATTAGCTGGAAAGACGTAAGATATTTAACTTTTTATTTACGTTTATGTCAATTTTTTTTTAAATATTCCAAAATATTGTGTGTCCGACAAAGAAAAATTTAACATAGATATGCAATAGACGGCGATATATCTTTGTAAGGTACAAAGATATATCTATCATGGAATATCAAAGAAACGGCAGTTTATTTTTTAGATAACATTAATAGTAATTTAAACTTCATTATCGTCAATAACGATTTTTGGGGTTCAGCTTTTAAAAGTGGCTTAGTATAGCTACTTTCGTCGTGTCCTTCCATCTATCTAGCAATGTGTCACAGGTCTGTACCTTTTGAACCGTAAGGTAGCCAGCCAATTCACTATTATTATAAAAGTACAAATTACACATTTATTAATACTCCTTATACAGGATCGTTTAAAAACGGCCATTTAGTGCGTAATCCTCCGCTTTCTACGAGTATGCGGGTCTGACTAAGATTGATGAGTCAGCTGGGTCAGTGCCGACTTAGTCCAAATCCGTCAGATTATGACGGCATAAAGGGAGACTCATAGTAGGTGTTCGAAATACGAGTTGTTTGGTAAACTGTACGCACGCTTTCTTATTAAGAAAGAAGCTTTTCGACCTCAGTTTCGCCCGCGTGATGGATATCGTTTTTGTGACTGTCTTTGAGGGTGTAAGAATCGCGATCTGCATATTCAAATTTTTTATAAACAAAAACAAAAGAAATTAAAAATTTATTTAAAAACTACTGCTTAAAAACATTATCCCTCGTTTTTGGGAAGTCGGGTAAAATGCATCTACATAATCACGGAATTGAGAGAAATTTAACGACACCTCGCTCTCTCAAATCCATCAAGCCGTTTAGAAGATATTGTCGTGGAAATCCTTAGGGGAGGCCTATGTCCAGCATTGGACGTCCTTCGGCTGATATATGATGATGAATGAGACCAGAAAACAGTACACTCCTTTTTTGTGGGCAGTCACTTAAAATCCTTTCTTAGTATTCAGCGTTACGTTATTTAAGGAAATCCTGTATGATAAAACTTCAGCCGACTTGAACTGCCTCCTGGCAGCTCTGGAAGGAACCGTTAGTGTCACTTCTTGAATGACACAACCCCTCTCACTAGCACATCTAATGTGAATAACCAAGCGGCCGCTCCCATCAGGAGCTCTCCGCGCTGTCCCCTTAGCGTGAAAATTTCGCACAAGGGCTGTGCCCCGCCGCATGCTGCCCCGCAAGTACCCTTCCGTTGCTCTGCGTAAGTACATTCGTTGCGCTACTGTAAGCGCTATATTGTAAAACTGTGGTAGGGCGGTCCTATTTTGGAAGCGAATACGTGACTCAGATAACGAACTACTGCGTGTTGTGAGCACGGACCTTTTCGCAAAGGGTTCTGACACACTGGTCGATGTTACACCAGAGTCCTTATAGGAATAATTTGCTAATTCAATGTTTTTGTAAACTTTAACTATTGAACGATATCAATTATGGGTTTTAACCTTTTTTTTATTTAGGCTGTGCTTTATCCATTATTGTCTGCCGTCTGTTCTTAGATTTTTATCCAGTAGATAAAGACTAAAGAGTACCTAAAAAGTTAGGTACGTCAATGATTTCTTAACCTACTTCGGATCAGTGACGTGAAAAAAAATGTTTATGTTTAGAGGAGAGGTAAAAAATATTTAGGTGTAGAGAAAAGAAGATCTGGAAGGAGAGAATGGAGATCTTGTGTGGAGAGGTAAAAGATATCGAAAGTTCGAAAGTGTCGAGCTTACCCTAAATTAGGGCGATCGGGCCTACATTAAATTAAGGCGATCGGGCCTTAGTCGACCACGCGGGCCCAGTGCGGGTTGGTTAACTTCACACACAACGTTCGAGCTTCTTCGCAGATGTGTGCAGGTTTCCTCACGCCGTTTTCCTTCACCGTAAGAGTGTCGGATAAACGTACATATGAGATCGAAATTCGAAAACACAATGGTACGTGGCAGGACTCGAACCACGATCTCCCGGATAGGAGGTAGCGGCCCTTGCCATTGCGCCACCATTATCAATGTCTCACACAAATCAACAAAAAGAAAATATAACACTCACTATATAAATATAAATAATCTGCGTCTGTATGGGAGGTATACCTAGCTTACTCGGATTTTTCCTGAATAATTAACTACCCAGTGCAGTAGGCCTTTTTAAGTCCTAGTTATTCACAAATTTTCATTAAAATCGTTAGAGCCGTTTTTGAGAAAAAGTAACAAACAATCTGGATTATTGTGGGAGGTATCTTATTACGATTTTCCTTGGAATAACGAACTACCGCGTGCTGTAGGCCATGTAAAGTTATAGTAGGTAACGTATCTAATTTCGTCAAAATCCTCAGTTTTGAGTAAAAAAATAATAATTGATTTTTTACTATAGTGGCAGCCCTAAAAAATCAAGATATCGCTATCTTGACTTTTTAGGGTTGTCACTATAGTAAAAATATCAATTATTATTAAAAACATAAAAAACGGCTTTGTGATATTAAGATAATATAGACCTAACCCAATTTTTTCCCAAATCCGTCCATTAGTTTGGGAACTAGAGTACTAGACGGACGCACAGACACATGCACACATATTTTTTTTATTTTTTTTGTTTTTGACCCTATATACATATTAGTGTAAGACAATTTAATCCCTCAAAAAATACCTTTTTTTGCCATCACAATACCTTCTTCACTCTTTCTTCACTTGTTAACGCTCGCTCCTTAATAACTCGAAAGTAAAAATATTTCGCGTAATTAAGAAGTTCTTTCCAACCCTTTAAAGTTGAGTATCAATCAAATTAAAGTTAAAAAACAAAGCGAATTCGGTCGATCCAACGACTTTTCCTTTGATCCTAACAGAGCTTACCCCACCCAATACACGTATACCCCGGCCCCACATATGGGGTAGAATTACTGGGTCCGGATCTCGAAGCTTAACAACGCAGTCGAAATCAGCGGTATTTAGCGGAAGCCTTCAAGTCGCACTAATTAAGGGGCGCCCTAACTTTTCATGACATAGAGAAAGGGTCGTACTATATTGGCTGCTATGGCGATAATAGGTGTAAGACTTTGTAAGACTTGTGTAGTTGGTGAAATTCTACCATTTATAAGCTCGCCTGGCTAGCTACCACCGTCCTATCTAAGTCTTACCGCCAAACATCAATGTTGGCAGCATTGATGTGTTCCGCCATGACGATAAGATAGCCAGTTTTCCATTTAGTTGGGAAGGCTTAGTAAATCCGCTTCTATCTTCGGCATTATCATCACTTTACCATTAGGTGAGATAATGTGGGCTTACCAACCGTGGATTTAAGCATACGCTTTTCTGCATGCTTGTCCCACTCAACATAGAAGCCTTAAGGGGGGGCGTCGCTCCGATGTACTTTTAAGGTGGCCCTGCTGCCAAAGTTTAGGGGGAGTTTAGTGGGTAGTGCGATCTTGGGCCTGTGCATATTTATTCATATATAACTTATGTATATAATGGGTATGTATGCATATAGGCGCAGGGCTGTGAGTCCCACATAACCAATCAGCCGGCTGATACTGCGTATGCGTAAAAGCATTCTCCTCCTCCCCTCCACCGCAGTCCGAGTGGAAAAAAAAATAACAGCCTTATACAGTACACTCCTTACTTCGTGGCATATGTCGGAGGCAGATCTTAAAATTCCGACAGATCGCGATCTGCCCAGATGTTCCCAGGCAGATAGTGAAAAGCCCAGGTTTTTTGATCGCATCCGACATGCTAAACGAGCCTAACCTTAAGTATTTTGAGCAGCCCCGCGATGAAATGCCTAGGCATGTCACGATCTGCCTGGGGATTCTGGGTAGATCGCAATCAGCCGGATTTAACTATTTATTCTCACTGTACGCTTGTTCTGGTTAGTTCTGTATTCTAAGGATTATATAAATGACTACCTGTTTCCCGCGGCTTCACCCGCATGGACAATGTTTCTATGACTTTTCGAGGGTGCGCAGTGCCGAGCGTAGACAAAATTAGCCTACGTATTAATCCAGGTCTTAATCTGTCTATCTACCAAATTACAGCCAGATCCGTTTAGTAGTTTTTTCGTTAAGGGTAACAAACATACATCCATAAAATCTTACAAACTTTCGCGTTCATAATATTAGTAGGATTGTATACTTTCGGAAGCGTCGGTGGCTCAACCGGTAACGACTCGGTCGTCCTAACCAGAGGTGCCGGGTTCAAATCCGGAAGCCAATGTACCAATGAGTTTTTCGAAACTTACGTACATATACTCTCCGATTGCTTTAACGGTGAAGGAAAACATCGTGAGGAAACCTGCACAACACACCTGCGAAGAAACTCAAAGGTTGTGTGTGAAGTCGACCAATCCGCACTGGGCCCGCGTGGTCGACTAAGGCCCGATCGTCCTAATTCAGGGTAGGCTCGAGCCCTTCGGTGGGGACGTATATGAGCTGACATGATGATGATGTATACTTTAAGGGTTCTGATTTTTTTTTTGTTTTGCATATGATGAACTGTACAAGATGGAATACTATCTTTACGTCTTCATATTACATCATTGTCTAGTCTATGTAGTTTTACCCTTAGATCCTAAGCCAAGGCTGGCATACGTCCTCTAGACAGATTGTTTGGACAACCGATAGGCGCAAATGGATTAGTGGGGATTACCGACTTGAACTACATTAAGGCGAGTATCCATTATGTAAAGGCTGACATTAAAAAAGTGGCAAATACATGTCGGAACACGCGCTAAGTAGGGTTGCGTAGTCTTTTCAAAAAACAAATTTACGTATTTTTAAAAAATGCAGTTGGTATAGAACATTTTGTATGCAAAATCTATGATTTTTTTACAAATCTAACGGCACTTCTCAAGTTGGTCGACTATTACTCCAACATACTTTGGCGTAGTTAAATTTTAATGCCTACAGCGCGGAGTGTGACTTACTCCTAACGTAACGCCTACGCCGCGTGGCCCCCTAACTGGGGTCAATTCAGTAGTCAGAAGAGATAAGACTTACGCGATAGCAAGAGAGGCATCTTGTAGGTAAATATTACTGTAGGTAATTAGCGCTGTGCGACCTGAATTTAGCGATTCTGTGAGCTATGTCGGTTACTTTAGTTCTCCTGCGGATCTCCTCGTTTCTGATTCGATCACGCAGAGAAACTCCGAGCATAGCACGCTCCATTGCCCTTTGGGTGACCTTGAGCCTTCTTATGAGGCCCATAGTAAGCGACCATGTCTCAGTTCCGTAAGTCATCACTGGCAACACACACTGGTCAAAGACCTTAGTCTTGAGACACTGCGGTATTTGGGACGTGAAGATATTGCGAAGCTTCCCGAACGCTGCCCAGCCGAGTTGGATTCGTCGATTGATCTCTTTCTTGAAGTTGGAACTACCCAGCTGGACTGTTTGTCCCAGGTATACATATTCGTCAACAACTTCCAGTGTCGAGTCTCCAACCTTTAGAGGAGTGGGTGCGACACGGACAGAATCGCTAAACGGAAGTGGCAGTGGGCAGGGCACATAGCTCGTAGAACAGATGGCCGATGGGGCAGTAAAGTTCTCGAGTGGCGACCGCGCACCGGAAAACGTAGCGTAGGCAGGCCTCCCACGCGGTGGACCGATGACCTGGTGAAGGTCGCGGGAAGCCGATGGATGCGGGCAGCGCAGGACCGGTCGTCGTGGAAATCCTTGGGGGAGGCCTTTGTCCAGCAGTGGACGATTTGTGGCTGATATGATGATGATGATGATGACCTGAATTTGCACTTTATTGTGACGCAGCAAGAGTCGCCATTTATTCAAATGATTTTGCGGTGTTAACCTTCTTTTACGTAGTAAATAGTTTTTATTCTTTGCCTAAACTAAGCAAACCTTCTTGGTCGTTATAATTTTCCTTTTGAATTAATTAATTGCTCTACTATGTCAAATACTTTTGAAATTTTCTGAAAAAGCGCGGTTTAGCTGGTAGTAGGTGGAAAACTTAATAATTACTATTTTATTATTATATCAGCTCGTGTACGTCCCCACCGAGGGGCTCGAGCCTACATTGAATCAGGGCGATTAGGCCTTAGTCGACCACGCGGGCCCAGTGCGGGTTGGTCGACTTCACACACAACCTTCGAGTTTCTTCGCAGGCGTGTGCAGGTTTCCTCACGATGTTTTCCTTCACCGTTAAAGCAATCGGTAAGTATATGTACGTAAGTTTTTTTGAAAAACTCATTGGTATATTGGCCGTCCAGATTTGAACCCGGTACCTCTGGTTAGATGGACCGAGTCGTTACTGGTTGAGCCACCGACGCTTTTTTGCTAACTAATCATTTATCTGAAAAATTATTTTAGTAAACCCTCAGTAGTATTGAAAGACCAACGAGTATGCAATGACATCCCACACGACATGGTGATGAGGTAGTGAAAAAAAATCACCTCGCACTTTTCATGTAGGGGAGGTAGGCACATTTTTTTTCTAGATTTATTTTCATTACCTAATATTGATCAAAGATTTGTATAACTGTACCAAATTTCAGCTTTACAACTGTAATAGTCTTAGAGCAAAACGGCTGTGGCTTACTGACGACAACCAGACAGACAGACGGACATGGTAAAACTATAAGTATGACTACTGAACCCTCTTCACATAAACTGACCCAGTCTAGTGGTCAGCGCTCCTGCAAGCTAGTTGGTTCGAATCCCCCCCCCCCCCCCCAGGGCAAACATTCATGTGACGAGCAGATATGTTTTTTATCTGTGTCTGGATGTTTAATATTTTACAAGTGTATGTATTTACTCTTATAATACAAGTACCTAACTATATTAATATCCTTTATTGCACACCAAATACTCGTATACAATAATGAAAAACTTATTAACTAGCTATTTTATGTGTTTAATTTTAGGTGCTTAAGGTGTTTCATTTTGGGTATTTTAGGTGTTCAATTTGGGTACTTTAGGTGTTTTATTTTAGGTATTTTATTTTAGGTGTTTTAGGTATTGTAATTAAATTAGTGTAATATTATTTTTAAGACTAATTATATATTACATGGTGGTAAGGGACGATAATCCTGAAGATGGAAGCTGGCTTACGAAGATTCCCCAACGCAATGATGGCTATTTTATCTTCAAGCCGGAACACATCAATGTTTTTGGCGTTGATGTTTGGCGGCAAGACTAAGATGGTGGTAGCTAGCCAGGCGGGGTTAGTAAATGCCCTTCCACCAACCAAACCGAGTTTCACAAAGTTAGACTCCACCGGGAATCGAACCCGCAACCTCCTGATGTGAAGCTAATGGCCTTAACTATTACGCCATGGAGGTGGTTACATAATGTATGTCTGTTTCTTTGGCCGAGCTTGTAGCCTCAACGGTTTGATTTTGGTGTGCGATGTGATTCGTCATAATGCCGTGAGTATTAATGTCCAAAAAAAAAGTGTTATGTTTTTAATCTTTAATTAAATAGGTTTTGTCATTCTTACTAATCTAACCTGGTATTTTTTTTTCAAGAGACACCTTTGTTGCTAAGGGGGCTTGTACACTTAAAGGTACAAATACAAGGGGTGCTTAAGTACCTACCTACACAACCCAAAGTGTGAGGCGTAAATTGAAACCCCCTAGCTCTGGAAGGAGGAAATAAAAACAGGAACAAAACGAAAATAGGTTAACTTCTCCCGTGGGAAAAGTAAGGTCTCCAATCGTGTTTTTGTACCAACTATGGTGTTGCCATCTTTGAACAAATTGGGTACTGACGGCATCAAAAATAAATTCTGAAATTAAGTTCACGAAATAGTCCTCCTTCTGCAATTTCCAAAAACTTACTTGTTTGGTTTTCCATAAACATTTTCTATTTTGATTTATCAAAAACACATAATTAGTACGTCAACGGCCATGAAGAAATATGACGTCATAGTTCAATATGTCAAACATTTTCAGAAAAAAACCTCGTTTCTGACAGTTCATAAAAAGTATGTCAGATGACTAGTAGGCAAGTAGCGAATTATGCAGGATTTGTAGGATGACGTAGGCAGGTAGGAGTTGAGGTTTTCTTTATTAAACGAATGTAAAACGCGACGCAGTAAAGTTTGACAGTAAAGTGATTCGGCAGTAAAGTTCTCCAGTGGCGACCGCTCACCGGGAGACGTAGCGTGGCCTCCCACTGGGTGGACCGACGATCTGGTTAAGGTCGCGGGAAGCCGCTGGATGCGGGCAGCGCAGGACCGGTCGTTGTGGCAATCCTTGGGGGAGGCCTTTGTCCAGCAGTTGACGTCTTTCGGCTGATGATGATGATGATGAAAACGTGATGACTCTAATAACGTGTATGAATGCCTAAGAAAAACAAAGCCACTAGGTTAGTGCCGTCTGCATGGCCGCATCATTTTTTTTTTGGGTTCCGTAAAGGGTAATCAAAGGGACCCTATTAATAAACCTCTGCTGTCCATCCGTCTGTCTGTCTGTCTGTCAGCGGGCTGTATTTCAAGAACCTTAATAGGTAGACAGTTGAAATTTTACAGAGTACGTATTTTTATTGCCGCTATAGCGACAAATAATCAAAATTAGAAAAAAAACGAAAAACGAAACAAAACAACGTATTTTTTATAGATATTGTAGAGGTATTTTCAATTTAGCTCTATCCTAAAAACGGATAAACATACAACCGTGAAACTTTGTGTGATTACAGTAGATACTGACCTGAAGTAAAAGCCAAGTGTGAGTAGTACTCGCGCTAAGTCCGAACGGAATAAAAAAAAGCGTTCATCTGTCTCTCGTATTGATGTCTTTTATTTGTAATATAAATAAGTATATATCATTGTAATAGTTGAGTGCATAGGTATGGTCAAAGTATATATATTAGTACTAACATACAATATGGACACTCCCTGCCGCTCTCTAGATTGCGACCTCACCCTCGTCACCCAGATTGGTTACAGTTTGGTTCTCCAACGTATAAGATTTCGCCGCCATTTTGTTTGTTTCGTCATTCCTTTTTTGAAATGTCATTTCTGGCCTGTTCTATGAAGTGTCCAGGGTGTGGTATGGTGGTGGAGCGCTTGTCTTAATAGCATTTGGCTGGTATTTTCACAATCCAAAAACAGACAACACCTCAGTTTCGTACGACAAGACGTAAATTGGAAAGGTAGGTAGTGTTTCTAGTTACACAAATAACCTTACCGAAAATGTACAAGTGAAGTTTAGGTCAAATGAACTGCACGACCTCATTCCCCCAGCTCCGTTCCACCTTCGGTCAAAGAGGCGCAGGGAGAGGTTCCACCCCTTAGTTGTTGATATTCAGCCTATACTCGTACGCACGAAGCGTTATGCTTCCTCATTTATTATGCGGACAGCGATGGAGTGGAACTCCTTGCCTGCTTCTGTGATTCCCGACTCCTAAAATTTGAGGATCTTCAAGGCAAGAGTGAAAAGACATTATTTGAGTTTGCGTGTACGATCATCGACTACATCGTCACTTACCATCAGGTGAGATGTAGTCAAACGTACTCATTTTTTTTAAAGAAAAAACCCCTGTTTAAACTACCCCGAATTAACTTGTACTTCATCATGTCAGCTCATATACGTCCCTACCGAGGGGCTCCAGTTTACCCTGATGTAAGGCTATCGGGCCTTCCTAAGTCGACCACGAGGGACCAGTGCGGGTTGGTCGACTTCACACACAACCTTCTGCTTTTTTTTGCAGGCGTGTGCATCTTTCCTCGCGATGTTTCCTTCATCGTAAGAGCGCCAGTATAACCTAAACATATTAAGATCTAAATTCGAAAACACATTGGTACGTGGCAGGATTCGCACCACGACCTTCCGGATAGAAGGTAGCGGCCCTAACTGTTACGCCACAGATGCTCCCACAACTTACACTTATATCGCTCTATTTCTATGAAAAAATTATTATGAAAGTCACCACAGTTTTTCATAGATTAATTACAAAGTCTTTAATTTTTTTTTTTCAGAAATGTAAAATGTATCTTTGCCTAATATTATCAATACCCATCACCTGAGAGATTTTCTACAAAAATCTTAAGATTTACCTTGTGGAAAATCTGGCAACTCTATCTGTTGTTACTCACAAGGTTAGTTTGGAGTTTGTTGCCATTGCCTAATAAAAATTTAGCAACGGGCCGAATTGGAAGCAGAAGCCAGGAGCCGGTGGACATTTGCTCTGCCGACGTGATTGTTTTACCGATACCTATTACTTTCTCGGTACAGTCACGAGATTTAATTTGAGACCCATTTCCAATAAATGTTGTTAGAACATTCATAATGCAATAAGGTCGAAACTTCAGTTCGATAATGTTAAAATGTAAAGTTAAGAAATTAAAATGTCTCATCGAATCGACCCTTGAAATGATAACCTCTTTGCAAAAAGCGATCACTACGGTTTTCTAATTACGAACACGTATCAGAGTAGGACAAGAAAATTATTTTGATCTGTTTAAAGGTGGTTTGAAGTGACATATCTAAATTTTGATTGGACGACTACGGGTTTCATCGATGAAAAGACTTTTTTATCTTCCTAAGTGACAATTGCTCGGAAAAAATCGGAAATGGTCGTTTGCCCTCGCTCCGCCCGGTGGACGTAAATGAGCGGTTGCCCCTAGAAACATTATGACTTATGACACTGCTTAAAATATTAGCTCTAAATACCGTCCGATTGCAACACGATATTCAACCTGAGGTGGGTCCCAAATTAAAGCTCGTGACTGTACGTATCGTGGGTAGCGGTTGTTTTTTAAGGTTTATACGTCCAAACAATACGACTGTCTACTTTTAAGTTTTAAGGCAGAAGGGAAGGTACCTGTAAGATCTCAGTTAGAGATTTCATAATAATAACAATCCAAAATAACTACACGAATTAATAAACAATCTAAAACCCGACTGCTTAAATACTTAACCTCTTATTTTTGTCGGGTAACAGTGTATACTAACTATATCAATCACGGGATCAAGACGAATCTAACGACACCACGCACTAGACAATCCATCAAGCCGTTTAGGCTACAGAGCGTGCCAAATAAACAAATATACATACATACATACATACACTCGAAAAACATAACTCTTCTTTGGCGTATTCGGGCAAAAAAGTTTAGGTACAAGCTTTTAAATATTTTACTGTAAAAAAACACGAAAAGTACATTGATGTTGATATCATTGGTGTGTTCCGGCATGAAGATAAGATAGCCAGTTCCCCATTGCGTTGGGGAATCTTGGTAAGCCCACTTCCATTTTCGCCAACATCGTCACTTACCACCAGGTGAGATGTTGTCAAGGGTTTACCAATTGTGAATAAAAAAATATTTCATTAATGAAAAAAGTTGAAAATAAGATGAAAGATGCTTAATTTGACTTTTACTAATTTTCCTGACTAATAATTAAAACAGAGCGCTACGAGTAGGTCCACTAAAATCCATTACGAAAATCCATAGAGGGGCGGCGAATTTCCCGTAAGCCCCAGGCGGCAATAGCCTACGCTAAGCCACTGCCACAACGGGCTGCATGTGCTTTGACCTGACCGCAGACCGCATCCTGTGTGACAAATCTCAGAAGGAGTACCTAAGTTTTCATATGTTTAGATTCCACAGAAAGCTCTTAGTTTGATGGTGGGACTTTTACCGGGGCATTGTTGCAAAGTATTTTATATCAATGTAGAAAAACCAGCCAAGCGCGAGTCAGAACCGCATACATAGGGTTCCGTACCATCATACTAGATGGCGCTAGTTTCTTCATGTTTAAAAAAATACGTTTTCTGTATGGAGACCCCCCCTTATTTTTTCGATTTTTCAAATTTATAGCGGCAACAGAAATACATCATGTGTGAAAATTTCAACTGTCACGGTTCATGAAATACAGCCTGGTGATAGACTGACAGACAGACGGACGGACAGCGAAGTCTAGTACTAGGGTCCCATTTTTACTCTTTGGGTACGGAAACCTAAAAAAGACTTGATGCAAATTAGATGTTAATAGAAAAAGACAAGACGAGAGTGAATAAGCACTATTTGAGCTTGCGTGTCACATCCTCGGCTGCATCGGCACTTACCATCAGGTGAGGTGCAGCCAAACGCACTCAAATTTTTAATAAATAAATAAAATATAATTAAACCGTTTAAAAATACACGCTTTTAGGTATGTGTAATCTATTAATATAAAATTTAAAACTGTAACGGGGCCGTATCTGTACATTAAATAATAGGACATAATTTTCACTTAACATCTTTTGTAACATATAATCACAAATAAATTAAATTTGGATTTGAAATATTTTTGGAAAATAATAACTGTAATGGACATTAATAACGATATAAGGCCAAAACAACAACTTTTGGAATTTTTGTCTGTCTGTATGTTCGCGCATCACGCAAAAACTACCAAGCTGATTTTGATGAAATTTTGTATGGTGTTTCGTTATGGCCCGGGTTAACATATAGGATACATTTTATCCAAGAAAATTCAAGAGTTCCCTTGGGAAAATCAAAAGTATGCATTTCTTGAATGGCTCACCAAGCAAATTTTGCTTGACCTATTGCAATTAAATTTTACACATTGATACCCTATATCGCGAACTGAAAATGAGACATTGTGAATCCGAAATAAATCAAGTGTTCCTGCAGGAATGCAAAAAAATAGTATCTTTAGAATGGCTCAATGTAACAATATGAAACCTTTAAATTTAGATGTGGTGTTTTGACCATCATTACATAGTTGGGTATTCTTTATCCCGGAAAACTAAAGAGGTCCCATAGGAAATTAAATCTATCTATACATATCTTATATATAAAAATGAATCGCAAAATGTGTTGGTAAGCGCATAACTCGAGAACGGCTGGACCGATTTGGCTAATTCTTTTTTTGTCGAGTTCGTTATTGTCAGGAGAAGGTTCTTATGTAGGGTAGGGTAGGGTAGGGTAGTGTAGTGTAGTGTAGGGTAGGGTAGTGTAGGGTAGGGTAGTGTAGGGTAGGGTAGGGTAGTGTAGGGTAGGGTAGGGTAGGGTAGTGTAGGGTAGGGTAGGTTAGTGTAGTGTAGGGTAGTGTAGTGTAGTGTAGTGTAGTGTAGGGTAGTGTAGGGTAGTGTAGGGTAGTGTAGTGTAGGGTAGTGTAGAGTCGTGTAGGGTAGGGTAGTGTAGTGTAGGGTAGAGTAGTGTAGGGTAGGGTAGTGTAGTGTAGGGTAGGGTAGTGTAGTGTAGGGTAGGGTAGTGTAGGGTAGGGTAGTGTAGGGTAGGGTAGGGTAGTGTAGGGTAGGGTAGTGTAATGTAAGGCGGTACGTAGTTCGCCGGGACAGCTAGTAATAAAATAGATTTAAAACGCGCTTACGTAGTTTTTTCTCCATATAACCTACACAATCATACCAAAGACATTATAATCATAGCAACAAACTGTCAATAGATTGCGCTGCAGGGATAATTTAAATGCGCCTAAGTTTACGGGGCGTAACCTGCTTTACCTAATTGATCGAAAGCATGGACTTAATTCCTTTTAGATCTGGCAATAGATGGCGCTGCAGGGATAACAAAACGCGCTTAAGTTTTCGGCGCACAAACTGCCTTACCTAATTGATCGAAAACATGGACTCGAAAACATGGATCTGAATCACTGTTACTTCGATCTAAGAAACCAAATTTAATCTATTGGATTTGATACTAATGCGAACGACTGCTATTTCATGATCCGGTCAACAGATTTGTATTGCAATTTGGACTATGTACCGTTCTTATGCCGTATGCGTATGAATCAGAATCGCACAACGAGTGTCTAGCTTGATGTGGTGGCCTCTGTACATGGTGATGAATCTTGAACGATGATACGGAACCCTTCGAGTCCGAGTCCGACTCGCACTTGACTGGTTTTTACTGTTGAGTTTAACAAATTGCCGGTAATAGCATTATTACCCGACTGCCCAAGAAGAATTATAATGTTTTTTAACCCGACTGAAAAAAAACATACCTTAAAATACACATGGTGTAAAAAAATGGTGTAGGATCCGTTAACTGGGGGTTCTACTCATCATACTAAACAACTTTTCCCAGGAACCAATAATCAATTCTTAAAAAAAATTGACCTTTAAAATAAATTATTAAAGGGCTGCAGCCTGCAGTATATTAACTTCACAAAGGTAACATAATCATTATTAACTCGAATGGAGGATTGGATGAAATATAAACTGTCTCTTAACTAAAATTTTAAATTGATTTTTTTTAGTTAAAAAGCTAATCTTTCATATAAGACATAAAGACCCTATAGAGTTTATGTTTTTTTTTATATGAGTAATATAAATTAAATTTGAAAAATAGGTTATTTAATTTTAGGGTATTGAGGTAGGGAAAGGCTTAAAACTAGCGACGGTTAAAACTGAAGACTTACCAGAATGACCTCAAATAAGTTGGAACTAAGAAAATAGTGATCGAAACTATCAATCGCATTGAGTAAGAATAATACAGTCCATTGGTTTTTAAAGAGTAAACACTTCATGAAGAAACGATTCAAAATAATACAAATAAGTACCTATTAAGAATAAAATTTTCCATTCGTTCGCCGGAACGCTTCAGTGAGTTTATATTGAAGGTGTGGCCCACTTGGGTGTAAAATATGCCAATTAATCAACTCACTTGTTTCTAAAGAAAAAACTTAATAAAGACGCTCAAATTAATAAACGATTAAAGTTAGGTACTTTTTCCAATTAAAATTATGAAAAAGATAAAGTTAATTATTTAGAAACTTTAGGAAGCCTTTTTCGAAGATACGTTTCTTTCTTGATAAACGTGGGCACCTTGTGATATTTTTTTCGGGCAGGTAAATAGTAACTTTTTCTGTGCCAGTTTGGTTCTGCTTAAGAAAGTGTTTTATTTTAAAAATCAAATGCTTATCATTATCATCATATCAGCCGAAAATCGTCCACTGCTGGACAAAGGCCTCCCCAAAGGATTTCCACGACGACCTGTCCTGCGCTGCCCGCATCCATCGGCTTAACCAGGTCGTCGGTCCACCGCGTGGGAGGCCTGCCTACGCTACGTTTTCCGGTATACGGTGACCACTCGAGAGCTTTACTGCCCCAACGGCCATCTGTTCTACGAGCGATTCTGTGAGCTATGTCGGTTACTTTGGTTCTCCAGCGGATCTCCTCGTTTCTGATTCGATCTCGCAGATTGCCCTTTGCCCTTTGCGTGACCTTCAGCTTTCTTATGAGGCCCATAGTAAGCGACCATGTCTCAGTTCCGTAAGTCATCACTGGCAACACACACTGGTCAAAGACCTTAGTCTTGAGACACTGCGGTATTTGGGACGTGAAGATATTGCGAAGCTTCCCGAACGCTGCCCAGCCGAGTTGGATTCGTCGATTGATCTCTTTCTTGAAGTTGGACCTGCCTAGCTGGACTGTTGGTCCAAGGTATACATATTCGTCAACAACTCCAGTGTAGAGTCTCCAACCTTTATACCTATAAATATACCTGAAAAGTTTAGAGGGTGCTTCAGGCAAAGTATATATTATATTAGTACTAACATACAGTATGGACACTCTCTGCCGCTCTCTAGATTGCAACCTTGCCCCATCGTCACCCAGATTGATACAGATTGGTTACAGTTTGGTTGTCGAACGAATAGGATTTCGCCGCCATTTTGTTTGTTGCGTCATTCCTTTTTTGAAATGACATTTCTGGCCCGTTATATGAAATGTGTGCTTTAGTTCAACCCACTTTACCATGATTTTTTTTTTCATAATTGCATGTAATTTGTTATCGATTTCCTGACTTGGAAATCAGACAGGGATCAGAAATCAATTGTATAAAAAAAAATTTCAAAATCAAAATTTCAAGCAATTCTGATCGTTTTAAAGATCAAGCAGCTATTAATTTAGTGTGACAAGACAAAAAACATTTTTTGCGTATAGAGTATACGTTCAAAGAGGAAAGTAATTCAGTTTCGCAGATTGCCCTTTGCCCTTTGCGTGACCTTCAGCTTTCTTATGAGGCCCATAGTAAGCGACCATGTCTCAGTTCCGTAAGTCATCACTGGCAACACACACTAGTCAAAGACCTTAGTCTTGAGACACTACGGTATTTAGGACGTGAAGATATTTCGAAGCCGAACGCTGCCCAGTCAAGATGCTTATATAAGATACACAAAAGACAAAAATCGGCCAAGTGTGTGTCGGACAACTCAAAAAGTACCCAGGACTCCGGAGTTAAACAAATATGAGCAATATTGAATCGCCAAAAAAAAACTCTTTACACAAATTTATTACCTGATCGGCCAAATAAGTGTATTTTGGTATGAGGGTCCAAATTTTTCTATGATTGGTCCGAGAATTGAATATGGGTTTCTTGGGGATAGTTGTTTAATATGATGAGTAGAACCCCCTGTTAACGGGAACTACTGCTATTTTTTTACGGTCTGTACAGATCCCCATCATCATCATATCAGCTCATATAAGTCCCCGCCGAGGAGTTCGAGCCTACCCTGAATTAAGGCGATCGGGCCTTAGTCCACCACGCGGGCCCTGTGCGGTTTAGTCGACTTCACACACAACCCTCGAGTTTCTTCGCAGGCGTGTGTTGGTTTCCTCATGATGTTTTCCTTAAAGTCAGGGACACATTTTAATGACTACATTACGAGCTACATCTAGAGAACGGAACGCATGCCTAAAAAATGTGTTGTTAAAAACACTTCATTCTTTAAAAAGACCAGTTCAATGATAGAATGATATGTATTCATAACCGAATACTTACCCCCCCTTCCCCCCCCCCCGCCCTCTGTTTCAGGACATCTGAAAAAAAAACGTAAATAGTAGGACATATAATTAATTTGAAAGGAAATCTATCACGGCTAAGTAGGCTTTTTTTCAGTAGGCTCTTTTGCGCGACTCCAATTCGCACTTGGCCGGTTTTTCATACATTTTGTAGAGACTCGCCGCACACGGTCACTGTGGCGGGTACTGGCGTGTGGCGCGCGACGGTCATGCGCCGAGCCTTAGTCAACGGGAAGTATCCCTGTAGCGAAGTAACTAGTATTTCATCGGTGCCTTTAGGTTTTAATTTACTTGCCAGTATCAAAATATGTGACATGAATGGCCGTAAAGTAGTCGTAACTTATTATTGGGAGCTTGATTTTTTAAAGCTTCAAAGGACCTTAGATCTAAACATTTAATTTTAAATTGATACCTACGCGCGTCTCTTAGAAAAATGGTCTTCTGAGAAAAAGACCGGATAACGAAGTTATCCTAAAAGGGTTATTTTTGGCTTAGTAAAGTGAAAAATCGTAAGTGGCAGTGTGTACATACACTTCTACAATAGAATACCTAATGATGTATGTGAATTACCAGAATGTAAATTTAAAAAAAAACGGAAAAAAAATATAAGTTCTAGAGGTTATTATAAGACCGCAGATTACATATTTAAGCGAAAATGTCATATGGGAAATTTACCCAAAAAATTGTTATTCATAACTTATTCTTGACATGTATTTAATTAGGTAGTAAGAATTGTCATTTTTATGAGTGGTTATGGTTAATGTATCTATGTAAAATCATTTTGAGGTCCGTACCTTACCTTACCTTTGACCTAGCTTAGCTTTCTAACCAGCGTTTGACCTAGAAATACGCCAGTAATATATGTCACTGCCTAGAAATTAGAAATTACTGTTGTAGGAAATCTCATTAAAATTATTTCGAGTATCCTGATAATGAGTTCTATATTACCATTCTACTTTATTTTGACTTGATTCTGATATTTGCCAGGAAATGAGTTCGTTCTGTGCGTAGGCATTTGTGATATGCACTATACGTCTTAGTCTTCTATAGTTTTTTTTTCTAATTATCAGGAAATTTTAAGCTTAGATTTACCATGGAATAGGATGTTTTTCAAACTTACAATTTAATCACTGACCCGCGAATTATAATAGCATTTATTAAGTTTTCATTGGACAACACAGTTGGATTTTTTTTATTATATCCGACATTATTAATTGCTTTGGCGAGCTCGTTACATGTCGTTACATAGCTGTTTAGTTTTCCTCCCAATCCACAATCAGTAAGCAAGCGACAAAGCACAGATATAAAGATATTATGAAATAACGAAGTACCCCGGAAAAAGAGGAGTGGCCTTTTGAAAACCATATTTGAACAATTCTCGATTAGCCCTTTTATGGGATAATCTCGTTCAGATTTGAAGGGTTATTGATTGCTATGGCGAGCTCGTTACATAGCTGTTTAGTTTTTCATCCAATCCACAATCAGTAAGCAAGCGGCAGAGCACAGATATAAAGATATTATGAAAGAAGTTAGTACCCCGGAAAAAGAGGAGTGGCCTTTTGATAACCACATTTGCACAATTCTCGATTAGCCCTTTTATGGGATAATCTCGTTCAGATTTGAAGGGTTATTGATTGCTATGGCGAGCTCGTTACATAGCTGTTTAGTTTTTCTCCCAATCCACAATCAGTAAGCAAGCGGCAGAGCACAGATATAAAGATATTATGGAAGAAGTTAGTACCCCGGAAAAAGAGGAGTGGCCTTTTGAAAACCACATTTGCACAATTCTCGATTAGCCCTTTTATGGGATAATCTCGTTCAGATTTGAAGGGTTATTGATTGCTATGGCGAGCTCGTTACATAGCTGTTTAGTTTTTCTCCCAATCCACAATCAGTAAGCAAGCGGCAGAGCACAGATATAAAGATATTATGAAAGAAGTTAGTACCCCGGAAAAAGAGGAGTGGCCTTTTGAAAACCACATTTGCACAATTCTCGATTAGCCCTTTTATGGGATAATCTCGTTCGGTTTTGAAGGGTTCCGCACATCAAAAGACATTATCCACGTTCCGTTACGGTCACCCTAGCTACAGGTATTTTCGCGCAATAGAATTTGAATCACACCGGAATTTTAGTCGAGCACAATTCTCGGGGGATTGAAATTTTAAACGAAATCAATTTTGTCTGTAGGTAGATAGGTGCTTATTTCAATATACCTAAGTAAGTATAGGTAGCTTGAGACGATAAATTTACATTGAAAACATATTTTGTGTGTGGTCTAAACTAAGGGGCCATTCAAGTATTACGTTACGAAGATTTTAAAGATTTTTAAAAAGGTACCATAGCGAAGATCAATTTTGCGCCAACACTAAAATATTTTTTTCACTTCTCATGCTCCTAAAGTTGTTATTTATGTCAAGAGAAGGCTGCATAAAACGGTTTTTCATAGAGTATTTTTTTAGGACTAAGCCAATTAGGCCTTACACCACATATACAATTTAATGGATATATTTACTTAAAAGATTATTTATTAGATATGTTTAATAGATATATTTGTATGACATTTAAGTTTTATTTAAATTGACGTGTAAATATATTTTTACCAATAAGAAAAATAAACTAAACTAATTTATTTACCACATATACACTGGATCGTAAATAAAACGGAACGATCATAAAAAATGCGATATCTTTTAAAACATATGGGCAATCCTTTCAAAATAAAAATTAAATCAAAGTTAAAACCATTTAGTTAGACCCGCCAATGGTCCAAAACTCTAAAGGCAGCATCGACATTCAAGGCTGAGTTACGCTAGAGAACACAACACAACCTTCAAGTTTATTTTTGTGCAGGTTTCCTTGCGTTGTTTTCCTTCACCGTAAGAGCCTCGGATAAACGTACATATGAAATAGAAATTCGGAAACACATTGGTACGTCGACTCAAACCACGACCTCCCGGACAGAAGGTAGCGGCCCTAACCGTCACGCCACCGACGCTCTTATTCTCATCTCTAAATTGCACGGATATCAATTGCTACTGTTTAAGCTAAGTACATCATAATGTAATTCATAGAAAATGAAAACCAGTTTGTTATTTCAAGGAGGCAACCATGCAATCGCAAAATCGCAACTGGTCTTTTTCAAAGGGGCAAGGGACGGGAGAAAATTATCTCCTGAATAACTTATGTTCTACCCTCTTTTATGAAGACGGTTGAAGTGCATTTTCGCCATTTTTTTTTCTCGTTTGCTAGATCAAAGACGTTGCAGGAATCCGGAGTCGTGGCCCCGCAAATATAAAACGAATAAAGATTTTAATGTGACTTGATGTCTGGGCATAATAATGTTAAAGTGCTTTGTGATGTTTTCTGGTGCTAGAGCCCTGCTTTGTTTGTTTTTACAATTCAATTTACTTTGTAGAATTGGCAGTTTTTTCGCGTTTATATTTTAGGTAGGTAGGGACCTTTGAAGGGTATTCGTTGAAAAGCGTCGGTGGCTCAACCGGCAACGACTCGGTCCTCCTAACCACAGGTCTCGGGTTCAAATCCGGACGGCTAAATGTACCAATGAGTTTTTCGAAACATACGTACAGTCAGCATCAAAAATATGTATACATCAACAAGGTTTCAGAAATATGTGGTCTCACTTCGATTTCAGAAACATCTATCAATATCTGACACCATAAAATTGGATACATCAGCTGTTTCAGAATAGCGTAAACATAAAATACTTCATATATATGTCTACTAAAACAAGGGGTACACAAGATTTTAAGTCGTAGCTAGTTTATGAGGTCCCCTGCTGAACACATTTATGAAGACATATTTATGAAGTATTTTATGTTTACGCCATTCTGAAACAGCTGATGTATCCAATTTTATGGTGTCAGATATTGATAAATGTTTCTGAAATCGAAGTGAGACCACATATTTCTGAAACCTTGTTGATGTATACATATTTTTGATGCTGCCTGTACATATATTAATCGCAAATAATAACTGGCCAAGTGTGAATCGTACTCGCGCTTATGAGTCCATTAGTCCAAACTGAATGAAAAAAACATGTTTGCTCTATCGTTAAGGGTCCCCCAGGAGGACCGAGTTTACATACAAACGTAGTTCTGCTTTAATACAAAAACTACAAATGCCGTAATGAATTCAAACTTTGCAAATATGTTGAGTAGACACACATGAGTATCGATGTTTGTAATTAGTTTTCATCGTAGTCAATTTAAACATAACTAAACGAAGACTATACATTTTTAATTAAAAAAAAGACTTAAATTAGTTTTGTAATGAAAGTTTGAAACTGCTCTTATTTTTTTCCGTTTCATATTAGTACATCTAAAACTACTTACATACATTGATATATGTCTACTCAATATATTTGAAAAGTTTGGATTCAATCCGCCATGCAGTTTTTATATTATAGCGAAACTACGTTTGTATGGAAACTCAAGCCTCCTGAGGAGCCTTAAAACGGTTATATATACAAGAGTGAAACTTGGTGTAGTTATAATTCGTAGTTATCCTAAAGTATAACAACAAATAATTAAAACTGACCAAGTGTAAATCGTACATCGAAAGAAAAGTATTTTCTGTCGCTTGCGTTGATGTCTTTGTTTGTAATGAATATCGCCTTCGCCACTCTGCGTAGACTAAGACCAGTTAATCGTTCGATCATCGGTGGATGAGTTCGAACCACAGAGCAGAACCAATGTTCGGACCATCTTGCAAGACACTGGCATTATGACTCTCCTCATCCTGGCTCTGTGGTCGCATCACTCACTTGGCTTCAAGAGATTCCTGTCGAGGTAACACGTACGAAATACCTGGACTTCTCAGAACACGCTTGCTAAAGGGCAATATCCTTTTTCGCATAGTAACAATACAATATTTTTTTTCAAAAACTTTCGGCGCACGATTGAACCTATATTTTTCTACAGAAAATGCAAATACAAATTGAAAATATATAAGGACATTTTGACCTAAAGCGTCACGTAAATATATTAGGACATTTTGACTTAAAGCGTCACGTATATATACAAAGACATTTTGGCCTAAAGCGTCAACTTGCTGAGGTATTTGGAGTTGAAGGTTGTCAAAACTCAAATTTCCCTCTCTATCTCTCAAAATATCTAAAAATAGGTTTAATCGTGCGCCGAAAGATCTTGAATAAATGTATGTACATAAATATTGTCCCTATGCCACGCTCCCATACAAAAATATTCCAACCCCTTTACAGAAAACCACTGGCACCTCTATCAAGTGTTTCCTCGTTCGCCTTCTCATTTAGACCAGTCTAAGAGTATTTTTTCTGGCTTAGCTGATTTTAATGAAACTTCGATATTAGTTTTAGCACATTGTTTGGTTTATTTTCTCAAAGTAAACATTTTCGATTAACATCGATTATTTAGTTAGATAGAAAACGTTTATTTCCAGAAACACAACACATTAAAGAAAAAACAATACCTAATAGCTTATTTATACATAATAAAATGCAACTAGGAAATGCTTTTAAGACAGTCAGTACTGATGACGAACAACACGCTTACCCTCATAAATCACATTCTTACTTGGTTTTATATTTAAAAGCAATTGGGATGATGAATGCATTAAAAAACAAATTACGATCTCTTGATCACTAAATTACCTAACCCTAATAAAAATTAAAAAACTTCTCGTTTTGTTTTCCATCAAGTCTTTAATTTTTAATTCATCAAAATCACAAAATGACTACCTATACTAATGACGCTGAAAAACTATGACGGCTCTTATGACAGTCTGTACTTATGACAAATTACATGCTCATATGTAACATTCGTACTTAGCTAGCTCAGACCAAATAAGATTAGCTGGGTTTTATATTTGAAAGCAATTGTGATTACGAACGCATCAAAAACAAACTAAGAACTCTTGATCACTAAATTACCTAATCCTACAAAAATTCCAAAAACCTCTCGTTTTGTTTTCCATCAAGTCTTCAATTTTTTATTCATCAAAACCACAAAATGAGTACATAAATGATGCTTCAAAATTATGACGTCACGTCTAGGTATTTTTGAACACCTCGCCCGCTCGATATATCTGATGGCGACTGTACAACAATCGCATAGAAGGACAAACTTAACTTAGTTAATAACGGTAGTTAATAACGCTAGTTAAAAAATCAATTAAACGACCAGCGCTCTTTTCGCGCAGGTGCACCTTTCGCTTAGGGAGTCACATAAATTTTACTTATAGTAGTACATTACTGCAGCGGCCAGCAAAAGAGGCATTGGTGGACGAACGTGTAAAGTCATACGTTAGTCCATCAATGCGTAGTTGTGGCAAAGGTTTGAATAGTACTTTACTCGAATATTGCGCGGAAATTAAAACTTCAATAATTACTTTTCAAAATCAATGACGAACAACTAACAACAATAATTTATCACGCGCCAGTGTTCATTTGTTTTTTTGATGTGTAACATCTTTGCTCTCGCTTTCCTGAAATCTGTGGGAGTGATTTCGTGAAATGGGATGGAAATGTGGAACAGGAAATGCGAACGTTTTTTAATTCTCGAAAACTAAGGTGTTCATAGCCATGCCGCCTAGTGTGATGGCAAAGGCAAAGATGACATACTACTATTCGAAGGTCGGCCCGTGAATGTACGACCCGATAATTAATTAATTTCATAAGTATTTTGTCACATGTTACACATCATATGCGAGTACTGTAGGTCTCGTTTTTTTTTTCGTTCTATTTGCAAGTCAGTTCGAAATTTAAATAAAACCTTTGATAAGTTACCTCCTTGGTTTGCATGTTTCAGAGTAAAATATAGTTCCATTTTTAAATTACACGACAGATATGAGTTTACATAGTAATTGATTTGGCCGCTAAACATAACGGGTATGGATTTTCATACAACTTTTGCCGGCCGCTGCTCGCATGTATTTGGCCAGTACAGTAATTTCGATTTATCTCGAATAGGGTTGTCAAAATAATGCTCAAATTTCCAAGCATGTTTAAGAAAAACATTTTACTACATTTATCAATCAATAAACAGGATGTAAAAGAATTGGTGCAGGACCTGTTAATTAGGGGTTTTTACTCATCATACTTTAAAACTTAGACATCAATAAATATCATCATCAAAACAACATTTTCAATTTTCCCCTTTTTCGACAAATTCTGCCAAAAATAGTTTCTTCAGACGATCGACGCGCTACTTCAATAATTACTTTTCTGATATAGATATCTTTAAAACTACTTTGGGAGCCTTCAAATGTGTGATTAGAAATAACTCCAGGTCCTTTTTAATTTTAAATTTATATGTAATCCTATTTATGGACGTCCACGGTTTGACAAAGGCCTCCCCCAAGGATTTCCACGACGACCGGCTCTGCGCTGCCTGCGACCTTTACTAGGTCATCAGTCAACCGAGTGGGAGGCCTGCATACGCTACGTTTTCCGGTGGGCGGTCGCCACTCGAGAACTTCACTGCCCTAACGGCCATCTGTTGTACGAGTTATGTGCCCCGCCCACTGCCACTTAAGTTTAGCAATTCTGAGAACTATTTCCACTTTTCTGATTAGATCACGCAGGGAAACTCCGAGCACAGCACGCTCATTTCCCTTTGGAGTGACCTTGAGCCTTCTAAGGAGGCCTATAGTAAGCGACTATGTCTCAGTTCCGTATGTCATCACTGGCAACACTGGTATGTAATCCAAAATAAATTTCCTAAAAAAACTGGATAGTTGTATATGGAGTCCAAAATTATTTTTGAGAATTGACTATGGGTTCCATGGAGAAAGTTGTTCAGAATGATATGTAGAACCACTGGTTTACGGCTCCTTCACCAATTTCTTTACACCTGTATTTTACAATACTTATTTGTAATGTCGTTGTGTCTTAGACCGTTCTAGCAATAATTAGGCCTACTCAATTAATAATTATTAATTACATTCATTTATCACATTGTTATATAATGTTTTATAAGTATATTTATTTAATGTTAAAATCAAGTACTGCGCGGTACCGGCTTGTGTGCCAGAAATAACATTTATCAATATTGTCTATGGTTTAACGCCTTGTCTTGTCTATGGATTTTGGCCAGTTCACAGGCCAAGGAGACAGAACTACATCCTGTATTTTACAATACTTATTAGTAATGTTGTTGTGTCTTAGGCCGTTCTAGCAATAATTAGGCCTAATTAATTAATTACTATTAATTACATACATTCATTTATCACATTGTTTTCAATTAATAAGTATATTTACTTTATGTTAAAATCAAGTACTGCACAGTACCGGCGTGTGTGCCAGAAAGAACATTTATCAATATTGTCTATGGTTTAACACCTTCACTGATAGTCTATGGATTCCGGCCAGTTCACAGGCCAAGAAGACAGAACGCAAGGAGATTAGAGCATCAGTCGTCTGCATCCTCTTCCTCGCTCATCTCCTCCTCACTGGTGCAGTCGGGCTGCGACGACTGGGACGTGCATCTTTCGCACCAGCAGACGAAAAGGTAGTTCTGGGCTAGCACCTAGAAAAAGAAAGATTTGTGGGTTTCAGTAAAAAAATATATAAGTTGCTGAGCTTGCAGGCTTCTTGGTCTTCAGGGCTGTTGCGAATATCAGCATCTGTATCAGCTGATTATTAGCACTGGTTTCAATATCAGCATCCGCATTAATCGATGCTGGTTTTATTGCTGATATTTGGGTCATGTTACATGACCAATGAGGGCGGGGCTTTGCGCCAGCTATATGCACTCGCGAGAGCTATTGACCAATCAAAGATCGTAGATTAGTGATTAGATCCAAACAAATCGTCACTTGTTCGCTCGAGCCTCGAATTATTTGTAAACAGTTGACGTCATTGTCACGTTACGACTGAGCCGAGCGTGCAAGCGAGAGTTGTACTAGTACTTGAACTTGGACGGATGGACAAACAAGTGTGTCAATGGATTAAAAGTACTAGGCTTCCAGGAGCTTACAAGGTGTTTCCAATGCGGTCAATTCTATGTGAGGAAAACCGTCATACTAAAAAGAGGCGTTTCTTATACCTAACATCACAATGGATTAAAAGTACTAACTAGGCTTTTAGGAGCTTACAAGAGTTTTTCCAACTGTGAGATATGTTATAGTTGTACTTTAATTTTATTTATAGTTCTTGCAACTCACGGACGGACGAATCGTCAAACAAGTGTGTCAATGGATTAAAAGTACTAGGCTTCCAGGATCTTACAAGAGGTGTTCCAATGCGGTCGATTCTCTGTAAGGAAACACAATAGAGGACTTGGACGGGTACTTGTTATCACGTAAAATTATCGTCCGTAAATCGACTTTACAGACAACCGGTTTTTTTAAGACTTCGGAACCCTACGTTGCGCGAGTCCGACTCAATTTTGGAAGGTTTCTTTTTTTTCATTTCATTATTCCACAGTTCCTTAAATTTCAGTATTTTTTAAACTTATAATAGTTATAATCTTCACACATCGCACTGGAACCTGAAAAGGGGTGGGGTTTAAGGGAGATACTCTTTTTACTGTGCCTTTTTATCAGTTAATACAGTTTTTGTGGTACACACCAAAGAAAGTGATTTAACATTGGATGGAAGATGCGTCGTTAGCACTCGTTCAATTCAATTAATGTTATTATCTTATTATCCTATACTATTAAACGAGCAATATTTGTAGTTGTATATACAAGGTGTATATGCTAACTCAAGAAACCTTTAAGGAGGTGAAAAGAAATTAAAACAACTTTCCCAAGAAAGCCATAATCAATTTTGAAAAAAATGGACTTCCTATAGAAACTTGGATTATCTGCTAATTGATTGATTAATTTGTATTTGTAATTTTGCAACATTTTATAAGTTTTTGATAAATTTCTAAAAAGGTTCTTAACGGATTTTGATGAAATTTCTGTGGGCCCAATCTGAAAGTATATCCTTTTAAATAAAGAAGTAACTTTGAAATCAGTTTAGAAATGACGAAGTTCTGAGGAAATAACCACAAAAAATTAAATAAAAAACATGAAAAATACAACCAAATTGAGAACCTCCTCCTTTGTTGAAGTCGGTTGAAAACAGCACAGCATCATAATTTAAGAGCCGTGCTCTTGTCGGTGTAGCTCTTTCCATGTCTCTCTCTCTCTCTCCCACACTATCTCCTTCCTTCCACAGTTCCATAAGTCTCATAAAGTACAGTTTTTTAAGAACCGTCTCAGTGCCAAATTTAAAAAACATATATAACCAGACTGCCTCAGAAGGAGGGTTATGTTTTTAGAGTTTATGTATGTATGTAGATTTTTATGTAGATTTTACAGTTCCATCATCATCATAATTTAATATCCGTGCTGTTGTCGGTGTAGCTCTTTCCATGTCTCTCTCTCCCACACTATCTCCTTCATTCCACAGTTCCATAAGTCTCATAAAGTACAGTTTTTTAAGAACCGTCTCAGTGGCAAATTTAAAAAACATATATTACCAGACTGCCTCAGAAGGAGGGTTATGTTTTTAGAATTTATGTATGTATGTAGATTTTTATGTAGATTTTACAGTTCCATCATCATCATAATTTAATATCCGTGCTGTTGTCGGTGTAGCTCTTTCCATGTCTCTCTCTCCCACACTATCTCCTTCATTCCACAGTTCCATAAGTCTCATAAAGTACAGTTTTTTAAGAACCGTCTCAGTGCCAAATTTAAAAAACATATATTACCAGACTGCCTCAGAAGGAGGGTTATGTTTTTAGAATTTATGTATGTATGTAGATTTTTATGTAGATTTTACAGTTCCATCATCATCATAATTTAAGATCCGTGCTCTTGTCGGTGTAGCTCTTTCCATGTGTCTCTCTCCCACACTATCTCCTTCCTTCCACAGTTCCATAAGTCTCATAAAGTACAGTTTTTTAAGAACCGTCTCAGTGGCAAATTTAAAAAACATATATTACCAGACTGCCTCAGAAGGAGGGTTATGTTTTTAGAGTTTATGTATGTATGTATATTTTTATGTTCCCTGTTACAGTTACAACGGCTTGAAGGATTTTAACGTATGATATGAGGTATCGTTAGATACGTCTTGATCCCGATACATTTTTACCCGACTGGCCAAAAAGAGGGGTTAAGTTTTTACGCAGTCGGGTTTTTAATTTTTAATGAATTCCTTGTTATTTTTAAAATAGCTTTCATGAGGTTAGTTATGAGGATATTACGTATAATTTGAGGCATATCTTACGATAACTAACATTAGCCATATCTTAACTACAGAAGTCCAAACTTGGTATGTTTTGATTTTTTTTATGTTTTAATCTAAAACAAGTGGCTGAAATGTAATTCCTAATAAAATTGACCAATTTACTTTCATAGATTTTTTTAATAAGTAATTAATTAAAACCAGCGTCAGCATCCGCTGATATTTAAAAATTCAGCAACAACCCTCTTCTCGATTTGTTAAAATCTTCTATTCATAGTAATTCAAACATTCAATATTTCACTTTGTATACCGTTACATTAGAAAAACATTGCATACATTAGAAAAACTTTTCTTTGCGGATCTTTTTTTATATAGGTTATCATTATAAAATAGTTGATTTCATCCCTCTCACAATAGGTTACGATATTGTACAAATTTATATTGTTTAGATTTTTTCCTTTACTTGTGCTGTAAGACCTTGCTTCTCTATTTTTCCTTTATGCAAGTTAAAAAAAATGGTCTAGGACCTGTTAACTTTCCTCCAGGAATTCAGTCAATTCTCAAAAAAATAGACCCTCCTTACGTACAAAAATGCACAAAATTGGTGGATCAGCTGATCGATTTATATGAAGAGTTCAATTTATTTTTTGCTATTTAAGCAAAGTCATAAAACAAAAGTTGTTCAGTATTATGAGTAGAAGCTCCAGTTAATGGGTCCTACACCAATTCCATTACACCTGTATATGCCATGAGACCCTGCTTCTTGCCACATTTCATGATTCTAGGTCTTGTACCCTTTAAGTGGGGTATTGTTCAATAGGTCTTCTAAAATATATTTTGTCAAGTGTCATTTCCCGTGGCACTACCAGTGGAACTACTGGTAGTTCCATAGTTAAATTTTATTTACCGTAGCACTACCATAGCTATTAAGTATACTCATATACAGATTTTTCCGAAGTTGCATTTAAGATCTTATTTCTATAATTAAATTTGTATCTCTTTGGACATATTTTTTTCCGAGTGGCAAGGTGGACTCGACAAAAATTCGCGTGTAAATAAATAAAATAACAACTAATGATCGTAAAGAAATATTTGCAAGATATAAGCCGCCAGAGTCGTTAACAAGCTTTTGAGAAGCAGTATTACGAAAGCTCCGAGTACTGCATATCTGGTAATTTGCGAAACAGAATCTGGTCATGTGCGTGGATGGTAATTTACGAAATGCACATCTGGTCATCCGCGTATAAGGCAATTTGCGTTTCTGCCACTATGCGTCTGAACCGTTATTATCAAAGTAAATCTTTCAGGACTAAAATCGCCAAAAAATGAAGTTAGTTTTTTTATTATTTTTGACAAGATTACGTTTGGCGCTCGAAGTCAAAAACTTGGATTCTTCATTAGGCCAACATCATAAACAACCCAGCATAAATACTGAACTACCAGATCTGACGTACAGTACCCTCCCCTTCAGGTGACAAGGTTACTGGGCTGTGTATAATGGGAAAAGCCACGATTGGAGGTCCTACGTCGTTTTTGTTACAACATCATTGACTAAAGTATATTTTTAGGGTTCCGTACACAAAAGCGTCGGTGGCTCAACCGGTAACGACTCGGTCCATCTAACCAGAGGTACCGGGTTCAAATCTTGAGTTTTTCAAAAACTTACGTACATACTTACCGATTGCTTTAACGGTGAAGGAAAAACATCGTGAGGAAACCTGCACACGCCTGCGAGGAAACTCGAAGGTTGTGTGTGAAGTGACCAACCCGCACTGGGCCCGCGTGGTCGACTAAGGCCTAATCGCCCTGATTCAGGGTAGGCTCGAGCCCCTCGGTGGGGACGTATATGAGCTGTAATGATGTACACAAAGAGTAGAAACGGGACCCTACTACTGAGACTTCGCTGTCCGTCTGCCACCAGGCTGTATTTCATGAACCGTGATAGCTAGACAGTTGATTTTTTTACAGATGATGTATTTCTGTTGAGTTGTTGACGCTATAAAAACAAATACTAAAAATTAGAAAAAGTAAAAAAATCCCATACAACAAAAGTGATTTATTTGCTCGTTTATGCTCGATATTGATAAAGGCCACACGTAGACGCTTGAAATATTCACAGAATATTGAGTTGTATTATTCACTTTAAAATTTCAAATAATAAAATTAATATTTATTTAAGGGGGGGCTCCCATACAACAATCGTGATTTTTCGTGATAATGGTACGGAACCCTTCGTGCGCGAGTCCGACTCGCATTTGGCCGTTTTTTTAATGTACTCGTAGTTCAATTAAACTAACCTTTTGCCTGGAATGTCGTGACCGCTGCAACGAGCACTCATCTAAGTAGCTAATGCATATTTCATCCCCCTGTTGAATGGGCTTGGTAGCCTTCAACTGAACCCTGTGATTGCCGTATGGGAACGTTGCCTCTGCGTTGGGCGCGCAACTGTGGTTGCAAGCGCTCTGGAGTTGGAATAGACCGGAGCCTTCTGTGTTTAGAAACTGGGTGCCGGATTCTGAAAGTTAGAAGAATTTTCATTTTTATTGAAAGTGCTATTGCAATATCCCTACTATATTATAAATCCGAAAATGTGTTTGTTACTCTTTCACGCTTAAACAACGGTACCGATTTTGGTGAATTTTGCCATAGAGATAAAAGATAATCGTAAAAATGCATAGTTCCCGAGGGATCTGGGAAAAAACTAGATAAATAGAAAGTATCTTATCTTATCCACCATTTTCTTTATCTCTATGCCAAAATTATATTATATATAGGTGCAACAAAATTGATGTAGGTTCCGTTAACTGGGGCTTCTACTAATAAGTAGAAACTGAACATTTTTTTGTTTTACGACTTTGCTGAAATCGCAAAATTTTATTCTTACTCCTCATACAAAGCGATCAGCTGATCGACACATTTTGTACATTTTAGTATGAAGAGTCTAAATTTGTTTTGAGAATTGACTATGGGTTCCTTGGGGAAAGTTGTTCAGTATGATGAATAGAACCCCCCAGTTAACGGGTCCTACACCAATTTTTTTACAGCCTGTATATCCACGAGGGTGCAGCCACTGGCAAAAACTAGTTCATGATATGTTAAAGGGACCGAAACATCAGGGATCTTTGACAGCTACTAGCAAAAGCTTTTTTGAATATAAAAAGAAGTAACGAAAACAAGACTATTTGCCAATTTGCCGACCAGCTGTACTTATATAGTCTAAATAAATACCTTTTCTCAAACATGCTTGGAAAGTTGAGCATTATTTTGACAACCTTCTTCGAGATAAATCGAAATTGCTGCACTGGCCAAATACATGCGAGCAGCGGCCGGCAAAAGTTGTATAAAAATCCATATCTGTTGTGTTTAGCGGCCAAATAAATTACTATGTAAACTCAATCTGTCGTTTAATTTAAAAATGGAACTACTCTTTAACATGGCAACCAAGGAGGTAACTTATCAAAGGTTTTATTTAAATTTAGAACTGACTTGCAAATAGAACGCTGTTTATTGAAAAAAAAATGAAAAATTTGGCGTATAAAAAATCATTGTTGTTCGTTTTTTGTCATTAATTTTGAAAAGTAATTATTAAGTTGTAATTTCCGCGCATTATTTGAGAAATAGTACATTACTGCAGCGGCCAGCAAAAGAGGCATTGATGGACGAACGTGTAAATGTGGGCCGAGGCACACATACGTAAGTCCATCAATGCCTAGTTGTGGCAAAGGCTTGTATAGCACTTTTCTCAAATAATGCGCGGAAATTAAAACTTCTATAATTACTTTTCAAAATCAATGTCGACACAGCCTGGTGTACCAAACGGCTATCTTTTACAGCGATTTGCAGTTTTCGAAGCACTTTGGCTTTGTACACCTTACACCGCCAACTAATACTGAGTGTTGTACAAAAAAATATGGATCTGTAGTGAAAATTATAGTAAGTTCGGCTAATTAGATGCAGTACATTCGAGGTTGAAGGATATTTTTTTTTTTTTAAATAAATAGTTTTTTTATTTAAATTTCTCATTTATTTTAATCACTTTCTCTGCTGGACGAAGTATCTTCTCAAGACTGAACAAGATTCACGCGACCCAGGGCAGCCCCTTTGACACAACCGTTTGACGCGAGCTGGCAGCGACGAGCGGCACAATCAAAGGTTCAGCTAATATAGCGAACGAACTTTAATCTATCTGATTATAGTGATAATGACTGCTAGTCATTTGAATTACTTTTTATCATCTGTCAATAACTACATTTTGTTCTAAAAATGCGTATTCTCTATTGAACCCACCTTCCTCGACATATTGGTAAAGCTTATCGATGAACAAGTCGATCTGTTGCCTCTCATCGTCAGACATGGTGAGCTCGGAGACTGCGCTCACCCACATGGCTAACGGGCTGGTGCCAATGCCCTGTCCATTGGTGCCCACCAGAGCCATGAGTGTACAGAAACCGTCCGGTGTGAGAAACTGGAATGGAAATTTATTTTGATATAATCCTGCTAACTGGGGCTTCTACTCTTCGTCCCCACCGAGCGGATGGAGTCTCCTCTGAATTATGGCGATCAGGCCTTAGTCGACCAGTGGGGGATGGTCGACTTTACACGCAACCTTCGAGTTTCTTCGCAGGCGTGTGCAGGTTTCGTCACGATGTTTTCCTTCACTGTAAGAGCATCGATAAATTCGGAAAACACATTGGTACGTGGCAGGATTCGAACCACGATCAGGACAGGAGGTAGCGGCCCTAGCCGTTACGCCACCGACGCTCCTGCACATCATACTGAATGTGGAAATATTATACAATATCATCATCATGAACTAGGATTAAATAATAACTGCCCAAATTCTTTTATATAACGTACCATCTACGTCTGCTATATTTGATTTTTGATTAGCCTACTTAATTAATAACTTACCGTTCAAGTAATTAGATTACCCTCCTTTAAACCGTCTCATCATCATCAAATCAGCCGAAAGACAAAGGCAAAAAAATATATATTATTTCTTTATTTCATTAACAAGAGGTTCAATACTATCGAAAAACAAAGTAGTTAATTGGAAAAACAAACTTTTCATATCTAGTTAAATGCTCCACACGGGGCCAAGTCCGGGTTTTTTTTTTATCCACAGTTCAAAGGCCCTTGACATCATCTCACCTGATGGTAAGTGACGATGATGCCGAAGATGGATGCGGGCTTACCAAGATACCCCAACGCAATGGGGATCTGTCTATCTTATCTTTAAGCCGGAACACATGGTGACAAAACCCATTGTCAGAAGTTTTCAAGCCTCCTATATGGCATATGACACGGACTAACGACTGTCATCTAGTGATAGCAACCGGTACCAATGGCTTAAAATGCCTCGCGGATCACGAAAACGGTCGAGAAAAATGCCACTTACAGTCAAACCAGATAATCATCATATCAGCTCATATACGTCCCCAACGAGGGGCTAGAGCCTACCCTGAATTAGGGCAATCAGGCCTTAGTCGACCACGCGGGCCCAGTGCGGGTTGGTCAACTTCACACACAACCTGCGAGTTTCTTCACAGGCGTGTGCAGGTTTCCTCACGATGTTTTCCTTCACCGTAAGAGCGTCGGATAAACGTACATATGAAATCTAAATTCTAAACCACATTGGCAGGATTCGAACCATGACCTCCCGGACAGGAGGCGGCGGCTCTAGCCATTACGCCACCGACGCTGTATCCAGATAATATCCGTGGTTAACGAAATTCGCACTGAGCTATGACTGCTGGCTCCTCACTTAACATACAGGTGTAACAAAATTGGTGCAGGACCTGTTAACTGGGGCTTCTACTCATCATACCGAACAACTTCGCAAGGAACGTTAAGCCGTGTCAGAGGCCTTATAGGCGGCTACAAATCTTCTGATAGTGGAGTCCGCCACTAGCCTTACAACCTCCACCAATCCGGACTTGGCCCCATGTGTGGAGTATGGTCTTACTTTCCCCCGTGTTTGGGAAGATACCCTCGCCGTAGCCAATGCAGGTAGGGTTGAATCACACCAGCGGCATTGGTCACGGAATGTTTGTTAGATATTTACTGCACGTAACAATCAACAGTGGCTACTTGGTGGGTAGGCAGGTAACTTACATAAATAAAATTGTTCTTCAAACATAGCTATAGGTACGCATGCAACTAAATCCCCCGCTACTAATACTTCAATGATCCCCTCACGGTAAGTCCGTATATTCACGCGCAAAATTAAAAAAAAACACGAAGGCCTTAACGTGACCTGGAGAGCATTGTCCTCGAAGTACCGACCGTTGATAATAATCATCAAGGATAATGTGATAAACTTCAAAAATGAAGAAAAAGTCAAACCACGTAACCTTTGACGTGAACCCGGAGAGCAATGACCTCGTGACCTCGTGACCGTAGATCGAATGGACCGATCTTACAAAGTTGACTCCGCCAGGAATCAAACACGCGACTTCCTGGTGTGAAGCGAATGGGCTAAACATTACGCCACGAAGGCGGTTAAAAATCAATAGTTAGTTAATTCGCTTCACACCAGGAGGTCGCGGGTTCGATTCCCGGCGGAGTCAACTTTGTAATACTCTATTTGGTTGGTGGTGGGGCATTTTCATAGCCCATCCGGCTAGTTACCACCATCTTATCTAAGTCTTGCGGCCAAAAATCAAAGTTAACAGCATTGACGTGTTCCGGCTTGAAGATAAGATAGCCAGATCCCCATTGGGGAATCATGGTAAGCCCGCTTAAATCTTCTGCATCATCGTCACTTAGCATCAGGTGAGATGATGCCAAGGACTTATCAACTGTGGCTTGAAAATAGAAGGTGATAAACTTGAAAAACTACGTTAAGGTAATTTAGGTACCTACAATTTTTTTTAATATTTTTTTGAAATGTGATAATTAAATCTTATACGATGGTACGGAATTCTACGTGTGGGATATTATTATAAGCATTAAAACCTCCTTGGAAAAGATGACATATTCCTTGGTGTTTTCTATGCGCTTCATTCATATATTATATTCTCTTTTCTTCATAAAGATATAACGCAAAGAGAATCTATTCAGCTAGCGTTATGTACTAACCTCACGGAGGAAGAACCTTTTTTTTTAAATTCTCCTATCAAAAGTTTTAAAGAAGATTCTGCATCTTTGGTTAATTTTGCGTACACTTGACTCCCTCCGGAACCATCGGTCAGTTTTCCCGAATTGACTGGCAAATAAAGGAACACTTGTCGAGAAAATATATTATATACTTTGCCCTAACAGTGGAGACGTTATGGGTTAACGAGGCGATATTAAAATAACCAATGTTAACTTGCTTGAAACTCGTCAATAGCGTCACTACCACACCGAGTGTTCCCTCATACGTGGTCACAACCGCTTCAAACACACTGACTACAGTGTCTAATGTGGTCACAACTGCATCGCACATTGTGACATCGTCACAGGCGACTGGGACTAATGCACGAATGTGTTAGTTACTTCTGCCCCCATGTCAAGTTTCCATGTGCCAGTGACGTCGGCAGCTGCTAACGTCACAATGACGCATAGTTTGTGAGTATTATTTTAGCCTTATGAGGGCGTGTAAACCAAGCGTGTTCACGTGAAAAGCCTGCCTGTGCTACGTCTTCTCCATTATCAAGTAACAACTTGACTATTGAAATTACACTAACTAACCTCTTGTACATGTTCGCTACTAATCACGCGGCTCGTCAACTCCCTCAGTGTATTGAGTTGGTCTGTAAACTGTTCTCCCAACAGTTTGTGGACCAACTCAGCATCCTCGTTGATGGTGCGGTGGCAGAACTGCTTCACTTTGCCAATGGCTGCCTGAGGGTCCACGCTCTGATGGATGATGGCGAGGATACGGACCAGCAGCATGATGCTAGTAGTCTCTGGAGGGTAATGCATTTGTCTGGAATTTTTAAATTAATGATCATTTTTTATGGTTCTGTAGTAAAACCCTTATAGTTTTACTTTGTTCGTCGGTCCGTCTGTAAGTAAGTAAGTAAATATGCTTTATTCCACACCAAAAAAATATTACTTAAACTTAATTTAAAGATGTACAGTGAAGAAGCGATCTCATCGTATGTCTGTTTGTCGGTATGTCACAGTCGTTTTATTGAGACATAAAGCTAAAATTTGTAATGGTTTCACAAGCCTGTGATGTCTTTAAATATAATATGATACAAAATCTGTAAAAAGAAATTTAGTGTACCTCCCCTAACATGTTAAGTGGGGATGTACTATTATTTACGTAACTCGTGGTGTGGGATATCGTTAAATAGGTTTTTAAAACTGTTGAGGGTTTTGAATCATTGAAAAAAATATTAAGAGGTGATTTTTGTAAGAGTTACTAGTCTCCCCCCATACTAGCAAAATTTTTAACATATAGGTATGGCATATAATTAATTTAAAACTAAAATTATCTATCACGGCTAAGTATACTTCCCTAGTTTAGGAGTAAGTCGTCCAACTTAAGAAGTGCAGTTGGATTTAAAAATTTCATAAAAAAAATTATATACCAAATGCAAAAGTAAGGATTTACAGGCTTTATTTTTATAACCTTGCAGTGTTAATTAGTTAAGTTTGTAATCTTGGAACATATCTCAGAAGCTGAATTAGAACCAGTTCGCAGTTTCCGATTGAGCTGAAATTTAGCATACACATTAAGTTTTGGGAGCAATGCATAATTAGCTAAGTGAAGTGATTCTAAATCCAATATGACGAGCTCCCAAAGATGACGGACCAGTTATTTTTCAATCACCCTCATGATATGGGTATCAAATGAAAGGGTTTGCTGAGAATAATACGAAATAATTTAAATTATTTTCAAATTAAAGCTTGTACCCAAAAGTTATTCAGAAATTTAGTTATTTTTAATACCAGTTAATTTTTTAATAAAGAACTATGGAACCCTATGCACTTGGTCTGACACGCACTTGGCTATTATTTTTAAAGCAGTCACACAATTCCAATTAAACTTTTTACTTTTTGCTTGGTCATGGTCAGATCGCGGAAGCAGTCAAAGCTCAGTGAACCTCGCGTGGTAGCGTCGATCAGCAGGCTTATTTGGCATAAGCAAGGTAATAAAATAACCTAGATGGGTTTGGCTGATACAGTGTATCAGATAGGGTTACCAATATAATACATCACATTTCATCGACAAAAATCCCCCCATTAGGATATAGCTTCCTCCTCCCCTCTAAATGGCAGCCATTTTAATTTGTATTTTTTTATGTAGCTGTTCAGAAAAAATATGTTTTTTCTTGAATTAGGAGAAAAACGCACTTCAAAACGATCTTTTTTTTCTAAAACTTTTTGTGGTTTTTTTTCAAATGTTTCGGTTAATTTTATATCACCAGAAAAATTAAATAACTTTTCAAATAAGAACATTTTGAAGTATGTACTGCTGCTAATTCAAGAGAAAACATATTTTTCACGAACAGCTACAAAAAAAATGGCTGCCATTTAGAGGGGAGAACGATGCGATCACCTAATGGTAGGTGTTTCATCAATGAAATGTAATGAAATCGGTAACCCTATCCGATACGCACTGTATACCTCGACCGTTTTCTATGATTCGCAAGGCACGTCAAGCCGTTGATGCCAGTTGTTATCATTAGATGGCAGGCGTTAAGACGTGTCAGAGACCTTATAAGCTGCTTCAAAACTTCTTTCACCAATCCGGACTTGTGTGACTTGACGTGTGTGGAGTATGGCCTGGCCTAAGCTTTCCGAGTTTTTAAAGAGACCCGTGCCAGAGCAGGGGGATGCTACGGGTTACCAATGTTTATGTAACTTTTTATTTATGAACAAGGACACCTAAGAAACATGCATTACAATCTAAAATCGGACAACTTGTTTCTCATTATTTTTCCTTGACAATGATGACACATCCAAGTGTCCAGTAAGTATTGGCACAAACGGAAACTGAGAGTAGATCAGGTTGTGACCTATCAGAAATTTAAAATTTTATTTCAAGTGTAACTCTAATGTTTTCCGAAATATGGCATTTTTTAAAATTCTAAAAATTGTTACCTTTAATCAGCTTCTGGATGCTACACCAACAAATTTAGGTATTTTTAAGATAATATGTTTTGCTGTGTATTACAGAAGTGTGTTGACCTACCCGCACTGGGCCCGCATGGTCGACTAAGGCCCGATCGCCCTAATTCAGGTTAAGCTCGAGACCCACGGTGGGGACGTATATATGAGCTGATGTGATGCGATTCCAGAAGAATATCAAATGCATTCAAATATTTTATTCAAAAAGGTTACAATTTTTTAAAAATAAGTTAAATATCATCTATTCAAGTCTGAACAATAAAAAGTGAAAAAGGAAGAAGAATCTGATAGGTCATGACCTGCTTTACTCCCAGTTTCCGTATATCAATACATACTGGACACCTGCGTGATATAGCCAAACTAAATGTTTGAATATCACCACGCACCGTGGTGATTTTATTTTTAAAATTCTTCTAAATAAAACGCAACTCACTTCCAAGCTTCTAACAAAACTGTGATCGGGTGCTGTGCATCGCTGACTTCGTAACACAGAGTCTTGTGGTACGCAGCAAATGCTCTTTGTTGACATCCTTCGGAGCAGTAGAGCATCCCACACTGTGTGCAGCTGGTAACATTCTCGAGGTGAGACTGATAGCAGTCTGAGTGGGGCAGAACAATGTCCGGTTTGCAGGATAAACGACGTACATTTTGCTCTGGAGTTTCTAGGGGCCTGAAATAGGTTAAATAAAGGAATTAAATATTATGGTTCAGCTTCATGAAAAGGTAAGTTTTTATTGATAACAATAATTAATTTTATGTTGTGATTCTTTCTTACTTATCAATAAATAACTGAACCAATATAATAATCAATTAAAATAAAAACCGGACAAGTGCGAGGCGGAATCGCGCACCGTGGGTTCCGTACAAATTTGTAGGTACATATTATAAATCATAACAGTGCAAACTGTTAGTTACTACATACCCCAAAATTATTAGGTACCTATCTATGTACATATAAAAAAGGGAAGATTTTTTTTCATTATTTGTCCATAAATCGAAAACTATGTATAGTTTTAGATGTATCATACAAATTTTCATATGTTACCCCACATGATATGTTTAACTCAATTCAAAATTTGGACCACCTTTCCTAGCATAATTGACTACATACTTTAAATAAAACTATATATTATATGACTTAATTACAAATGTACAGTTTTCAGATTGTTCTTATACTTGTAGTATAAGACATTATTACTTGCCAAATATAGTTCTAGGTTAAAGGAAAATACCCTATAAATCTTGATTCCCTTGACAGTGTCGAAATATACGTTTTTTGCGGCATAAACGGCCGTATATTTTTTTTTACGTTAACTTAGAAGTTTGATTTTTACACAGCTTCAAGAGACTGTAGACCGGACCGGTTTAATTACTACTCGATACCTCCACGCGTTCCCTAGATAAAGGGTCTTCAAAGACAGACAGACGGGCGGACGGACGGACAGACAGACGGGCGGCCGGACGAACAGATAGATGGACAACAAAGTGATTCTATAAGGGTTCTGTTTTTTTCCTTTTGAGGTACGGAACCCTAAAAACCACTGCATATAAACATTAAACCTTTTTTTGGCCAGTCGGGTAATAATAAGACAAAAATATGTCTTAATCATAAGAATATTAACATTTGTTTTACCATCAGAATCATCTGATAAAAGTTACTTTACTAACAAACACAAAATACAATCATGGCCTAATATATTATACCTTATATCAACCCAAAAAAAGGACAATGATTAGTCTAAACACACACTATAATATGCCAGTTGGATTTTTTTAAATTAATTTTAGTTTTTAATTGAAACGAAAAAAATAGAAAAAGTGGAAAAGAGGTTATTTTCTTTACTCTTTACAAGTAAATAAAAGACAGAGACAACTGTTCCAATTGTCTCGCCATAATGAACTACCCAGTATAGTAGACCTTATTAAGTTCTAGTAACTCACAGTGATAGTATAAAAGTAATCCCAACAAAACATAAATGTAAAAAAGAGCAAAGTTCCTCGACTGCATCATCACTTGCCATCAGATGAGTTGCAGTCAAACGCACTAAAATTTTTAATAAAAAAAAAGCTTAGCTTAGCTAGGATGGGATGAACGAGAATTAAAATCTTGCCAGCCCTTGTGCACCACACATTTACATAGCACTGTAATTAGGAATGGTGTAAAAAGGAATTGTGTTTAGGTCATAGCAATAAGATTCAATTTTATACCTCACTGCAATTTCAATTTTCGCCTTACTCCTCGCCATATCCACTAATTATGCATTAGGAGGGACTTAAATTTTGCACAGTCAAACAGCTTTAGACGCTTCCATGTAGTTTGCTGCTGGAACTGGGAACAGAGCTGCCTCCCAACTAAATCCTTTTCTTAATACCAGAGGTGCTTTTCATGCCTTCGTTAACAATCTACTATACTCACCGCATGCAGAAATCACAGGCCAAATATCTGTACGCAACGTTCCAGGCAAACTGACATGACACCAAAGGATCCTCTTCCAAGATTACCTCACCCTGATCAAACTTCTTTGTCGCGAATAAACCTTTGCCCTGAAGAAGAAATAATTTTGTAATCTCTATGACTTAGAAGGAAACAAGTAGTTTATGAAACGTTTGACCGATATGGTCAGGGTATTATTTTAGTTACTTTTTTGCTATTGGATGTTCGTATCTCAAAACCTTCCATTTCGTTTGCTTTTTTAACTGGACTTGCTGAGCAAAAATAAATTATTCAGCGGTTTAATATTTTTGTTAACCACAATTACTATTGCCTAATGATGAACAAAAACACCACTTGTCTGTCTTCTTTTTTTTTAGGTTATATTTGATATTTTTTATATATATTTTTACGGCTCTAGGTATTATGTCCTTTTAAGCCATATTTTGCTTAAATGAAACGCAAAGCATAGGGATAAAAAACGCTTCATTCAGTTTTTAAAATACACGTAATAGTTACCTACGTACAAGGTGACAGACATAATATTGAAATAGAGTGAAGGAAAGCAAGAAGAGCGAAATACACCTAACATTCTTCCCACCAGTGTTCACGTCATATCAGCCGAAAGATGTCCACTGCTTGGCATCATCTCACCTGATTGTGACGATGGTGCCGAAAATTGAAACGAGCTTACCAAGATTCCTCAACCCAATGAGGAACAGGCTATCTTATCTTCAAGCCGGAACACATCTATGCTGTTAACATTTATGTTTGGTGGCAAGACTTAAATAAAATGGTGGTAGCTAGGCAGGCGAATGCCCTTCCACCAACCAAACCGAATATTAGTAGGTACTAGCCGAAACCCGCGACCTCCTAATATGAAGCTCAAGGAATAACCATTGCGCCATGGAGGCGATTATTCTCCTTGTCTTCAACTTGAACTTGAAAGTGTGGCGGCAACTGCAGTAACCCGCCACTGAACCTTAACAGAAGCGACGAGAGAACAAAAGAAATACAACATCTAGAACACGCTATTAGAATTTCTTCAGCGTTGAGTATTTAAACAGATACCAATCATTAACGATTGGTCCACGGCCGGACCCTAGGCATACCACCTCGCCTGGCGGAGATATCTCCCTTTGCTCTCGTCGAGTAGGAACGCACCGTTTCTACAAAAGAATAGAACCACTGAACCACTATGTTTTCCTCAACTAGGGAACGGGGATCGTAATTAGGTACGCGAACATTCCTTTTCAGAAGAACCGCTTCAGTATTTACTACCCATGTTTGTGTTTTTCGAGGTAACGACGAGGGTAAATTAAATACAGACTTAATTAGCACAGTGACATCAACGCAATGAAACACAGACACTTGGCGCTCTTGCTAGGCGCTAGTAATAGTCTATAATCAGTTTTAATCAGCTCTCACGTGCGTGTGATTTGCACTTACGACGCGCCTGCGCTTAAAATTTTAGCATAATCACCTTGTTCGCCTCGTCGTATGTTTTTGAATCTTAAATTTCATTAACTAAAAACGTATTGACAAAATAAATGGTACAAAACTAGAATAGGTACCAAAAATCTACCCAAAAAGCAAGTTTCGTGTTGATTTTTTAATAGTTTGTTTTTTTAAAATATTTGGTTAATGGTACAATAAAGCCTATTTTTCGAAAGTGTTTTAGAGTTTATAAAATACAAAAAAAGATCTAGATATAGAGTTTTAACGACATACCTATTTTAATCTATGCATAGTAGTAATTATGGTTCCTCCCCCAACCCTCCTCCGCTCTCCCCTTCCCCACCCAACCCCAATTTACAAAAACTATTTTTCTACTCTGCTATAAGCCAACCATATTCACATCGTGTTGTTGGTATTGATATTATTTACTTCGGATCGATATCTCCCCTCCCCTCCGACTACATAATAGGGGATCGGACTGCATCAAAAATAAAATCTGAAATATGATTTCCTAAATTGCTCTCCTCTTGAAGTTTCGAAAAACCTTACTTGTTTTGTTTTTCCATCACGTTTTCAATTTTTAATTGATCAAATTCACAAAATAAGTTCGTCAATTACGCTTAAAATCTATGACTTCACTTGTGGATATTTCAAACATTTTTAGAACAAAATTTCGTTTTTGACAGATCATAAAAAGTAACTCAAATGCCTAGCTATTAACTATATTGTTCCTTACTCAGTGCTATTATCAGGAAAAAAAGTAGTCCTTTCGCGAAAAAAAAATGTTATTACAAATGTCAAGTTATTAAGTAAGAATAGAGATATTATTTACAAAGGTACTCATATATACATACATGTACATATCGAAGTAAGTACTAATTTGTACTCATTACATTTCCTGTCGGAATTTCTTAGCCGTTGGTTCTGCCAACACCACCATATTCATGGCCAGCGAATTCGACAGTGTCATCATTAAGATACCTCCCTCTCTGCAGCAGTGGCTCCGTTTTTCACATCAAATGCTACTCCTCAGCAGATTAGCGACGCTGGAGAAAAGTTCCTGGTAGCAATTTAAGGAGGGAACATCGACAATGACAACCTCGACGACCTACGGTACTGATTATTCACACGATCTGTGACGAATGCTAAATTACAACTAGCCCGCCTAAAACCAAAAAGGGACGCTGCCAATTACCTACTCCCTCCGAACTTACCAGCAAGTACAGGCTTAGTTAGGCAATGAACATCTCCCATCAGTTTGGGGCTGTAGCTAGGGTTGCCAACCGTACTCTAAAATAGAGTATTGTACTCTATTTCGTGTAGGTGTACTTTATTATCTATAACATTAATAGAGTACTTTAAATACTCTTTTTTACATAAACTGACTTTTGGCACAATTTTTTTTATGCCAGACATGTTCAATTGATATTCAATACATAAAATGACTTTCTTTTTACTGAATTTAATATACTGGTACCCAAAGCCATAAAACTTGTGAGTTTCTGAACGCAAACACAATCAGTCACGTCAAAGTAATGTCAATGACTTCAGCTCAGCGTTCACTGAGAGAGTATTTTCGGTCATGAATGTGAATTGGCGAGAGGAGAGGAACAGGGCTACATTGAAATAGATAAAAAATGAGCTCCTGATCTATATAAACTTAGAAATAGGATGTCTCATAATTCTTTTAAAAAAAAATAACCAAGTTGTTATGTACTGCAAAAAGCACTAAAAACACAATTTTCAAATTTGTTTAAATGATACTCTTTTTTATTAATCTGTACTCTTTATTTAGACTCTCTGAAATCAGAAATACTCTACTTCTTTTAGAAAAAGTTGGCAACCCTAGCTGTAGCATAACCACGCGAGGGATACTAGCAATCCCCACAACCAGAAATGCTGCGCCGGATGACATCCTCCAGATTGTTTTCTTAAAGTGCAGCAAAGGCTGTACCACCGGAGCTTGCAGCTGCATGAAAGCAGGCATAAAAAAATAAAAATAAAATTTAAACTGTTTATTTCAATAAAAATGCTTAGTAATATGCAAGCACTGCACAGGCCACTGATTTAAACGAGGAGGACTTACCAAATATAGTAGACGAATACGACGACGGCGACGACATCATTGACAGCCTGATCGCTCAGGAGCTGTTAGAAGCAGAACCAACTGCTAAGAATTCCCGACAGGAAATTTAATGAGTAAGTACAAATGTGTACTTATATGCTATGATATGTACATGCATAGTTATATATGAGTACCTTTCTAAATTATATCTCTATTCCCCAGTGTGGTATGCCTTCTGAATAACTTAATATTGGTAATTACTAATTAGTAATTACATTATTTTTTCCACGAAATTACTACTGTTTTACCTGCCTTGGGATAATTATGTAGTGGGGGGAGGGGGGAATATCGATCCGAAAAGTAACTAATATCAATACCAACATGATGTGAATTTTATACATTTTGTTTTCTTAGCATTTAATAATAAGTTGTTCACAGTGAACCAGTTCAGTATCTTTGAAAGAGTGTTGTTTACTTCGTCAATTTCGTTTTCTTTCCTATTCACTTTAAAAATAAGAGAAGTATCATCCGCAAACAACACAATATTTGACAGATGTTGCACCATAAAAGGCAAATCATTTACGTAAACAAGGAAAAGAAAAGGCCCTAATATGGAACCCTGGGGCACACCCATTTTCACTTTAGATCCAGATGAGTTCGTGCAATTCACTTGTACTTTTTGTATTCTGTTGTCTAAATACGAATTTAAAAGACTGAGAGCCCCTTCCTCTACACCATAATGCTTTAATTTCATAAGTAATGTTTGGTGTTCAACACAATCAAAAGCCTTAGATAAATCACAAAACACTCCAATTGTATTCTGCGATTCCTCGAAGGCATCATATATGTTTCGAATGAGTGCTACTCCTGCATCGGTTGTTGATCGTCCTTTAGTGAAACCGAATTGTTGGTTATGCAGTAGTTTGTTTTCTGTAAAATATTGTAGCATTTGGTTAAGCATAATCTTTTCAAACACTTTACTAAGAACTGGCAGCACAGAAACTGGTCTGTAGTTGCCTGGATCAGTTTTTGAACCAGATTTATATAAAGGTACCACTTTACTAAGCTTCATGAGATCTGGAAAGACGCCACTATCAATGCTAATATTTAAAAGAATTAGCTGCACCTTTGATAAATGCCGCTCACCGCTATCGGCTCGCGTCAAACAGTAACGACAAAGGGGCCGTCTTGAGTTCAATCGCAGCGCCGCCGACGTTACACCCGCACGGAGTCGCGCGTATCTTGTTTAGTCTTTAATTATTAATGTAGGCGAAGATTCTGAAGTTACTTCGTCCACCAGTGAAAGGGATTTAAATTGATGATAAATCTATATATAAAAGAAAGTATAAAAGAAAGTCGTGTTAGTTACACCATTTATATAACTCAAGAACGGCTGGACCAATTTTTATGAATTTTGTGTTTTTGCATTTATCTTCGTCCGGAATAGGATAATAAGTATTAAAATATGATATTCATCAATAAAAAAAAATATCAGTCAAAAAATAATTGGTTTTAGGGTAGGGTAGGGTAGTGTAGGGTAGGGTGGAGAGGGTACGGTAGTGTAGGGTAGGGTAGGGTAGTGTAGGGTAGGGTAGTGTAGTGTAGGTTAGGGTAGTATAGGGTAGGGTAGGGTAGAGTAGTGTATAGGGTAGTGTAGAGTAGGGTAGGATAGTGTAGTGTAGTGTAAGGTGGAACGAAGTTCGTCGGGACAGCTAGTTCTTATTAAAAAAAACCTATATAATTATTACTTTTTGGTATAATTGTTTCATCCTTCAACACGTTTCCAGGACTCCGTTCGGGTGTATTGCAGCTTATCCCCTGAACGTATGGCCACTCCCTGCAGCTCTCTAGACTCCTACCTCACCTGCCACCCCTGTCACCCAGATAGACATAGATGGTACTAGTTTGGTTCTCGAACGTAAAGGATTTCGCCGTGATTTTTATAAATGCCATTTCTGGCCCGTTGTATAAAGTGTCCGAGGTGTTACATATAGTTCGCTCGCTAAATTAGCTGCACCTTTGATAAATGCCGCTCGCCGCGACAGGCTCGCGTCAAACGGTTGCTTTAAAGGGCGGCCCCTTTGAAGCAACCCCGTGCCGCCGCGCCGACGTTTCACCCTCACGGGGTAGCGCGAATCTTGTTCAGTCTTTAATTATTAATGTAACTAGGCGACGATTCTGAAGATACTTCTTCCAGCAATGAATATGATGAAAATCAGTGATAAATTTTAATCAAAAAATAGGCACCAAATTTTTTTTATTGTTGTATCGTTCACACATTTTCAAAACTCCGTTCGGGTGTACTTCCCCGAACGTACTTTATCTATTATCACAGCCCTACATATGAGTCATATATAAATGATAATGTAATATAAACATAATTATGAATCATTGATCAAAGATTTTTGACATTGTAGGGGATATTTTGACATTATTTATAGACATAATATGATCCTAGATGTAACCCAATGATCATTTTAGTAGATTTTAACCACCGCCGTGGCGTATTGGGTTAGTCCATTACCTTTATATCGGAAGGTCGCGGGTTCCAGTCCCGGTGGAGTCTAACTTTGTAAGACTCGGTTTGGTTGGTGGAAGGGCATTTTCTAAGCCCGCCTGGCTAGCTACCACCATCTTATCTAAGTCTTGCCGCCAAATCATTGATGTGTCCGGGCTTTAAGATAAGATTGCCATCAGGTCTCCATTTCCTTTGGGAATCTTGGTAAGCCCGCTTCCATCTTCGGCATCATCGTCACTTACCAACAGGTGAGATGGTGCCAAGGGCACCAATTGTGGATAAAAAAGAAGAAGCATAATGTAAAAAGAAGCGGCAATGTACTAGATCTAGGAGGATCTTACAGGATGTAAAGGATAGGTTTCCGAAAACTGGTAGGGTTCAATCAGCTCATGATTCTGAGTCATCATCATATCAGTTTATATACGTCCCCACCGAGGGGCTCGAGCCTACACTAAATTAGGGCGATCGCGATCGGGCCTTGGTCGACCACGCGGTTGCTCGCGTGTAGGTTGACTTCACCCACAACCTTCGAGTTTCTTCGCAGGCGTGTGCAGGTTTCCTCACGATGTTTTCCATCACCGTAAGAGTTTCGAATTAACGTAGCTACGTCTTCTAGTGCGCGGTCTTCACTCGAGAACTTTACTATCCCAACGGCCATCTGTTCAACGAACTATGTGCCCTGCCCACTGCCAGTTAAGTTTAGCGGTCTATAATTTGAAGAATTAGCCTCCAACTCCTAACCGTTAAAAAGTTGTACCTTCTATCACCAGCTCATCAACATGAGATGATGACTACCGGACGCAAACACTTGAATAGCTCTAGAAAAGATATACAGGTGTAACAAAATTGGTGTAAGTAGGTCCCGTTAAATGGGGGTTCTACTTGTCATACTAAACAACTTTCTCCAAAGAACCTATAGTCAATTCTTGAAAAAAAATTGACCCTCCTAAAATGCACAAAATCAGCCGATCAGCTGATCGATTTGTATGAAGAGTAAAAAAGATGAGTTTTTACGTTTTCAGCAAAGCCGTAGAACAAAAGTTGTTCAGTATGATGAGTAGAAGCCCCAGTTAACGGGACCTATACCAATTTTGTTACACCCTGTATATGTCACGTAATACGTGCCTATAAAATTTGAAGGTTGCCATCGACTTTCCGGGAACGTTAGTAAGTACTAATATAATAATATATACTTTGCCTGTGATCCTATCATCATCGGATCCTGACTTGGTGACAAATGGGGCCACCTGGGAAGGAGACCCTTTCAATTTTATTTTTTTTTCAAAACGATCCAGACATCTTTGAGTAATCGGGAACATACTTACATAAAAAAAGATTCCGACGAATTGAGAACCTCCTCCTTTTTTGCAGTCGGTTAAAAAGGCTAAATACGGTGGCTGCAGATCAAAACAAAAAAAAAAGTTTATTACAAAATTCTTTAAAAACAGCTTTGTAATAAATTCAATATAAACATCTATAATTTAAACATTATAAACATTATATAAATAATAGTAAATATAGTTTTAACAAATAAACACATTGTATACTCGTATACAGGGTGTAAAAAAGTGTAGGACCCGTTAACTGGGGGTTCTACTTCTACTCATCATACTGCACAACTTTCCCCAAGAAACCCGTAGCCAATTTTCAGAAAAATTTGAACTTCCATACGAAAAATCACAAATTCCGTCGATCAGCTGAGCGATTTGTATGAAGAGTTATTTTGCCAATTCAGCATAGTCTTAGAACAAAATAAATGTTGTTCAGTATGATGAGTAGGAGGGGGACCTATAGTCTACACCAATTTTGTTACATCTTGTATACATACATAATACCATACTTAACAAATGTACTGTATAATCAGATTGCAAATATAATAATTTCGCAGGTCCCTTCACAAATATTTAGCCACGCTATTATTATCTAACTTACACGCTGACGACATCTACATCATCTGTGTATCGAGTAGCGCAATACTTAAATATGGATCGCGTCTACTGATTTAGTACAGCTTTGTTCTTCTGAACGCTTGTACGTGCTTTAACTTAATAAGTTTAATATCACTCACATAAGTACTTATACCTACAAAATCCAACCGCCAAAAACCAGTCTAATAATAGTTATAATAAGTACCTTCTCACTTAAATAGAAATGGTCGCTATTCAAGGCAAGTGCTCTAAAAGTGATACCTATAAGACACTGGAAAAGTTTGGAAAATTTCACACTTGTCAATTTGTTTTAATATGTTTACCTCTCATCATGGTGTCTATGACACATGTGAATTATATTTTTATCGCTGAAGAAGTGAATTACAGGTAATTTAATTAATGACTTTTGATTGACTATCAATTTAGCATAATTAGGCCTCGAGAGACAACCGCGCACAGGAAGACGCAGTACAGGCAGATCTTCCACTCGGTGACGGGTAGCCTCTGGATGCGAACAGCGCAGTACCGGTTATTGCGGAAATCCTTGGGGGGTATGTCTTATAGGGAGTTGGTTCCAGACACGCGGTCTGCATCGAAACAAAATAAATTATTTTAAATAGGTTATACAGTATGTGTAAACACACTTTTAAATAGTCAAAAAAACTGCATCTAAACTGCAAATTTGCAGGTGGCTTGCAGTCGAAATGCAGTCCGTGTGTCTTGACCCTTTCGGCTGATAGTATGATGATGAGTGGTGAAATTAGCTTTGGAATCCGACAACTAGAATTCTATCCTAGTTTTGGTTTCTTTTCTATTGGTATCTTCAAATAATAACAACTAACAAAAAATTAAAAACACGACTGCATAAAACATACCTTTTTGGGCAGTCGGGTACAAATGTATCTCCTCAGGGGATCAAGACGAATCTAACGACACCTCGCACTCCAAAATCTATTAAGCCGTTTAGACTACAGACACAGCCAAAGTCACAGACAATATAAGTACATACTTTTTTTATTATCCACAATTGATAAGCCCTTGATATAATCTCATGCCGGAACACATCTATGCTGTCAACATTGATGTTTGGCGGCAAGACTTAGATAAGGTGGTGGTGCTAGCCAGGCGGGCTTAAAAAATGCCCTACCACCAACCAAACCGAGTCTTACAAAGTTAGACCCCGTCGGGAATCGAACTCGCGACCTCCAAGTGTGAAGCGAATGGACTAATCTTACGCGGTGGAGGCGGCTTACATACGTACATCCACAAGAACTTTACCTTATCGGGAGTCAGGTTGAAATGTACATTCGAATGGAATTTTCGGTGAGCAAAAACTTGTTGAAAATTAACTCGTTTGTGTGTTTATTATTATTCAAATGAAACATACATTTTTTATACGTCTACACAACTACTATGAAGCAAATTAATTCAAATTTGAGATCTTGACCTTTATACTTAACCAGACAATATAAATTAATCGGTGAATCTAATTTTTTTATTACTCATTTGTCTGATAAAATAATGAATTTCAAATTATAAGCCATATCAAGAAAAGTGCGCATGATATTGACATAAAAAATGTTCGTTACTTATTTGAAATGTTCTTGACAATCCAATCTAGACACACGGCAGTGTGTCAGCCAAGTTTGTATGGGAAAAGGACGACACCGGCCGGCTGTGGGTTACATACAGGCTATAACAAAAGTGGTGTAGGACCCTTTAACTGGGGGTTCTACTCATCATACTGAACATTTTTCCAAGGAACCCATAGTTGATTTAAAAAAAAAATTTACCCTCCACACAAAAATGCACAAAATTGATCAATCAGCTGATTTATTTGTATGAAAAGTTTTATTTTTATTTTAGCAGTCATAGAATAAAAGTTTTTCAGTATTAAGTAGGGATGCATCCGATACCGATACCGATACCGATATATCGGCGATACTTCGGGTTTGCCGATATATCGGTATCGGCGATATTTTTATGGCAGATTCAACGATACTTTTCAAATTTCGCGCTTTAAAAATGTAATGTAAACGCGCGTGTTGTCCCATCTATTTCGTTGCAAACGAGGCATCTGTAGATGCGACAGATGCCTCGTTTGCAACGAAATAGATGCAAACGAGGCATCTGTCGCATCTGAGAGACTATTTTCCACCGCAGGTCTTATTCAAACAGACTTGCGAAATCGCCTTTGCCCGCAAAACTTAAGAATGCTTTGTTTTTTAAATAAAAATCTTATAAATGTTAATTTTGATTACTAAAACTATTAATTAATTGTGTTTTATTTATTCTACCTTCCTTTTTGAATTCAATAAGCGTATCGGTATCGGTATCGCCGATATTTTTATAAGAGTATCGGTATCGGTATCGTATCGGCAAAAAGGCGTATCGATGCATCCCTAGTATTAAGTGAAGAAGCCCCAGTGAACGGGACCTACACCAATTTTATTACACCCTGTATATACATTAACCATTTCGAGCAATCTTCGATCTATCTACAATTTTTTTGTATCAAACTTGGCTCCCTTTTACATTTGTGTGTTGTTGGGATAAATACATATCTCAGCGTCAATATCTACACCAGATTTTTGCCTATCTCTGTTAAGGCGAGGTGTTCATTGGAACAGTTGTCTCTGTCTTTCTTTACGTGTAAAGAGCAATCAAAATAACAACACTTTATCACTTTTTCAATGGTTTTTCGTTTCAATCAAAAACTACAATGAAAGTATAAAAAATAATAACATTACTCACTTTGTATTATCATACAAAATATTTTTGTATTATTTAAAAAAAAACGACGGGTTGCACTCCGGGAGTGCCGGCAGAAGTGAAAACTTGAATATTAACGTTGTGCATTTTTGATATTTTGGAATGGTTAGGAAATAATTTTGCACGAATTGCTTTGATTATCAGTATAAAAGTACTATCATTTATGTGGTAGACCGTAGAATACAATATTTATTTATTGCGCTATAGTACACAAACATGACAATTTATATTACATTAAAAAGTTTATATCTCAGAAATATCAACAAAAAATCAACTCCATCCGTCTTACGAATTTTCGATCAGGTCACGTGTCCTGACGCGAGTTTAACATGTCCTGACGCGAGTTTAACATTTTTTACCCATTACAAAAAAGTGCACAACGCCGCTAAAGAACTCTTCACTTCAAAATTTATACTTCAAAATATTAGTCATAACTAGAGTTGCAAATAACTGTGTAGTCCTATCTTTGGGATTTTTTTCTATCAAGCCAAAACTGTTCAATCGTGTTTCAAATAGCTTTTTACTTTAAGGAACATCATCAACAATAAGGGTAATATTAATATCTGTAATATTACCGCCTTAACAACTTAGCCAATTAAACTATGTAATCTATGTATATTGATACGCTGATTCTTGGAAGTTAGAAGGAGAGGAAGACCAAGCTCAATTTTATATTTTGTCTATGTTAACCGATGCTAAGAAGTCCAGTAATTACAATCATCATAATATCAGCCGAAAGACGTCCACTGCTATATTTTTTGAGGCCTTGAGCCTCCCCCTTAGATTTCCACAACGACCGGTGCTGCGCTGCTTTCATAGTGGGGCTATAGTTCGCTCGCTGAATTAGCTGCACCTTTGATAAATGCCGCTCGCCGCTGCCGGCTCGCGTCAAACGGTAGCGGTAAAGGTGCCGCCCTGAGTTCCAGTTCAAGTTATTATGATGTCGGCAGCGCCGCGTCAACAACAACATATCAGCTCATATACGTCCCCACCGAGGGGCTCGAGCCTACCCTGAATTAGGGCGATCGGGCCTTAGTCTACCACGCGGGCCCAGTGCGGGTTGGTCGACTTCACACACAACCTGCAAGTTTCTTCGCAGGCGTGTGCAGGTTTCCTCACGATGTTTTCCTTCACCGTTAAAGCAATCGGTAAGTATGTACGTAAGTTTTGAAAAACTCATTGGTACATTGGCCGTCCAGATTTGAACCCGGTACCTCTGGTTAGATGAACCGAGTCGTTACCGGTTGAGCCACCGACGCTTTTTTACCGCGCCGCGTACCGCTAATTCAAAGGTGCAGTCGACTCAGCGAACGAACTTATACAAACACACAGCTTGTAGAACGGACGGCGGTCAGGACAGTAATGTTCTTGACTGACGACTACTCACCTGGAGACGTAGAGTAGTCAGGCTCCACTCGGTGTACCGACAACCTACCAAGTATAACAATAATTTACGAATTCCTATTTTATTTCTGAAGTTAAAATAGTATCTTTTGTCTTCACCATCCACTTTAATGACAAAACCTAAGAGTAAGTAAAGCTTAGAGCATTAAACCAACAAAGTTATCTTTACAGATGCCGCGTACCAGGCTGTGACGATGAAAGCGCAACAATTGAAGTACCACAATGGTGGCCAACTGAAATAGACCCAAAATGCGCCCGTCCAGTGCTCAATTTAGACATATACAATCGAAACAATGCCACCTGTTCTAATTCGTCTTTCCTCGATGTGATAGAACAGTGCGATGACTGGGTCTACGAGAGTTATAACTCGGCTATTACTGAGGTGAGTTGGTTAATTATTATAGTTTGGGACATTAGAGTGCCTAAACAATGGAATCATACCAAACTTTAAATTCACAAACACCTACTTACAAAATGCAGTTTATTTATGTAACACAATAACAATATTGTTTGGAGAGTGCACTTAAAAGGGCTCAACTCTCTACACGAGTAGATACGACAGTTACCTATTCACTCATTTGGTATATATTTACACTAATTCCACGGAAATTAAATAAAACTACACGTTATAGTTACCTATTCATTTCAATCAAAAGACATTATAATTAGCGGCATTTCACGAGAAGGGGGCAGCAAAAAAAAGGAAGATCTGAAGAGTATGAATGTAAATACTAATTAATTAATTTGTATTAGGCTTAGTTGTCAAGTTAAATGCTGCTAAAAAGTTAATGAAATATGAGTAAGGATTTTTTGGAAGCTGTTAGTCGAATTAAAAAATAATAATAAAATATTTGTAACAGATTTTGTGTAGCTAATTGTCAGATTTTTTAACGTAGCTGCGCCAGAAGGAGGGTTTTCAAAACCGCACCAGTTTCGCGCGCTTCGATAGCAACGGTATACGCGACGGCGGCATCTCTGATTGGCTGCGCAAATGCGGTTCGTCGGTGATAAGATATGGCGGCTTCGCCACGCCTCGCTGGCCGGGCGCCACGCTGGCGGCGAATCTGATCAGTGTGATAGCGGGCCACCGGGCACGATAGACGAATCGCCATCAGAGAGCGGCCAGGAAGGTTGCGGCCCTGCGGACACGTACAACTAGTACTTACGGAAGTGTTTCGCGAACTTTTTCTACCTATCAAATACGGATGATAGTTATAGCGTAGAAAATAGCAATTAAACCGCGGGAATCATGTCAGACAAGTGGCTACGTGTGTGTTCTGTGTGTTTCTACCACAGACCGGATTACTGACCGCGCATTGAGTTTTAGCGGACAGTGAATAAATATAAGTACTTTAGTGGGTAATCTGACAATCGAATTATTGTGAGTTTCGAGTGTACCTACATGCCGACCGTCCAAGGTATCCCGAATTTGAGGATTGCAGCAGCCTTTGAAAACAAAGACAGGTATTTTTGGCAATCACTCATACACATACATTTTCACTACATAAAACATTTACCACTACCTACTTTTGCCACCTACAAGCGAACGACCTGCGATGACTTCAGGATTGGCTTATCAGTGAGTAGTTAGATGTAAACTGTTTTTGACTGTGTACTTATTTATTTTATTTGTAGACTGTTTGTACCTTATGTGCCAGCAACAGTCCACGGGGACTGCATTAGATAAAAACCCTTCAGTATTTAAGACTGCGAATAGAGCCAGTAGGTGACGCCGTGTTACGGCGACTTCGTGTCTGCTGTGTTACCAAACCTAGTTTGTGTCTCCGTTTACGGAACCTAGGCATAAATTTGCATTCGCTTAGTGGCTTTAAGCAATAAAACCTTGGCGCTGCGTATTCCAGCCGAGTTCACTTCCCCACCTGTGGGCCTGAGACACGAAAATTAATGGGCCCAGCAGCGTCTTTCTTTAGGCCTGCGGATGTCGAACGGCGACGTGAACAGAGGGTTATGTTTTTTGAGTGTATCTATGTATGTTTATTTCTTTGGCACGCCCTGTAGCATAAACGGCTTGATGGATTTAGGAGTGCGAGGTGTCGTTAGATTCGTCCTTGAGTGACACGGAATAATTTTTTACCCGACTGGCCAAAAAATAGGATTTTAATCAATTCTTAATTAATTGTAAAATGAGATTTGATTTTTTTGTAGGAAAATGGAAATAAACAATTCAAATTAGAATTTAAGTACATTCGAAGATTTTTTAACCCCCGACGCAAAAAGGGGGGTGTTATAATATCGACGTGTGTATCTGCATCGTAGTTCCTAAATGAATGGACCAATTTTAATGCAGGTTTTTTTTTTTGAAAGCTGACGTGATAGAGGTAATTCTTAGTTATAATTAATGAAGATCTGTTCAGCCGTTTGACGATCATCAGCTCTTTTCTAGGTTATAAAGGAATGGGGGCAACTTCTACCGGTATGATCAATTCTAATTTGGTGTCCTGATAGTGTAACAATATTGCAGAACCATGGTACCTAACCTTGACCTGATGCAGCAGCATCTCCTGGAATCTGCAGAATACCCAACTCCTTACCAACTCACAGCAGAGGTATCTTGTTCGAGCTTATTGGAATAGTCAGAATGAATGTTAGATCATCATATCAGCCAAAGGACGTCCACTGCTGGAAATAGGCCTCCCCCAAGGATCTCCATGACGACCGATTCTGCGCTACCCGCATCTTTTCTTGCATTGTACTTATTATTTAACTGTTTTTTGCTTGTGTGGGCTCTAAATAAATGCATAGGTATCGCAAATATCAGTCACTCTCATAAAATAACGACGATAAATTACTTTGATTGATCACGCTGACGAGCTTACCAATAAATAAATTGACCTACGGTCTGACTGAACGCTTGTTAAGAAGAGAAATTCTCCATTAGTGTCTCAAGTCTTTTTAACTCGAGGTTTTTCTCGAAAAGTTAGACTTACTCTCTCGTACATCTACTAAGTATCTATTTTTACCGACTTCAAAGAGGAGGAGGTACTAAGTTCGACGGTATATATTTTTTTTATGTATGTTCACCGATTTTTCCGTCAATTGTGGACCGATTTTCAAAATTCTTTAATTGAAACAGATCTTGAATTGTCACCAAGTCAAGATCTGATGATGGGATCCCAGGGAAATCGAGGGCAACCCTTTAAAGATATTGAAAAATTTGAATTTTAAAGGCACTTATTACGTGATTCATATGTTTTCTAAAGCTATTAAAATACTTGCGTTGATTAGCTGATGTAGGAAGGTACAACTCCTTAACGGTTAGAAGTTGCAGGAAATTTCTTTTTAATGTTATACAAAGATATATACGTAGGTATGCATAGACCGATAGTTGTATTCCTTCAGGTTATTCAGATGAGCTGATGATGGACGATTCAACTCCTTAACTTTCATGCTGATGAGACGATGATGGAAGCCACAGGACTCTGTATCTGTTAATGAAACACATGTATTATGATTTGATAATTCATATTGGTGAGTATAGGTGATTGGATTTAACGTTGATAGATAGAAAGCATTACCAATAAAAATAAAGAAAATAAAAAAGTTTAAAAAAACTTAAAGCCTACCTTAAAATGAAATTCACTCAAAAGTATGAAATAATATTATTATACTTAAATACACAACATTAACCAACAATAACGAAATCAAAGGTCGGTACGAATTAAATTTTTAATCTGCTCAGTTATGATATTGAAGGCAGACATGGGTGGGGGGGTACTCCGGTTCTTCCGAGTATTAAATCTCCCATAGTCATCTGGCTCAAAACTAAGTGTGCTTGCCTTGCCTACACTGGCCTGTAAAAAAAAAACATTAAGCCGAATTAATATGGCGAACGCAGGACAGGCACAAACTACTCGGAGCGGCCTTGGAATCCCTGTTTGACAATGGTATTTTGCAGCGATCTTTATAAGTGACATTACCCTACAAACTATGATGAACTTTAAGAACACTCGTATCTTTGGTTTTGATTCAAGTGTAAACAAAAAACCTTAGAGGCCACTAGGACAACGGTGAGACAATTACATATATGGCTATATTTAGGAAGATCAATATAATATGAGAGCCTCGGCGGCGTAAGTCGGCGTAACGGATAGGGCCGTTACCTTTGTTCCAAACGATGCTTGTCAGTCCAAAGAAGGCCTCCTATAGCTGCCGCACGGCTGGGCCCATATGAGTACGTGCGGGCCCGATTCGGGCTGGCCGTCTGGAACTATGCCCGCGATACGCGGGGCTAGGGGGTTGTTGGGTAAAAGCCCGGGCGTCGGAGCTCCGAGTCTATGTACACTATAAATCAAGTGACTCACCTAAGGGAATCCTCCTGACACCTCAAGGTCGGGTGGGGTCGTGACAATATATACTTATATATAGTGTTCGTGATTATAGTGTAATACTGTGTGTGTAATATGTGACGTCACTAGCCATTCCAACAGGACTCCAAGATGGCACGTCGGTGTTTTGTTGGTATCCACTAGCCAACTTGCAGCAGCCATCAGTCGAGTCGTGTGTCCTTACAACACGGCAAACACAAGATGGCCGCCTAGCGTTTCTACACACAATTGAATCTCACACACCTAATTATCTCGCGGCAAGGAAATCACCTTAACACTACATCAACACGAATCACGTGGTAGTCGATTTCGCGAATTAGTTTTTCTATTATTTTCGGTCTCAAAAGCCGGCACCCCAGCGGTGCTTCAACACGGCAATCCGAACACGTGTTAACCTGGCGCCGTAGCGACGCGTGCGCTCATCGCGACGATCTACAGACAGACTGTTAGTGACAGCGAGCCCGGCGCTCGATGCGCGGGACCAGCCGGACCTAGCGGCATGACACGGCTAGGAGCGTTGCGAGAATCGACACGGAGGGTTCCGTTCGGTTCTAAACATACACCCGCCACGGACCGACAAATCGGTACGTTCCAAAGGCAGGCGAGACAATGTTGCTACTGCTCGCTTGAGAATTGAATCTCCCACCTTGACTATCGCAACACGAGGTGTACCATCGCTTCCAACGATTAAGTTGAGGATGCGTCCGCGTCGCCATCGTAGTGGCGGAAGGTTCGCATCCTTTACCAAAACGAGGTCACCGATGCGGGGAGGTTCAGTTCTGTCCGACCACTTAAGGCGCTGCTGCAAAATGTGCAGATACTCAAGAGACCACCGCTTCCAAAAGCTTTGGGTCATCTGCTGCAACAACTCATAACGCGACAAACGATTACTCGGTACGTCAGTGTACGGATACTCTGGTAAGGCGTTAAGTGGTCGGCCGATCAAGAAATGCCCTGGTGTCAGGGCCTCTAAATCATTCGGGTCGGAGCTGAGTGGACAAATCGGGCGTGAGTTTAGCACCGATTCCACCTTACAAAACACGGTCGCGAGCTCCTGAAACGTGAGCACCGTCAGCCCTACGACCCGTAGCAAGTGTGTTTTAGCGGACTTAACTACAGCCTCAAATATCCCGCCCCAGTGTGGGCATCCCGGCGGATCAAAGGCCCATGTAATGCCCCGACGGGAGAGGTTAGTACCGATCTCTACTTGTCTCTGATTTAAGAATTCAACGATTTCTTTCAAACACCGGTCGGCACCCTTGTAGTTGGTGCCACAGTCCGACCTAATCAGTGATGGCAATCCTCTTCGCGAGACGAAACGATCTAGCGCTGCCAAGAAACCTGCCGTCGAGAGATCAGCCACAAGCTCCAAATGGACGGCCTTTGTAGCAAGACATACGAATACGCACAGATAAGCCTTATATGACTTCGCATTGCGAAGGTGCGATGTCTTTACCATGAACGGACCTGCAAAGTCCGTTCCGACACCATCGAATGACCTAGTCACGTTAACCCGATCTGGAGGGAGGTCACCCATAATCGGCTGCATCGTGGCCGCTTTCAAACGATAGCAAGGCAGGCACCGAAACACGACGTTACGAACCGTCCTCCGACCAGACAATATCCAAAACTCACGCTGTAAGATCCCTAAGAGGGCGTTGCAGCCCGCGTGCGAGTTTTTCACGTGACGATCGCTGATCAACAATTCTACCAAGGCTCCCTTCCTTGGTAGGATCAGGGGGTGTCGTGCTGAGTAAGGGAGGTTGGCATTCCGAAGCCTCCCACCAACCCGGAGCAGCTGCTGCTCACACAAAAACGGGCTGAGGCGCGCAAGGCCTCCCTTCAGCTTTCCAGAGCCGGCGCGGAGCGTCCTGATCTCTTCTTCAAAGTTATCCACCTGTACAACTCTGACCCAGTGTAACAGAGCTGTACTCCGTTCTACAGGCGAGAGAACAGGCTGCAGGTTCCGCTCCGCAGCAGGCCCGCGGCAGTTATCGATAAAGCGTCGCATCCAAGCGGTCACACCGAGAAGCTTGTCCAGAGAGCTGTACCGCTCTAACAAAAACGTGGTATCTGGCTTCTCTACCTTCCGCCCGACATTGGCCAACAGGCCCTGATTGGGCTGGCCAGGCGAACCGCTGTCTTTATTTTCAGGCCACTGCTGAGGCGCTTCCGTGAGCCACTGAGGTCCCCACCAGAGGGGGTGACCCGCAAGATCAGGGGCTTCGAGACCACGTGAAGCGCAGTCAGCTGGGTTCATCTCACCCGGCACATGTCTCCAAATCAGTGGAGTTTTCGACTCAAGTATCTGAGATACTCGGTTTGCGACAAACACCTCAAGGGTATGGACTGATGTCTTGAGCCAGCAGAGAACTATGCGGCTGTCAGTCCAGGCATATACCGTGTTGTCGACGTTTATGGTGGCAACAAGATTAGAAGCAACGTGGTTCAAAAGCCGTGTTAATAGCGCGGCACCCGCCAGTTCCATCTTCGGGATGGTCCAGCGGGTCCGGACCGGCGCCACCTTGCTTTTCGCTAGCACGAGACGACACTCGACAGCCCCATCTGGGCTGATCGTCCTCAAATAGACAGACGCAGCATATCCACGCTCCGAGGCGTCACAAAACCCATGTAAGGTCGCCTTACATCCCGCCGATGGGAGTAACTTACGTGGTATTGCGATCTGGTTGATTTCCCCAAGCGTGGAGACGAAAGAGCTCCATTCTTCCAGCAATCTTGCGGGAAGATGTTCGTCCCAGCCCAGCTCGGCGAGCCATAGCTTCTGCATGAAGCACTTGGCCCAGAACGTGATCGGCGAGATCCAGCCGTTTGGATCGAACGTTCTGGCTATGGTCGACAATACCGAGCGCTTGGTCCAAGTTTTGGTCAGAAGGTCTGACTCCACGCGATACGTGAAGACGTCGTGGCGTGCCAAATACTGGACTCCCAGTATTGCCAACATGTGAGGGTTGTCCGAGTCCTCAAAGAGGAGTGGGTCCTGCTGGAATTCTCCTGGTAAACCAGCCAGCACTTCAGGACAATTCGACAACCACTTCCTCAACTCATACCCTCCAGAGGCCATAAGCGCTATCAATTCGTCACGTAAGACGAGCGCCTGCTCCGTGCTGTCGGCACCAGTGCATATGTCGTCGACATAGACATCTCGCTCGACTACGTCCGCAGCACGCGGGAAGCGCAGCCGCTCCTGGTCAGCCAGCTCTCTGAGCGTCCGAACGGCCACGAAAGGACTCGACTTTAAGCCGTAGGTGTTTGTGTTGAGTTCGTACACACCGATCGGTTCCTCTGGACCTTCACGCCAGAGAATCAACTGAAACCGACGGTCATCCGGGTGTATCTCCGTCTGACGGAACATCATTTTGACGTCTGCTACGAAAACTACTTGATGTCTCCTGAAGTCAGTCAAAATGTCTGTAATGTCCCGATTTAGTTTGGGACCCGAGTGCAGACATTGATTCAAGGACACTCCATTCGAAGTCGGAGCAGATCCGTCAAATACAACCCGGATTTTCGATGCAGGTGTCTTCAAAACAGCGTGATGTGGGAGGAAGTAGTGCTCCTCACGACTCCAATCCACGCTGGACACTGACATGTGGCCTAACACAAGATATTCTCGCATGAAGTCAACGTACTTCTGTCGGAAATTACTGTCTCGCCTCATACGGCGCTCCATTGACAGTAATCTCTTCAAGGCGAGCATGTGCGAGGTACCTAACACAGGTCGGCTTGCAATAAAGGGCAAACGAGTAATGAACTTGCCGTTTGGGAGTCGACCAGTGTTACACTGGTAAAACAACTCGCACTCCCTATCCTCGTTACTGATTCGAGGAGCCGACGGCGGCTCTTCCGTTTCCCAAAACTTTTGGAGGACCTCCGATAGGACACTTCCATAGAAGAGCGTGCCGTCCTCCGGTAGGTCTTGAGGTTCAAAGACTGGTCCAAAGATAATGTAGCCTCTTAAGGTATCTACTGCCACAAGACCACCAGCCTGAAGCACCCTCCTGGTGCCCCTCAGCATGAGACCTATCACGTCTGAGCCAAGCAGTACGTCCACCCGCCGTGGAACGTCGAACTCTGGGTCTGCCAGGTCCAAACCTGTGGCCAGCTCCCGTACCACCGATGGCAACCGTTCCTGGGGAAGTATACCGACCACCTCGTCCAACACAGCGGCCTTGGTGTGACAACGCAGGCCTGAGACCGTCCTTGCTCCATCAAGGTTGAAAAACAGGTCGACCTGACCCTTCAAAGGAGCAACACATCCCCCGATGCCAATCACATTCTCCCTTTTCGCCTCCATCAACAAGCCTAGTCTGCTCACCAGATCAGTTGTGATAGTACACCCTTGAGCTCCTGTATCGAACAGGGCTCGTACAGTCTCCTTCCTGCCACCAGGTCCCCAGACAACAATTCGCACTGTAGGTAAGAGTACCGTTACGGGCTGGGGGGCAGGAGCTGATGAGCAGATGGCGAGGCCCTAACAGGGGGATTGACGAATCGTCTCTTGGGGTTGAGGAGACCAATCCCGCTGTCCAAGATATTGGTACGGGTTCCACTGTTGGCAGTACGTCCCTCTGCCTAACTGACTCATGTCAGGAGGGCGATAGTATACCGCTGGAACCCGACCGAACGGTGGGGGGTGTGGAGTAAGACGAGGGCGCTCGGCCAGAGGCGGCGACATACGAGGGTTTGCCCTGCGTTGCTCTGCGGTCACACCCGCCGTGTATCGCGCGTTCGGCGTCCGGTCGTCGTCATGTGAGCCCTGTCTGACGTGGTCATGGCCTGGCGAGTACGACTCCTGACCTTGACCATAATCCCGGCGCTGGCCGGCAGGGTCTCGCACTCGTTGTGCTGGTCGCGGGGGGGATCGAGAGGGGGGAGCGTATCCCTGCTCGCCCCGCCCGGCCGCCGGGGACCGTGTGGGCCGGTCCCGTCCAGAAGTCATACGCCTTCCCGCTTGCGGTGCGCGCGGTGCTTCGCTGCTGCGGTCCGATCCGCTCGACTGCCTCCTCTGAGGGGTGTGCTCACCGTTGCGGTTCATGCACAGGAGCGCATGATGCGCGCCCTGGCAGAACCGGCACTTCCCCTCGAGGGTGCAGTCTCTGGCCATGTGAGGCTCCAAGCAGCGGAAGCACCACCTACGCTGCTGCGCAACACCGCGGCGCTTCTGGACTCGTTCCGCGGCAAACTTCTGGCATTTCGCGACCCCATGTCCACTATCCTTGCAAAACGCGCAGGCATCCCCGGACAGGACGGCATTGTACCTCCTGTCCAGCCTGCGGGGCTCCCCGGACCTCCTTCCTCCTGGGCGGGGGGGTGCAGCCGAAACAGCTGGTCCGCCCAGCTGTGCATCCGTCCGCCGGCATTCAGCCTCGAGGAAGGCCTTGAGATCCGTGTATGACGGGAGCCCTCCGTCGGAGTTACCTCCGTGCAGTTGCTCAAAGCGAGCGACAACGTCGCTCGGCAATCTGCGGAGGAGGATGTGGACCAGCACATAGTCAGTCGGGCCCGGCATTAGCGACAGATTTTGACGCTCTAGAGCGTTCACTGCGACGTTGACTGGATTCAGTAAGTGTTGACGTATGTCACCTACACGTGTCACGCGAGGCGCCGTCAAAACCTGCTCGAGGAGGCTATCTATGATAAGACGCCTGTTTTCAAACCGCTCGATCAGCAGGTGCCTCGCCGTCTCGTAATTGTCGTCCGAGACGTGCAAGTGACTAATTAAGTCGTGAGGTTCCCCCTCGAGGCGCGCTAGCAGCTGGGCCATCTTATAGGCCGGCTGCAAGCCCGTGCGCCTATGCACGACGCTATCGAAGAGGTCCCGAAACCTCGGCCAGTCGGCATAGCTTCCCGAAAAAACAGGTACGGTCACCGGAGGGAGCGGGGCTAACACCTCAGGGCCTGCATGTGTCGGGGGGGGGAACAGGGGGGCGACCACCGGCGCGCTGCGCACGAATTTCAGCGGCCGCCTGTATTATGCTGCAACCGAAGTCCTCGCATTTGCAAACCGTAGACTCCACCATGGCCTCCTGTTCGGCCGTTGCGTTATCGGATTTAATCTCCCTGTAGTGAGTGAACAGCCCGAGAACGTCAGAGAGACGCTGTTCAACTTGGTCCGATCTTATCAAGATTACGTCATCGCGTGTTCCTAAGCCAATCATGGAATGTACGAGGGCGAACCATCGAAGGTTCTCCTCGATCTTTGCCACGCATTTCCCAGGAGTAGTTGGCAGCGACATAGCAACACTTCAATAGACTTAAAACAACAAATAAAATTAAATTAAACCGGCTGCCAAACTAACAAATCACACTGGTTACCAAAGGACACCGATTACCAAGCGACACTGATTACGAACGGACACCGGCTACTACGGGAGGTAACTCAAATCAAAGCGCGCCATATGTTCAAGATACAAACTAGATACAACAAAATCATAAATTTTTACAACTACCTACATTAAATAATAATACGCTAGCACACACTGCTATCAAGGCGTGTCAAACGAATGAGCGGGCCTAAGCCTTGGGATCGTTTAAGCCACTGGCTTAACCACGCTCTGCTACCAAAAAGTGTTCCAAACGGTGCTTGTCAGTCCAAAGAAGGCCTCCTATAGCTGCCGCACGGCTGGGCCCATATGAGTACGTGCGGGCCCGATTCGGGCTGGCCGTCTGGAACTATGCCCGCGATACGCGGGGCTAGGGGGTTGTTGGGTAAAAGCCCGGGCGTCGGAGCTCCGAGTCTATGTACACTATAAATCAAGTGACTCACCTAAGGGAATCCTCCTGACACCTCAAGGTCGGGTGGGGTCGTGACAATATATACTTATATATAGTGTTCGTGATTATAGTGTAATACTGTGTGTGTAATATGTGACGTCACTAGCCATTCCAACAGGACTCCAAGATGGCACGTCGGTGTTTTGTTGGTATCCACTAGCCAACTTGCAGCAGCCAGCAGTCGAGTCGTGTGTCCTTACAACACGGCAAACACAAGATGGCCGCCTAGCGTTTCTACACACAATTGAATCTCACACACCTAATTATCTCGCGGCAAGGAAATCACCTTAACACTACATCAACACGAATCACGTGGTAGTCGATTTCGCGAATTAGTTTTTCTATTATTTTCGGTCTCAAAAGCCGGCACCCCAGCGGTGCTTCAACACGGCAATCCGAACACGTGTTAACCTGGCGCCGTAGCGACGCGTGCGCTCATCGCGACGATCTACAGACAGACTGTTAGTGACAGCGAGCCCGGCGCTCGATGCGCGGGACCAGCCGGACCTAGCGGCATGACACGGCTAGGAGCGTTGCGAGAATCGACACGGAGGGTTCCGTTCGGTTCTAAACAACCTTTTTTTAAATTCACAATTGGTAAGCCCTCGGCATCATCTCACCTGATGGTAAGTGACGATGATGCCGAAGATGGAAACGGGCTTACCAAGATTCCCCAACACAATGGGGATCTGGCTATCTTATCTTCAAGCCGGAACACATTAATGCTGTTAACGCTGATGTTTGCCGGCAAGACTTAGATAAGAAGGTGGTAGCTAGCCAGGCGGGCTATGAAAATGCCCTACCACCAACGAAACCGAGTCTTACAAAGTTGACCCCGCCGGGAATCGAACCCGCGACCTCCTAGTGTGAAGCGAATGGACTAGCCATTACGCCACGGAGGCAGCAGTTAAATAAACCTCCTGTCCGGGAGGTCGTGGTTCGAATCCTGCAACGTACCAATGTGTTTTCGGATTTAGATTTCATATGTATACGTTTATCCGACACTCTTACGGTGAGGGAAAAACATCGAGAGGAAACCTGCACAGCACACGCCTGCGAATAAACTCGAAGGTTCTGTGTGAAGTCGACCAACCCGCGCTGGGCCCGCGTGGTCGACTAAGGCCCGATCACCCTAATTCAGAGTAGACTCGAGCCCCTCTGTGGGGACGTACATGAGCTGATTTGATGATGATGATGATGAATATAAGACCAGGCCGGGGCTGTGGAACGTCTTAAATAAGTAGACTAATATTATCAGCTGACTTCGGTCTTCGCCTCTAAATTTATGTTTAAATGTCATTCATCCACTTTTGTATGTGTTGGCCGTTTTTATCCATCTGATGATAAGCGTATAATATTTTTCTTAAATGTCCGCCGAATTCCAGATGAACCTCGGTTGCGACTCCTGGAAGTCTTCACTGATCGGCAGCGTGCATAACGCTGGCATGATAGTTTCCATGATGTTTACTGGTTGGATTGCTGACAAGTAAGTGCGTGAAGCTACTATTTTCTTCTTCTTTGTCGTATCCTCATACGAGTATATCTAATTGAAGAACATCACCACATTGCGGGTGCCACCACAATATGTTTTATAATGGGGGATTTACTAACAAATAATGAAAGAGGAAAAAAAGAAATAATATTTTTTTTTGCTCTATCGTATAAAAACAGTATAGTTACCTAGTACACGTGCAAAACAAGGAAGCGTGTTTTTTGTTCTATCGTAAAAACAGTAGGTACCTAGACACGTGCAAAACAAGAAAGCGTGTTTTTTTGTTCTATCGTAAAAACAGTAGCTAGGCACCTACTGTTTTTACGATAGAACAAAAAACACGCTTCCTTGTTTTGCACGTGTACTAGGTACCTACTGTTTTTAAGATAGAACAAAAAACACGCTTCCTTGTTTTGCACGTGCAAAATAAGGAAGCGTGTTTTTTTGTTGTATCGTAAAAACAGTACTTACCTAGTACACGTGCAAAATAAGGAAGCGTGTTTGTTTTGTTCTATCGTAAAAACAGTCCCATGTAGCCATTTTCGGTTGCAGATTTATCCAATCAGTTACAAGATGTCGCCGTTCTGTTGCCGATTGTTACGACACAATGCGACTGTGTTAGGTTTGGTCACTAAGTGTGGTAACCGTTCACACATAATGCGAGCAAAAGCAGTTTAAGTAACATAGTGTGGTTGCTGTGTTTACACGTTACTGGATTTTTGCGTAGACTAATTTTCATACACTCTTGCGTTCAGTTTGTAACTAGTGTATACACTAGTAAAAATGTGTAGTTATTGTGTAGTAGCTGTAACACTAAAATTAAAACAATGTGCGGTAACGTTTCATAACTGTTTCTAAACAATATCGTGCTGATATTGGAATAAAATTGACATCATAACACTTGCTTCTCAAAGTTTTCCGACACACCGTGTCATTTGGTTTGGTTAAGATTAAAATAAAAATGAGCAAAAATACATCTAAACGATTTACAGAAAAGTTGATTCATATGTAAATTGACGAAACATATATTTTTTTATCTGTAATTATGTGCTTTTTACTTAAAATATGTAGCTTTTGCTGGCAATCACAGTTACTTATATTTTATTTTATTTTAGGGTTTTCGTCTAATTGGAATGAATCCACTATAATAATTTCGTTTATTATCATCGATCTCATATTAATATACTTACTTACAGTAATGTACATGCCATTTTTTTAAATGAAAATTTTGAGTGCTTTTAACTATATTATAGCTCAGGAGCGGATTCAGTCTTTAGTATCATGGTAAAATAAACAGATTTTTTTCATATATTACTATTGAATATCCAAATTAGTAAAATAGAATATATCCGTGTAAGTGGGTCGAAATCAAGTGCAAAGGAGTAAACATACAAACAAACATACAGGTGAAGCTAATAAAAGCGTGATAAAAATACCTGTTTTGGTGAGTTTCTAACCTAAACGTGATTGCCTTTAAAGCATTCGGATTACAGGTACTGTGGGATTTAACAGTTATCATGACTGTATGAAATGCACAGTTATAGGAGATATCGATAAAAAGGTTGACACATGAGTTTTCTAAGAACTAATACGCCTTTGCGTACCGATTCTTCATTTAGAAATCGATTAAATCCAGATCACCACAAACAAACAAGTCCTATTGAAGAGTTACAAATAGATCTGGTTAATGATTTTACTATTGCAGATGCTCTTCATTTATTAGATTTGCGTGTGATGAAGAGATGTTTACTAGGATGAACCAGTGGCAGTTTAAACTTTCAAACGAAGTGGTGAGCGATTCAGGATATTTCAAGGAAGCTTATAGAAATAAAAGCAACTACACCATCTGAAATACAACAAGAAAGACAGAAAATTGGATACCCTTCACTTTTGAAAGCTGCTAAATTTAAGAACTTTTTGCTGTACTATGGTCCAGTAATACTCAAAGAACATTTGACAATTTATTGAAGTATATCAGCATTTTCTAACGTTGTTTTGTGCCACAACTATTTGCTATTCTGATGCATAAAACTCTTACCGACATATCGCTCAAAAACTTTCCGTAAATTACATACAGAAATTGCGGAAATTTATGGTCAAGACTCTGTGTTTAGTAATATTCACAACCTATGTCATATAGTAAATGACGTATCAAAATTCGTTTCTCTACCTTCGCTAAGTGCATATTATCTATTTGATTACACATATGGAATTTAAATAAAAAATATAAACAGGCATATCCTATCGCCAAATACGAAACTATTAGAGACGAGTGAAAAAGTGTCTACTACCGTTGATATGAGCGAAAGTTTTTTTTGTTCAAGAAATATTAAAGATAAGTTGTTTTAAAGAACAGATAATAATATAAATTAGATGCACTTTGTAACATCAGTCGTGGGAAAAATAAAAATCGTTGGAAAAATGATAAAAAACATATTTTTTTGAGCTACCGTTTAATTCCTCGTATATCAATATATATGCAACAGCGCAGCGTTTGCTTACGAAGCGGACGAATGGAAAGAATAAAATTTACAAGAAATCAAATGCAAACTAACATCTATGATTTCAAATACCCAAATGGTATTTGTCCAATATTTTCAACACTAGGACATACTTAGTATCTCTACACTCTAATAAAAATACGGGATGTAAAAAATACTTAGCATAATTTAGCTGGTTGTTTTACTCGTAAACCGAACAACTATCCCCAAGAAACGTAGGTCAAAATATGAAAAAAAAACGGGTGGGGCTGTGTCGGGGCACACGGCCGTTGGTTTTAACGTGAATTAAATTAATAATAATTATATTTAATTTAATTAGTTATATTTTTTCGTAGCTTCACCGAGTCGAAAGTTATACTAAATGGAAATCCCGATACGCAGCAAAATGACCTTCAAAATGGCGGGGCTGCCCCCTCCCCCGCGCGCGATGTGTTACAGTCCTTACTTAGCGTAATAAATTCTTTGATTCTTTAGCTATCAAGTGGTGTAAACGAAATTTGGATGGAGATGATAGATATGTAGCTACAACACTAAACTGTATCCCCCGATTTTGTTATCATTCGTTTTTTTGGATTGCATCCCTATGGAGGTAATTTTAAAGACGTATTCACGTCAAAAATCGTCCTCCTACATAAAAAGTTAGGTCTACATTTCTTTTTCATATTTCGACCCACGTTTCTAAGGGAAAGTTGTTAAGTTTTACGAGTAAAACCACTAGATAATAATCGAAAAATGTTTCTTAAAACGAACAAATGTTTAAAGCAACGTCAATAACATCAAACATTTTCAAAAAAAAAGTGTCTGTGGTGGTATGCGATGTGTGTGTGTGTGTGTGTGTGTGAATGTGCGTGCGTGTGTGTGTGTCTGCGTGTATGTGTCAAGTCACTTATACGCACAACAATAACAATTTCAACATTTAGTATCTTCACACAGGAAGTATGTTTTAACCATTAATCAGTCGAACTATAAACTTTTTTTTTTGTGGGTAGGAGCAAGGAACAGACACCTTTTTAGCTCTCTCTTTTATTAATTGATAAAATAATATAAATTAACAATATAATTACTCACTAAATGCGCTAATTAGCTCCAGTGCCCGGCCTTCAGCTATCAACATATCAAATCCTATCTGATCCTGCTCTATTCTAAATCCATCACTGTGCTTGTACATAATGGACCACATCCACAGATTTGAACAGTAATATATAAGTCATTGACCACATCACATAACTTAAGAAGTCTATGGATGAGATGACTACCATGTTCAAGGACAAAATGAAATCCTTCGAGGGCTCCCTATCAACACCAAACCATAACGTGGACATGACGTACCTTTCAAGTGAGTTCCACACTTTTAAAACTTTCATTTGGAAAGCAGTATCTTCACTAAAAACACAAAAACACTTCACTAGAAAAGAATATTCGCAGTTTCCGCATTTGTCAAAATTACCAGAAATGCTTCAAGATGATGACATTCTATGATATGTCACTCACTTGGACGCATTACACAAGGATTTTACAGAGAGATTTGAGGATCTTTTAAATTTAAAAATTCCTCAATGTATAATAAATCCGTACAATACCACAGCCATAGATGAAGCCAATGTGATAATGCAAGAAGAGTTGATTACCATCAGCACAGACGAAGAGCTTAAGCAGAAGTTCAACGAAGGCTATCAGAAGTTCTGGTTGCAACGCAACATTGAAACACAGTATCCTACATTGTGGAACATTGCTGAAAAATACCTTATCGCTTTTCCATCATCATACCTAGTTGAAAAAAGCTTCAGTGTGGTAACAAACATTTTGACGAAGCAAAGAAACCGTTTGAAAATCAACGAACGTGGAGGTTTAAGGCTGCAACTCACCAATATTGTACTGGATATAGCTAGATTGGTAGATAGTCACCAGGTTATCCATCATACTGAATGTTTTATTTTCTCTTTGCGAATTAATACTTTTTTAAATATAATTTCCTACCTACTTAATATTCTTTAAGTACTTTATTTGTAATAATCATTATAAGTTAAACTTGATATTTACTAAACTGTATGTCTTTTCATTTTGTTAAATTTTGATGAGAAAATGAAGTCAACTTTACTCACTTAACCAAGTGCAAATTTTTTCAATTGGTACCTTAGTACCTAGGTATTTTGTATCAATAGGAAAAAACTAAAGATAGGCCCCCTTATTCATAATAGTCTGCTAACTTAAAGCATTGCTAATTCTCACTCTGTCTTCTTCTATTGGCCTAAGTCATAATGAAAAATAACACTCTGTAGCAGCTGTTTTAAGTTAGCGGACCATTATGAATAAGGGGGTTGATCTTAAAAGTAGGTAATTTGGCCATGGGGGTCTGAGGTAACAGTTCATTTTGGAAAAGGAGTCACTTGTCCAAAATAGTTTGGGGATCCCTGGTGTAGACTATTCCCTATTTTTGGTCGACGGGACGGAACAGCGACCATTTTGCGACCAAAAACTTCGACTAGATATAATAAGTTACCACACAAAAGTGTCGACATGCGTAGTAACGACTACCGAAAATGGCTACATGGAGTAGGTACCTAGTACACGTGCGAAATAAGGAAGCGTGTTTTTTTTGTTCTATCGTAAAAACAGTAGTTACCTTGTTCTATGACTTTGCTGAAATCGCAAAAATAAATTAACTTCATACAAATCGATCAGGAGATCGACCTATTTTGTTAATTTTTGTATGGAGGGTCCATTTTTTTTGGAACTGATGGGTTCCTTAGGGAAAGTTTTTCAGTTCGATGAGTAGAACCCTTAGTTAACGGGTCGTTTACAAATTTTTATTCAGCCTTGTAGCATAAATGAATTAAAATCAATTTAATAACAATGCTACATGATACGTAGAATTTTGAAAGATTACCTAATAGTTGAAACCTATGAAAGAAAAAGAAAATTGCATGGTAAATATAGATATAATCAAAGAAATAGATTAGAGGATTAAAAGAAGATTATAAAATAGGAATGTCATCGCTTTGGAATTTACAAGTTTTCAAACAATTAAAATAATGAAATATTTAAATATACGGTAGCAACCAAAGAGAATATAATACACTACGGTAGCAACCACGCACGTGCAGAGTTCCTATGACAGATGGTTTTCTATTAAAAAAATATTAAGTTAGCACACAAAATCTAAAAATAAATGGCACTTGTAATCTTCACTTAAATTTAAAGTTCATTTAATTCCTACGTTTGGGTATCCATTTCGCGGGAGAGAATAAATAAAAGGTATTACTTGAATTGCAATCAACCACGCTGTCCACGCTGAGGTGTACCCAAATGAGGGCGCTCAAACAAAAACCGGTGGGCCGGACGAAGAAACGCACACCCTATTCCTTTGGTGCTCACAATGACGAGCACGAGCTGGCTCTCAGCATTGTTGGGGCGTCGTAGACTAAGACCCTAAAACGTAAAAGGACCGTGATTCTCATCACCACTTGACACAAGTTAAAACGATGAAATAAATATGGAAATACTTACCTCTTAAAAATATCGTAGAGGGACCGAGTACAATAATTAGAACATCTTGCTGAGCGAAACTGGCACTAATGGATAAATTTATAAAATATTTTCGGAAAAATACAAATAATAGTCCGATGACGATTCCTTTCTCTAAAAAACAACAGACGGCAGTTCGACAATCAATCACAATTTTCAAAACAATTCGGAAAAGTGAATATAATCCAAAACTGAGGGAGCCAACAGCGGAAACCAAAAAGAATGTAATATGAAACAGCAAGAAGGAGATCGGCTCGAAACGATAGTTTGCGTTTCAGCCTGTATAATATGTTATCTAAGACAGATTAGCTTTTTTTCCGTGGAATTGTCCGGTTCGATTAATTAGTTTGCATAATTTTATGTTTCTATGCGATGTGTGTGTGTGTGTGTGAATGTGCGTGCGTGTGTGTGTGTCTGCGTGTATGTGTCAAGCACGTGTCAAGTCACTTATACACACAACAATAACAATTTCAACATTTTGTATCTTCACACAATGTTTCTAGTCTAGACCATTGATTTAGTAGGTAATTAACTGGATATGGATCTATTTTAACTCTCAGAATTGCTAAACTCAAGTGTCAGTGGGCGGGGCATCTCGTAGAACGAATTGCCGTTGGGTCAATAAAGGTCTCGTGTGGCGACCGCACACCGGAAAACGTAGCGTAGGCAGGCTTCCCACGCGGTGGACCGATGACCTGGTGAAAGTCGCGGGAAGCCGATGGATGCGGGTAGCGCAGAACCGGGCGTCGTGGAAATCCTTGTATGTCCAGCAGTGGACGTCCTTGATGATGATGACGAACCTATTTTGGACACACCGGTTTAGGCTCTGAGTTGTCTGTCAGTAAGTTCGTAGATTTTATTAAGTAGTTAGATATTATTACCAGACTGCGACAGAAATATGTGGATTTATTTCTTTGGCACGCTCTGGTAGCCTAAACGGCTTGATGGATTTTGGAGTGCGAGGTGTCGTTAGATTCGACTTGAGCCCGTGATTGACATGGGATACATTTTTACCCGACTGGCCAAAAAAGAGGGTTTAAGTTTTCATGCAGTAGGATTTTTACTTTTTAATTAATTCGTTTGGTATTTAAATTTGGCATTGCGTTTTCTTTGCTACAATAGATACCTATGGCAATTAGGCAGTGCCAAAATACCTATACAGGGTGTAACAAAATTGGTGGAGGTCCCGTTAACTGGGGGTTCTACTCGTCATACTGAACAACTTGCTCCAAGGAACCCATAGTCAATTCTGAAAAAAAATTGACCCTCAATACTAAAATGCACAAAATCGCTCGATTAGCTGATCGATAGGTATGTATGAAGAGTAAAACATTTTTTTACGTTTTCAGCAAAGTCGTAAAGCAAAAGTTGTTCAGTATGATGAGTAGAAGCCCCAGTTAACGGGACGTACACCAATTTTGTTACACCTGTATATAATATGGATACTATGTCCGGTTAACTCTTTATCTTTTGAGCCATTTCCATATCCGATATTTAAACTGGGGCTGATAATCTTAAGTGTCCCCAGGAGGCTCGATTTGTATGGAAACAAACGTACGCTACAAAAACCGGCCAAGTGCGAGTCGTACTCGCACACGAAGGGTTCCGTACCATTATCTATAAAAATCACGTTTTTTGTATGGGAGCCCCCTTTAAATATTAATTTAATTTTAATTTAATTATATATTTTTAAAGTGAATAATAAAAATCAATATTCTGTGAATATTTCAAGCGTCCTATCTGTTGCCGTTATCAATATCGAGCAAAAATGAGCAAAAAAAATTGTTGTATGGGAGGGAGCTCCCCTTAAATATCAATTTTATTTTAATTTAATTATTTTTAAAGTGAATATATAACTCAATATGGGAGCCCTCTTAAATATTTGTTTTATTTTAATTTAATTCGATTTGATTTGGGTTCGATTCCCGGTGGGTTCAACTTGAAAGACTCGGTTTGGTTGGTGGCAGGGCATTTTCTAAGTCCGCCTGGCTAACTACTACCATCTTATCTAAGTCCTGCTGCCAAACATCAGTGTTAACAACATTGATGTGTTCCGGCTTGAAATAACTGTTATTTGTTTAGCTCTTCCGTCACCGATGTTTTTGTTATATTGTAATCTATAGCCATATATATAAAAATGATTTTCCTTTTCCCTTGGTCATCACATCACATGACGCGTAAACGGCTGGACCGATGTCGCAAATTATTTTTTTGTTTTTTTTATTTATTGTTAAAAATGTTTTTATGAAAAAAAAGAAGAAAGTGGCTTAAAACGGGTACTGCGCGGGCAAAGTCGCGGGCAACAGCTAGTATATATATATCAGCCAGTTCTCCATTGCATTGGGGAATCTTGGTAAGCCCGCTTCCATCTTCGGCATCATCGTCACTTACCATCAGGTGAGATGATGCCAAGGGCTTACCAATTATGAATAATAAAAAAATAAAAAATATATATAGAATAGAATAGAATAGAAAAACTTTTATTTAGAGCACAGTACAACAACGTAGTACCCGTTTTCAGCCACTTTCTTCTCTTTTTTTCATAAAAACCTTCTCCTGACAATAAATAAACACAACAAAAAAATAATTTGCAAAATCGGTTTACTCACAAATAGGCAATGCAATCCCGCAGCAAAATTTCAATTGCTGGATCCCGCGGGATTGAGAGGTTCGATCCCGCGGGATCCAGGTATTTGCGGGATCCCGCATGTTTTTTGAAAGTCATTGAAAAAAGAGAGGAATCCTGTATCATAAACGAGTCTATAGAACTTAATATGAAACTAAAAATATTATTGACACTATTTATTATGTAATCAAATAATTAATCAGAAATAACAGTTTCAAACAAAGGTCAAAAACTATTATTACAAACAAACAAAATACAACTATCCATTATTTAAGAAGGAGCTGCGCAAATGCACATAAAACATAGCGTTTCAATAGTTTTGTGAGAGTGAAACTATTTATAAGTAATCAAGTCAATCATTAATTAGAAATAAGAATAACTATTACAAATTAACAAAAAACAATTATCCATTATTTTGGAAGTAGCTGCACATGAAACATAGCGTGTCAATAGTTTTGTCAGCTAAACGGCTTCTTACTTTGCATGCTAGGTATCCGGCAGCAGAAAATGCCCTTTCCGCTTCCACGCTGGTGGGCACAACTGTTAATAACGCATTGTAGACGCATTGAAGATTTTCACCTTTAAGCCCACCAGACTCCAACAAATTCATTTCTTTCCTGATTATACCTATGCCGTATGTCGCTGCGCAGTCCCGCAAATCCCGCGGGATCCCGCACGATTTAGGCGCGGGACTGGTCCCGCAAAATTGGTGCGGGATCCCGGTATTTCGGGATCCCGGTATCCCGGTATTGCATTCCCTACTCACAAATAACCTAACAAATTTAATTAAAAATTAAAACTCGACTGTACAGAAAAAAATATCCCATGTCAGTAAAGGGAATCTAACGACACCTCTTACGTCACAATACATGGAGCCGTTTAGGCTACAGGCTCAGAAAAAGAAACAGACATACATATATGCGTATACAGGATGTAACAAAGTTGATATAGGTCCCGTTAACTGGGGCATCTATTCAGTATACTGAACAAATTTTGTTCTACAACTTTGCTGAAATCGCATTTTTTTTTACTTTTAATACAAATCGATCGGCTGATCGGCCAATTTTGAACATTTTAATATGAAGGGTCCAGTTTTTTTTTTGAGAATTGACTATGGGTTCCTGGGGAAAAGTTGTTCAATATGATGAGTAGAACCCCCAGTTAACCTTTACCATTTTTTTACACACTGTATATTTTAAGGTATGTTTTTAAAGTTTTTTTTTTCAGTCGCGTTAAAAAACATTATTCTTCTTTTTGGGCAGTCGGGTAATAAAGCGATTGCCGGCAATTTGTTAAACTCATCAGTTAGAAAAAACCGGTCAAGTGCGAGTCGAACTCGACACGAAGAGTTCCGTACCATTGTTCAAGATTCACCACCATGCCCAAAGGCCAGCACATCTAGCTAGACACTCGTAGTGCGATTCTGATCTATACGCATACGACATACCCAAGCAGCAAAGACGTCCTATAACAATAACTGACATCACTAAAAAGCTTTTTAAAATATGTATAGCAGCGTCGCGGTGACAAGCTTGTTATATAACAGCGTTTAATGAGATGATTTTGCTCTGTAGTCATACACAGCAAATTTGTTGTATAATTAGGTGATGTAAACGTTTATATCACCATTTTATACGACATTTATAGAGTAGCACTTTACCAGATTTTAATACAGCGATAACAGAGCGATATTAGCGTATAACAGAGTTGGTAAACCCTTTTTTAAAGCAAATCGGTGCAATATACGATTCCAGGGTAACCTCTATAGTCCCATGCCTATAGCAGCGCCAAAAAATCGACAACAGGACAATTTAGTGTTGTAATGGTATTCCTTATTGTTATTATAGCACTGTGAATGTTCATGGTTGCTAAAACTCCATAATAGAGCAATTAGGTGATATAACCGAGTTTTATATCACCTCTTTGTAGCTTAATTGAACTATATTAGTGTTTTTCTGCCCACTATAACGCAGTGATGTAATATCTAAATGCTCGTAGTTATAGGACTGATTTACTGTATAAAAGAGTCGGTAGCTCTGTTACATAGCAAAAACGGCGTATAAATGTAGTAAAATGCGACACTTAAGAGAGATATACGACCTATAAGAGAGTTTCTTTCACTTTAAAAGAACAAAAATTTAGTTATTTTAGTTTATATCATTTATATCTACTTATATATTTACGTGTATTACGTAGTTTAAGATTGGATATTTATTTTTTATTTTATTTTTTCTCTATGAATTTGTTTATTGCCCACTACTACCCCACAATAATGATTTCTCATATTTCCTTCACCTAAAGGTTGTCTGGAAGAGATCGCTTGTTAGCGATAAGACCGCCTATATGTACAACTTCCATTCATTGTATCTTTTTTTTTTCTCTTATGTTGTGCAATAAAGTGTTTTCAATCAATCAATCAATCAATCAAAAATCTGCCATTTTGTCAGCGCCGTATCGTACATAATTGAAGGGTTCTTTTTATTCATTATGGATTTACGCTAGGTAGGTAGTAGAAATAGGTAGGTATTAAGTACTTCCATTATTTTTTGTGAGCTGGTATGTCTACGATACAGTTAAAAGAAAAAAAACTGAAGACAACGGACTCGAAAAAAAAGTATATATGTGGCATGAGCACAGACTTCACATTCATCACAGATGTAATCCCTGCACCAGAAATCATTGACGTCTATCAATATTTCCATGTTTTTTTTGTATGATAAAGTGATTTCGTAAAGTACAATCTGTACTAAGTCCACAGGCGAAACATTTTTTCGATAATATAAAATGAGTCAGTGTCCATGGCCATTCCATTTCATTAAGTTGCTCGAAATCATGTCTAGTAAGAAACTTGTCAACATCCAGTACGATGACCATTGTCGATCTTTTAATTTACACTAAAAAATACAAGAAAACATAATATGTTTTCCGTAATATTATAACGGATTTTCTATTTACATCGGGGAACCCTAATTAAATCCATTATGATATAACAGTTGTCAAAATATCAAGAACTGTATTGCGGACGTATAGTAGCCACGTAGTTACTATTTCGCACCCTATGCAGCAACTTGGTGTAAAATTAGTTTTTAATTACTTAAAACTCAATAATTCGAGGGGGGTATTAAAAAAACACCGTAATCATGCATATAATCTATCAGTCAAATTTCATTCACAAGTCAATTTATGTATCTAACATAATTTACAACGTAACAAAAATTAATGGTCACCGTGATTTTTTCTATCGTTATGATGAATAATATTTTAATATTCTTGTTTTTTCACTCCAAAACTCAAAGACGCAGCAGAAGTTCTACACGGTTTACCATTTTGTACTATAATAGCGTCGCGGTGGCTCGTACATCACAACTTCGCGCTATAAAAGATTTGTAGTTACTATTATAACACAATATCGTGCTATAACAGCATCGCGGTTCCTTTTATACCACTACTCCGCTCTATAACAGCATCGCGATTCTATAGATATACTCTTCTATAGGTCTAAATGGCATCTGAATTGCTGCTACAGCAACACAATAACACCAAATGGCTTTATAAATGCGCCACTTTCGGGTTTATACAACGTTCTTATCACCCTTATGGGACTACCGATTAGCACATCTGAAACGTTCTTATCCCTTCTATAGAGCAACGATTTGCTGGTTGGGTAGGAACGGTACAAAGTCCAAATTGCAATACAAATCTGTTGACCGGATCACGAAAGATCAGTCGTTCGCATTAGTATCAAATCCAATACATTATATTTGGTTTCTTAGATCGAAATAACAGTCATTCAGATCTAAAAGGAATTAAGTCAATGCTTTCAATCAATTAGGTAAGGCAGTTTGTGCGCCGCAAACTTAAGCGTGTTTTATTATGCCTGCGGCGCCATCTATTGACAGTTCGTATCTAAAAGGAATTAAGTCTATACTTTCGATCAATTAGGTAAAACAGTTTGCGCGCCGCAAACTTAAGCGCGTTTTATTATCCCTGCAGGGACATCTATTGACAGTCTGTTGCTATGATTATAATGTCTTTGGTATGTGTAGGTTATAAGGAGAAAGAAGAAGGTAGGCGCGTTTTAAATCGATTTTATTATATGTATATAGATCTAATTTTCCACGGGACCTCTTTAGTTTTCCGGGATAAAGAATACCCAACTATGTAATGATGGTAAACACCACATCTCTATGTAGAAGTTTCATATTGTTAATACTTTGTGCCATTCGAAAGATTCTATTTTTTGCATTCCTGCAGGAACCCCTAATTTTTTTTGGGATTCACAATGTCCCAATTTTAGTTGGCGATATATGGTGTCAACGTGTAAAATTTAATTGCAATAAGTCAAGCAACATTTGCGTGGTGACCCATTCTAGAAATGCATACTTTTGATTTTTTCACGGGAACTTGTATACTTCCCATAGAAATCGATCAGCTGATTGACCAACTTTGGGAAGTAACATTTTTTTACGAATCGATCATAGGCTCTTTGAGGAAAGTTGTTCAGGGTACCACTAATAAAGTAGTACAACTCGAGGCGTATAGTTTTGAACACAAATGGTGGACTTTCGCGCAGGTAGGAAGCGCGCGGGTGCAGTGCGGGTAACTTGGGGAGCTAGCGTCCCTTGGAGCGCACGACCCTCGCGTCCCGCACTTGAGATTGAGACCTGAAAATAAGACACTGCGGGCTGTTTAATTAAGATGCCGAAATCTATACCTTATAGATAGCAGGGTCATATCCCTTTCAGACCGAAACCACACAATCGTGCTGGTAATAAACAGCGACCTTTGATTTTTATGACGTAATATATATTTTTTACATTGTGGTGGTTTATTTCAACAGCTTTAGTAAGCATCTCCGTGGTCGAGCGGTTTAGGCTGCCTCTTATGAACATTGGCGTTTTCATAGGCTTGGATTCTAACCTCCAGACAATCCGAATTAAAACATTTAAAAAAAAATTCTTCAGTTTAATTTTGATACTCAGATTTGATCCACGTAAACCTGTAGGTCCCGTGATTCACCTGATGGATGTAGTATGCCTCTGATTCCAACTATTTGGACAAGCGTTGCTGTCTGTGTGGTCAAATCACGATACTGTTCTTGTGATAATTCTATCAACGTAGGTAAACAACCATTATGTCACTCTCTTCAAGTGGCCAGGATAGTGGATCTAGAGTACTACCTTGCCGCGGAGCTCTAGCGAAGCTATCGTATCCTTCTCAAAGACCAGTTTATCCTAAAGTTTCAGAGTTCAACCTTGGATGGACTCCGATTGGGGTTCAGGTCTGAAAGCGATAACATAATATTGAATTTTCAGGATTGGGAGAAAACCAACCACCATCATTTGTTCTATCGGCGGTGCAGTAGGAATCATCAAAATGTTCGTTCTGAATTTCTACGCCTATCTTGCTGTGGAGTTTCTGGAGTCAGTGCTCGCTTCTGGTCTATACACTGTCGCTATAGTTCTTAGTAAGTTTTGAAGGATTGTTATACAAAAGAGGTAGGTACTGTAATTTCTGTACACACTTGCAAGCTTAAAAGTTACTCCCTACCCAATACAACTACTACCAAGTGTAAGTGTGCAGTTAGCACAGTGTGGTAACTGTATTCCTCGTCATAGGTACTTATGCCGCTTACCCCTTGGATAGCACGGTTAATTGTGCCACACGATAAGTAGAAGAAGATAAAGGTTGTAACAAAATTGGTGTAGGACACGTTAACTGGGGGTTCTATTAATCATTCTGATAAACTTTTTCCAAAGAACCCATTGTCAGTCCTCGAAAAAAAATTGGACACTTCATACAAAAATGCACAAAAATTTCCGAGTTAACGGGACCTACACCACTTTTGTTACACCTGTATAATCCATACTTACTTATACTTATTCATTTATTTGCTTCTTTGACTCTTTCTTACAAATCATTAATTTGATAGGAACTTTCGTTTGTTTCTTACAGTGATAGAGCTTGGCGGTGAGACCAAGCGAGTGATGGCTGGAGTAATTTTCTCCTACGCGGTTTACGTTGGAGAGGTTGTATTCGCGTTCGCAGCCCTTGGCCTCAAGTACTGGAAGTCTTTGATCATTTTCGTCTACAGCCCTCTCGTTTTGTTTCTTTCATACACCCTACTACTGAGAGAGAGCACGCGATGGCAGATGTTAAGAGGAAGAATGGAACCAGCAAAAGACACCTTTAAAGTGATCGCCAAAGTGAACAAACTCGACTTAGACGATAAAGATATAAAAGAAATGACAGACGACGACATAAGAAATTACTTTAGCATTGAAACTCAGAAAGAGAAAGAGACAATCGGAGATATAATGGCCTCGAAAGAGATAATGATACGATTGTTGGTTACCTCGTTTTGTTTTTTCACCTCTAGCTTTTTGTACTACGGTTCGATGATACATTCTGTACTGCTGCCTGGAGACAAGTACACAAACTTCGTGTTGGCAGCCCTAGCGTCGTTCCCAGGGGATATGATTGCATTCTACACATTCAACAAGTTCGGCAGGAAAATCACACTGCAATGTGGATACATTTCAAGCGCCGCATTCTTGATAGCGCAACAGTTCGTGCCTGATTGTAAGTCTATTGTAAGTGTATTTCCAACAGACTTAAAAATTTTTTTTTTGTATGTTTAAGTTACGCGATTTCTTCGCCAAAATATGTAAACCGATTTTGATGATTCTTTTATCAATTCCTTTTATGTTTTCGGAATGCTCTCATATACATTTTATTAAAATTGGCTAAGTAACTAATAGGAAAAAATGTATCAAAATTGTACCTCTTGGTTGTTAAAATTGAGAGCGTCCAAAGTTGATTTTTCCGCACACGTGCTTTTACTTGACCACTTTTTTTAATTTCTAGACCGCATTCTAATCTTTGGCTGTTAATATTTTCAGTCTTTTTTACAATAGGCCTAACTTCACTAACTTACTTAATTTCAAGTTAAAATTCGCATATTGGCTCTTGTACCCTAGCAATAAAAATATGTAGGTCATATTTGCCTCTTAGTTGTGAATTACAGTTAGCATCCGCTCAATTAAATTGAATTTGATGTCGAAATTGAACAAGTGTAGTAATACGTAGAGGGAGAACGATACAGCAGTGGCGGACTAAGCCCGTTAGAGGCCCGGGGCGGCAAAGCTGAATGAGGCCCCCCACATTTAAAAGAAATGTAGTTTTACAAGCTTTTTATTCAGTTCACATTTATATGTATAAATAAGTGTTTATGTTACAATCTGGCAAGTGAAATTTAAATTCGAATTAAGTTATTTAGGCTTAATAAACATACATGCCTACAATACAGAATGGATATGGGTGAGGAAAATAAAATACGAATCGATCGACAAAAAATATAGATAAAATAAATCAAAGATCATTTTTTATTTTTTTTACACTCTACATACACACTCTCTACCTGTAACGGCATGCTCGCACACGCGTCAAAGCCCGTAGAAAGAGATAATTTTCTCTCGTCGCGCGTGACACATGTCTATGATCTCATGCTACGCCTGCAGGGCCGGAAAGGCGTGAGCTTGGGGGAGGCCTATGTTCAGCAGTAGATGTCCATCGGCTGATATGATGATCTTTAGTGTAGTATACTGTTACTCATGCGACATAATCTGGTTTATTACAAGGATTGATTTTTGACGTTATTAACTAATGATTGTTTATTTCCTGGTTTTTCACAAATGACATTATGTTATTATTATTTTTATGACTACCTGAAAGAGTGTTATTTTCTTCTATTTTGAACAAATACCTTGAATCTTAAATCTAATTTTGTGTTTATTGCTGTTAAGCTGTTTAGTGATGAGCTATTTGTTGATTTAGCCCTTCTTGCATATGCGAGGTATGCTCGCATGCTAAACTTGCCTAGTGTAACACCATATTATGTATGTCACTGGACACAGTTATCTTAAATTCGTTGTGGCCAATACCTTCTCGCTTGGGTAGCAGTTTCACCCACTGCGCTGATACTCCTATTTCTGTGAGATACTGCTCCACGTATATCTGTCAATATAACACTCGTCCAATCTGGATACGTATACACGAGTTAATGATGTAACTTAGAGCGAAATTAATAAAAAAATATAATTTGTATTTACAGCACTATCCTGGCTGAAGGTCCTGCTGTTCCTTCTGAGCAAACTCGGAGTGGTGGTTTGTTTCACCGGAATTTACACGTACAGTCTTGAGTTGTTCCCAACTAGCGTGCGAGGGTCTCTTGTCGGATGTGGCAATACGGCAGCCAGGGTCGGAAGTATGCTGGCGCCATTAACGCCTCTTCTGGTGAGTGCAATTTTGAAAGCGTTTATTTAACTTGCTATGTTTGTATGTATGTACGTATTATTGTTTAGTTCAAATCTCGCGATCGATTTTAGAGCGACTTCCAAGGGTCCAATTGAGCTGAAATTTGTAATCAAGCCGTATTCCCGGTGACAACAGATACTTTGGGTATATTAAAATTGATCTGATGATGAAGTTTGGAGGCGGAATCAAGGTCCCAGAATCGTTTTGGATCGTCGGGTAATTACACTGAGGTACTAGCACATACGAAGACCCACCTTATTTTAAATCTCTATAAAAATCATGTCGATGGATGCGGGCAGCGCAGGACCGGTCGTCGTGGAAATCCTTGGGGGAGGCCTTTGTCCAGCAGTGGACGATTTGTGGCTGATATGATGATGATGATGATGATGAAAAATCATGTTTACAAGGTTTGACAAAAACAACGACAGTAGGACCTCTATTAGTCGAAGGAGTCCAATTTTGTTACACGTGTATATTTTACCCCCCTAGTAGGACATTACCCCAGGGTAAGCGCGTGACTCTCTGTTAGGGAAACGGTGACTTAAACTAACGCCATTTTCTTTTTCAGATGACAAATCTAACAGCACTGCCTTCCATCCTCTTCGCTGCTACGGCGGTCCTAGGAGCATTTTTCCTGTTCTTTACACCTGAAACGAAAGAAATGCCTATGTCTGACACGATAGCGCAAGTCAACTCGTACAGAGGAAAATATACGGAAGGAGCGTGACGTGACACTGTTATATTTTTTGAACTACATTTGTGAATGAATACGAAAAATAAAGCTGTGAAATGAATCTCGAAAAAATGATTTAACTTGGGTACCGTAAAATGCTGCAACTTTGCCTGGATATTGAGGTTTTATGTTTTTATTTCTGAACCTATTTGTTGTTATGGATTTTAAAGAGTTTAATAACGTAAAGAAGACTTTATACCTCTACACGTGTGGTTAAAACACTTTAAATTTTGCAGTTTTCCCGTATCACAAGCACTTAAAGTCGTAGGCAAAGTTGTAGCTAAAAGACACAACTTTGCCTTAAAGGATATCTCAGTAAATAAACAATCAATATTTTCAGTATTATTATTCCGTGTGAATCAAAATTTACCATACAAAATATCGTTAACTGTAGGGAATGAGCCAAAAACAAATACATTTAAAAAAAACTATTCACCAAAAAACAAAAATCTTAAAGAAATTAATAAAAAATATACTAAAAATAGCTACCCGTATGTGTATTTTTTTTACCAGAAGCACCTTATGTACAGAAACAATCATAAAAACTTACTTAAAAAGTATATTAAACGGGTAGTAAGTATTTATGTTACTATGAAATTATTAAAAAAACTATTAATATCTACCCGTTTATACAAAGTAGTACATTAACAAAATTTGACTAGTGATAACCCTACACCCAGGTATTGTCACACATATGACACTCCGAACTACTTTACGTTTGGACCAGAGATAAGTACCTACACTTTTACACGTTGGCAGCCGTAAAGGCATCACGATGCGAAATAAAAACGTGCGAATACAAATGGAAAAAAAAAACTCGCGGAAAAAAACGAGTGGATAAAAAACACGCGTAAAAAAACGCGTGGAAAAAAATAAAAGATAAAAAACGAGACCTACAGTACTCGCATATGATGTGTAACATGTGACAAAATACTTATGAAATTAATTAATTATCGGGTCGTATGTACATTCACGGGCCGACCCTTCGAATAGTAGTATGTCATCTTTGCCTTTGCCATCACACTAGGCGGCATGGCTATGACAACCTTAGTTTTCGAGAATTAAAAAACGTTCGCATTTCCTGTTACACATTTCCGTCCCATTTCACGAAATCACTCCCACAAATTGCAGGAAAGCGAGAGCAAAGATGTTACACATCAAAAATCACGTTTGTTGTATAGGATTAATTATTTGTTTTATTTTAATAATTTATTTTTAAAGTGAATATGTAACTAAATATACTGTGAATATTTCAAGTGTCTACCTGTTGCCGATATCCCTTTCAGACCTTAACTCCAATCAGAGTCCATCCAAGGTTGAACTCTGAGACTCTTGGATAAACTGGTCTTTGAGAAGGATACGATAGCTTCTCTAGAGCTCCGCGGCAAGCTAGTACTCTAGATCCCTATCCTGGCCACTTGAAGAAAGTGACATAATGTTTGTTTACTTACGGTGATAGAATTTGTTCAATCTATCACAAGAACCCTATCGTGATTTGACCACACAGACGGCAACGCTTGTCCAAATAGTTCGAGTCAGAGGCGTATAACATCCATCAGGTGAATAACGGGACCTACAGCTTTACGTGGATTCCGAACCACGAAGCAAATCCGAGTATCAAAAATTAAACTGAAGAAAATGTTTTTTTTCTGTTTTAATTCGGATTGTCTCGAGGTTGGAACCCAAGCCTATGAGAACGCAGATGTTCATCAGAGGCAGCCTACACCACTCGACCACGGAGATGCTTACTGAAGCTGTTGAAACAAAACCACCACAGTGTAAAAAAAATATTATTGCGTCATAAAAGTCAAAGTTCACTGTTTTTTACCAGCACGATAGTATGGGTTCGTTCCGAAAGGGATATCAATATCGAGCTAAAATGAGCAAGAAAATCATGTTTCTTGTATGGGAGCCCCCCTTGAATAGTCCCTTTAATTTAATTTTATATTTCGCCCTGATTCAGGGTAGGCTCGAGCCCCTCGGTGGGGACGTATATGAGCTGTAATGATGATGATTTATTTTTTAAATTGAATGTGTAAATAAATATTCTGTAAATATTTCAAGGGTCTACCTGTTGCCGTTATCAATATCGAGCAAAAACGAGCAAAAAAATCACATTTGTTGTATAGGAGCCCCCTTAAATATTATTTTATTCTATTTTTTTAGTATTTGTTGTTATAGCGCCAACAGAAATACATAATCTGTGACAATTTCAACTGTCTAGATATCACAGTTCATGAAATACAGCCTGGTGAGAGAGTCCGTCTGTCACCAGGCTGGACGGACTGCCAGACAGACGGACAGCGAAGTCTCAGTAATAGGGTCCCTATTTTACCCTTTGGGTACGGAACCCTAAAAATAATTAAAAATTAAAAAAATATTTAATTAAAGAAATAAAAATAATTGAGAAAGGAGTACTAAAATAACATGTATTTTTATGTAAATTGTTAATTTTCATTATTTTTGTTTTACAATATTTAGGTTTATTTTAGTTTATAAAGTTAAGGTTCTGGTTAGGATTGATTTTTATGTTTTTGTTACATTTTTCTAAGTTTTTGATCTCAATATCTCACAAAGTTTAGCACTTACGACATTTCATTAAGGTACACTTTTTTTTTGTTATCACTTACTCGGTCGATTGCTATTAGCCATGTTTCATTATCATCAATGGCCCTCATTATTACGTTTTTCCATTTTTTCATAAAAAAAAATACCAGAAAGATTGGGTGAAAGTAGGCATGCCATCAAAGTCGGATGCCCTTTGTGTAGTAATAATAGGTCATCTTTGGTTTAGTGATCAAAATTAATTGGCGACCGACATCAACCCGAAAAAAACCCCGAGTGAAATTTGAAGGGAAATAAAATTACCCGTGGACCCGTCAATGGGTCGAATGGTCGAGTCACCGGGTCCACGGGTAATTAGTGGATTATTCAGTATCGAGTAAATACAGAAAACATAAACTACAAACTGTTTTCGAGAGTCATTACGAATCGTCTCGCACGCAGTTTTGACGACTTCCAGCCTCCCGAACAAGCCGGTTTCCGAAAAGGCTTTAGTACCATAGACCACATACATACGCTGCGGCAGATTATACCGAAGACCGAAGAGTACAATCAGCCACTATGCTTGGCGTTCGTGGACTATGCGAAAGCTTTCGATTCGGTCGAAACTTGGGCTGTGTTACAGTCTCTCCAGAGGTGCCAAATTGACTATCGATATATCGAAGTGCTGAAGTGTTTGTATGAAAACGCCACCATGTCCGTTCGCCTCCAGGATCAAAACTCGGAACCTATCCAGCTGCAACGAGGGTGAGACAGGGAGACTTTACATCTCCGAAACTGTTCACCGCCGCCCTGAAGATGTTTTTAAGCTTTTGGACTGGGGTGGACTCGGCATCAATATCAACGGCGAGTACATCACCCACCTTCGATTCGCTGACGATATCGTGCATGGCTGAGACTATGGACGACTTAGGCACAATGCTCGATGGCCTCAGTAGAGCCTCTCAACAAGTGGGTCTTAGAATGAACATGGACAAGACGAAAATTATGTCAAACGTCCGTGTCATACCTACTCCTCTGAAGATTGGAGGCTCTACACTCGAAGTTGTTACCGAATATGTATACCTGGGACAAATAGTCCAGTTAGGTAGGTCCAACTTCGAGAAAGAGATCATTCGTCGAATCAACTCGGCTGGGCAGCGTTCGGGAAGCTCCGCAATATCTTTACGTCCCAGATACCGCAGTGTCTTAAGACCAAGGTCCTCGACCAGTGTGTGTTGCCAGTGATGACATACGGAACTGAGTCATGGAGTTTCTTAAGTGGCAGTGGGCGGGGCACATTGCTCGTAGAACTAACAGATGGCCGTTGGGGCAGTAAAGTTCTCGAGTAGCGACCACGCATCGGAAAGCGTAGTGTAGGAAGGCCGATGACCTGGTGAAGGTCGTGGAAAGCCGCTGGATGCGGGCAGCGCAGAACCGGTCGTTGTGGAGATCCTTAGAGGAGGCCTATGTCCAGCAGTGGACGTCCTTCGGCTGATATGATGATGATGACAGAAAACATATGTCTTCGTTTACTCAAAGAAACGATTTATAGGCGGGGTTGAAATTTAACAGTATGACGAGCGTCTCGGAGGCGTACGGCGACGGGATGCACAATTTTCACACGAACGAATGTACGAACAATTCAAAAGCTTTGTACACATTACGCACATAAACAGCCTCCTTATCATTCAGCCCCAAACACAATTTGCTGGCTCAATCTGCAGAAGTCGCCGTTGGCCGTGCTCTAACTCGTGATTCAGCAACGCTCACAATTTCATTCCGAGGCTGGACGCCACAGCGTGTACACGTACTCGTCATTCATAATGTTTCCGCCGAAACTATGATACAAAAAAATTATAATTGGTTTATAAAAGGCTTTTATTATGAATAAAATCTCGCACATAAACATTATGTATTACTTGGAATCAGAAGATTTTTTCATTTTATTATAATTATTCATTTTATTACCAGTTAAATTAAAGCACAGAACAATACTACTCACAGTGACGGCACGCTCGCGATTGAGTCGAGATTGAGGCAATCGCATTTCTCAGCATTCATCATGCACACAATCTGTTGAGGTAATTTACAGATATTGCTAGCACAAACGATACAACACGCAGCATGCTGGGCCACGCCCCCAACACACCTATTTACGATTCAATCTGTCGGCTCTCAGCAGATTTATTCTGCAAATTGAGGTTGAAATTGAATGGTAAGGACAGTACAATATTCGAAAACAGCACAGTTTGGAACTTCTAGATAAAAATATAAATTTCCAAAAAAAACTAAAAAAAATTTTTATAAGTGCTTCATCATATCAGCCGAAGGACGTCCACTGCTGAACATAGGCCTCCCCCAAGGATCTCCACGACGACCGGTTCTGCGCTGCCCGCATCCATTCACCAGGTCATCGGTCCACCGAGTGGGAGGCCTGCCTACACACACTTCGAAATAATCAAAAAACCTTACATAGTAAAATGGAATAAAAATTTAATTGTGACTAACCAATTTTTCAGATTGCTAGCGCGAATGATACAACGCGCAGCATGTTAGGCGATGGCTCCAACACATCTTGACGATGCAATCTGTTGGCTCTCAGCAACTTGTATAAGCTCTTACCAGATTGAATATGCAAATTGTGGTTGAAATTGAATCGTAAGGAGGTTCCTTAACATCGCCTCGCTCAACCAACAATATTGATTGACGCATCGTAATAACCAGACGGGTTCTCGGGAAGCAAATTCACACTCTCTCTTCTTCTTTGACTTCATGTCAAAGCTGATGTGTATAGGTCATCTTTGGCCGTGTGAATCGCACAGCTTTTGAATCGTTCAAGATTCGTTCGTGTGAAAATTGTGCATCCTGTTCGAGACGCTCGTGTTTGCTGACGTTCTAAAATGTCACGTTCTAAAAATATGTCAGTCACCTTTTTATATGAGGAAGGATAACTCCATGACCAACCGCAAGACCGGAGGCCGAGCTGTGACCAACAATGAAGAAAACTATGTACTGAAGACAAAACTAAAACGTATTTACATTGTTGTATCTTTGGACAAAACAACTGAAAATAATGGCGGTATGGCCATAGAGCCTTAGCCTTATAACAAAAAAACTCACTAAAAAAGAGAATAGGCGGGATTTTTTGGCGGGAATTAGTAGCGTTCAGTTTGTCATTTTGTTTATCCGAAAAATTTAATTTCGTGGTTTTTGATGTATAATATTGATAGTGTATTAATCAGCAAAGTACCATTAGTGTAGGATAATTAAATAAAAGTGTGTATGCTGTGTTTCGAGTTCCCAGAAGAAGTTCACCAAAGCTTCAGCAAAAGTGCTATCATTTTGCTGGGCTGGAGTGTGTTGGTTAAATTTATGTTTCAGTTTTATTATAAAACAAGATGAAAAAAAAATAAAAGGAAACTAAAATACGACAGACTAGGCTGTATCGTCATAGATACCTTTGCCTTTTTCGCGCTCTAAAAGCCGAAAAAAAGATACAAAAAAAAAAGAAAAATGGCGGTCAAATGGCGTCTGACTGGGGATGGCGTTAATAAATTTTAATTATTTTACTGTACTAGATCTACAAAAATGCATATAAAACAGGTAAAATTATTGAAGGAATTTATAATGTTAATTACTGATTGTAACTTTCTGTTATTTACGGAGGACTTGTGAGTTTCAGTGAGTGATGTTACTGTTGGTTAAAGTGTTGTTTACATTTACAGGTGATTATTCAGGGATTCAAGAGTTACCGGGAGCAGATAGTTGTAGAGCCATTTGATAAACGTCACAATGTCGTTGTCGGGAGGAACGGCTCTGGGAAAAGTAACTTCTTTCACGGTAAGTACCAACTGACTACCGACACTTCAAACTTACCTCAATGTGAACTAAGTAACACTAAGTTCATGTGCACACATGATAGAGCTGCATAGTACAAAAAACATTAATTAGGGCGGCCCTCTTTATGTGCACCCCAACCAAAATTGAAAAACTTGAGGGTTTGTTACTACAGATCTCCAGGTTTCTCAATCCTAAGCACTTTGAATGTTGACCTGCAGAGTCATACTAGTTATATCTGGGTCAGCCCATATATCAACCTAGCGCAAACGCAAATATACATTACTGTAGTGTTGCCGGCAGGTTACTGTAAAGTAGGGGAAATGGGTACAAATGAATAGATATGGAATGGGTACCGGTTTGGATCTGGTACCCGGCAGATGTAGAAGTTTTTTAGGATCCTTTAGAGAGTGTTAAATCGGTGACAAAAAGGATAGACAAAATATGGATAACCATTTATGTGTTGCTGTAGCCACGCACATATTAATAAACTAGTACCTGTATTTTGGTATTAAAAAAACTTTACAATTGGAACGTAGGAGCATTTAACTTTCTATCAACGAGTTTTATTTGTGTTTAAATTATTTTTTTACATGTTTTCTCAACATGTAAAGTTGATAGGTGCCTGTCGTTTGTATGTACCCTTTGAGTGGTTTTTTCAATGTGTGAAAGTGTACATTTATTTTCATATACAGGGTCTTCGGCAGATGGTTGAAAATACGAAAATGGGGGATAGGTGGGGTCGCCTCCCACCTTTTTTGAGAATTAAAAAAAATCTAGGACTTGTAATTTTTTTTACAGGATTTTTTTTCCTTTTTTTAGTAATTTTGCCATTTTTATACCTTTGAACACATGTAACTTTTTGTTTTTTAAAGCTAGCTCCAAAATCTTTTTTTTAATAGACTTTTATAAGATTGTCGGCTCTAAAAAAAATTATGTTTGTTTCAAGTTATTGCTAAAAACAAAAATGTGGGCCCCCGAACTTAAAAAAAAAGTTGAACAAAAATTTAAAAGTCAACTTTGCGATGCATTTAAAAAAAAAATAATGGGGCTGGAAGGCTTCTGTTTTTTTTAAAACATCTCTAAAGCTTAGGCTTTTGAATGGTATGTAATTTGTTTCGGTATCTTTTTTGTAACTGGAGTTGTTAATTTTTTTTACTCAATTGGACCATGTTGACGAAATTCCACTAGTTACATGTTTTGTGAAATGTATCAAATGCAAAGTTGAAAATAATGTAAATACTTAACTGTTGGGACGGTTACAAAGAGCAGGTAAGTTTTTTTACATTCTTGCACACACATAATGGCTATCTTTTGTCATTTATTGGCATATTGGAGTTAGCACTTCCATATGCCAATAAAACTTGTTGTGATTTTGTTAAGTTTTTTTGTTGTTTGTCACTTTTTGTTATTATCAGACGTTTTGTTAAGACTTTGTTGTGGTTTAAAATGGCTCAATTTACCAATGCGGAATATGCGGACATTTTATTGGCATATGGAAGTGCTAACTCCAATATGCCAATAAATGACAAAAGATAGCCATTATGTGTGTGCAAGAATGTAAAAAAACGTACCTGCTCTTTGTAACCGTCCCAACAGTAAGTATTTACATTATTTTCAACTTTGCATTTGATACATTTCACAAAACATGTAACTAGTGGAATTTCGTCAACATGGTCCAATTGAGTAAAAAAAATTAACAACTCCAGTTACAAAAAAGATACGGAAACAAATTACATACCATTCAAAAGCCTAAGCTTTAGAGATGTTTTAAAAAAAACAGAAGCCTTCCAGCCCCATTATTTTTTTTAAATGCATCGCAAAGTTGACTTTTAAATTTTTGTTCAACTTTTTTTTAAGTTCGGGGGCCCACATTTTTGTTTTTAGCAATAACTTGAAACAAACATAATTTTTTTTAAAGCCGACAATCTTATAAAAGTCTATTAAAAAAAGATTTTGGAGCTAGCTTTAAAAAACAAAAAGTTAGATGTGTTCAAAGGTATAAAAATGGCAAAATTTCTAAAAAAAAGGAAAAAAAATCCTGTAAAAAAAAATTACAAGTCCTACATTTTTTTAAATTCTCAAAATAGGTGGGAGGCGGCCCCACCTATCCCCCATTTTCGTATTTTCAACCATCTGCCGAAGACCCTGTATATAAAAGAAAGTCGTGTTTGTTACAACACTTATAACTCGAGAACGGCTGGACCGATTGCCATGGTTTTTGATTTGTTGGATTTGTTTCCGTCCCGAATAGCAGAATACATCTTAAAAACAATGAAAACGGGTTTTCCTTCCTGTCGCTATAACTCCAGAACGCACGAACCGATTTCGCTAATTCTTTTTTTGTCGAGTTCGTTATTGTCAGGAGAAGGTTCTTATGTAGTGTAGGGTAGGGTAGGGTAATGTAGGGTAGGGTAGGGTAGTGTAGGGTAGGGTAGGGTAGTGCAGTGTAGGGTAGTGTAGTGTAGTGTATGTAGGGTAGGGTAGGGTAGTGTAGGGTAGGGTAGGGTAGGGTAGTGTAGAGTAGTGTAGGGTAGTGTAGGGTAGGGTAGTGTAGTGTATGTAGGGTAGTGTAGGGTAGGGTAGGGCAGTGTAATGTAATGTAAGGCGGTACAAAGTTCGCCGGGACAGCTAGTTACCTATAAACCAAAGAGCCAGAAAACTACGAAGATTACCACTATGTTTTCTACAACCAGGCACCCCATGCGCCCATTTTTCGTGATTAGCAGGCATCATTGCCAGCTCAGCTCCTCCAGGAAGTCCAGTAGCCCCCGCAGGTTGCCGACGACTCCCAGGAATAGAGTAGTTCTGTACCCTTCTAGAAGTGACTGCATAGGCAGCCAGAGTGATGTCCATACACTCTGCCTGAAAGGCAGTATTGTACGCACCAAGTAGTCTGGCTCTCGTTATGTTTAGATCTTCTGAGAAGACCCCACAACCAGTCGCTTCTCCAGTTTTAGACCCATCTGTGAAGATTCGTAGGTCAGTTAGAAGATTTCCACTAAAACAACCGACAACAGCAAAACCAAAAGCAAAAAAGCCCAACGGAACACTTATGGCACAGCCCGCTGATCTGTTTTATTGATACAACTACAAAGAAGGGAAACACAAGGTAGGGAGACCGATCGTTACCTAGGTGGACTCCCTCCGCCATGATATCCGACACTACACCACCCTCATGTTTTATTAACAATGGATAGCACTATCAGAGAAAAGAAGCTATATAAAAAAAATGGCAGAGGCCTTATACACTTGAAACAGATACGGAAACAGAATCAGGAGAGGAGACCTGACCCAAAGCAGCTGTATCTACCTAACCACAAGCAGTCATAAACATCCTTCCCCATATAAAGGATGTAACAAAATTGGCGTTGGTCCCGTTAACTGGGGCTTCTACTCATCATATTGAACAACTTTGGTTCTATGACTTTGCTGAAATTGCAAAAAAAATGTTTACTCTTCATACAAATGGATCAACCTATTTTGTGCATTTTAGATGGAGGGTACAAATTTTTTTTGAGTATTGACTATGGGTTTCTTGGGAAAAGTTGTTCAGTATGATGAGTAGAACCCCCAGTTAACGGGTCCTACACCAATTTTTTTACACCCTGTATATCTTAATATAGAACACCAATTCTCCCAACACTGACTACGATGTTCTAAATTTGGGCTGGTTCAAATTTCCATCGCTCGCCATCCAGACTGCGCCAACCTACACTCCTATCCTATTTCCCCCCCCCCCCTTTCTGGTTTCTTGGGTGCCCGCGCCCTTGCTGCAGTAGAGCTGGCTGGAAGGGGGCTTGAACTAAAATGAACTTCTGAAAATAGGTATTCGCTTTAAATAGAACTTGCGAGCAGGCAAGCGAAACCCCCGCGTCACGGCATGTCAGTGCGGCCGGATACCCGATATACGCCATGCCGGGTACCTGACAAAACCATTATCTGTCCCATGTCTACAAATGATGAAAGTTTACCACATTGGTAGAATTTATATGAGAGGGGCTGTCTCGCCATGCAGCCAGTGATGTTAAATTTAAAACTGTTGGAAATAGGTCTCTAAAGGATTTCCACAGTTATCGTTCCTGTGCTTCCTACATCCAGTGGCTTCCCGTGACCTTCACCAGGTCATCGGTCCACCATGTAGAGGTCTCTCTACTCCACGTCTTCTGGTGCATGGTCACTACTCAAGAAATTTACTGCACCAACAGCCATCTGTTCTGTGACATTCCACTTGCTTACAGCAATCCAATTTGTGCTGAGCGATGAGTTCTCCCATCTGCGTCCAGAGCAGCGATTGGCACTGCTGCATGAAGGCACGGGCCCGAGAGTCATATCTGCCTTTGTGGAGATCATCTTTGACAACTCAGACAACAGAATTCCAGTAAGTAGTGGTAGTGGACTGCCATTTTCGCATTTAAACTTAATATCTAATATCTTTAAACAAGCAATTCTTGTATATATGTAGACATATAATCTAAATCTCGGAATCGGCTCCAATGATTTGCTTGAAATTAGTACACGAGGATTTTTGGGGGGCGAAAAATCGATTTAGATAGGTCTCACCTATGAGAAAACGCTATTTTCCGAAATTTTCACACTGGAAATATCAGTTTCACACTGTAACTAAGTGTATCATAGGTAACATATTTATAAATGTTTTTAAGGGTCGGTGCTATGCTCCGAGCAAAGCAAAGTCGCCCAGGTAATCTTTAGTTAAACAAAACTTTTTTCCTGAAACTGTATTGAAAGACATTGTATGATGCACGGGCTAAAAGGTGATTTCAAACTCGTGACCATGGGAAGCCCTTGCCTACTGCTCAGGCTTACAAATGACATTTGTTTGCAATCACCTATTCAATTACTAGTATTGCCCTCTCGTTATACCTGTTTTGTGGAACTCATTAAGTTTCGGCGGAGTACTGCCTACTGTCTTTTACTTGAGCTAAGCAGCTCATTTGACAGCCCTAAATTCCAGGGTTTGCCGGCAGTCGGTTAGTATTCTTCCTTATTTGGGGTTATAATAATAATAGCCTTCATTCAGACAGATGTAGTATGTTCACAATTGAGGCGCTGAAAGCAAGATTGGTGTAATCCCTTTTCACACAACTTAGATTAAATTGTCTTATTAAGATATAATATACTCATATTCATGTTATTTACTTTGCCAAGCTGTATTAAAATACTCGTAAGTCTTTTTATATTGATACGGCTCAATATTATTTAGAATGGACAAAATGTGGTTTACACCAATCTGGCAATAGACGTATTTCGAGGATATTCTGGCAGAACAGATTAAGTGCAAAACTTTAAAAAAATAGTTGATACTTTAGTTTTTTTTGCTTTTTTATGTGGCAAAACCGTATAACTGCAGAAGCTTTTATTACGTTTTTTTGTACGTGCAAGGCAGTTATCTAACATTTTTTTTCTTTAAACTTAAAAGCAAAAAGTGATATAATCTCCTATGACACAACATGAATAATAAAATACAGTGATAACAAAATAAAAGCATTTAACTATCGTTACTGATAAAAATAACATACAAGCAGAACTAAATAAAGAATTACAGCTTATTTACGAATTTCAGGTAAAACGTAATAATTGCACCTTGATGTCAACTTTTCCTTTTTTCTTCACTTTTAATGATAGATATTATATAAATTAAAAAACTTCTTAATAACAAATCCGTCTACAAGTACAATACCATGTTGTTATTATGCTTCACCGTTAAATTATGATCACTCAAAACTTAGGGGCCCTTTTTCTCATCATGACATATTGTTGTTGCTAAGATTTTTAAAACTCGCCATTCAAACAGAACCAAAAAAATCCTTCACCAGCAACCTCATGGAAGAAAGACGCAGATTGGTTTTGCAGTCATCTGAAGACGCTTCTCAGTATCGGCAACTAAACAGGCAGATCTCTAAATCCCTGACTCGCGTTTTGCGCCAGTATAAAACAAATTGTATTAAAGAGGCGATTAAGCACAACAAAGGCTCAAAAGTGTTTGTGAGAAATCTGTCTGTTGGACAAAGCCAACTGACCAAGCTAAGACTGAGAATGGCAGGATCATATCGTCTAAGACTGAGTTCCTGGAAGTGGTTGAGAAGTTCCATGGACAATTGTAAACAACTACACGTCTGCCTGTCAGCGATCTGACTAAAGACCCAAGTGCCAGACAAACCTGACACTGAAGATATCCCGGACGTCAGCCTGTAAGAGATTAGAATGGCTCTCAAACAGCTTAATAACAAGAAGGCACCGGTTGATGATGGAATTACGGCTGAACTTCTGAAAGCAGGTGAATCATCGATACTGAAAGCTCTTCAGAAGTTATTTATTCCGATCTTGCTAAAGACCCCAAGAGCCAGACTGACCCGACACTATACCGACCAGACGTCAGCCTGTACATGATAAGAATGGCTCTGAAACAGCTCAAGAACAACACGGCACTAGGTGATGATGAAATTACGGCTGATCTTCTTAAAGCAGGTGGATCACCGGTACTAAATATAATAAGTTATTTAATTCTGTTATACTCGAGGGACAAACGCTTAAGGCGTGGCGTGTGGTTCGTGCTTTTCTTCAAAAAGGGTGACAACACCCTGCTGAAGAACTACAGAGCCATCTCACTTCTAAGCTATGTTTACAAGCTGTTTTTGAGAGTCCAATCCAACTCGGCTGGGCAGCGTTCGGGAAGCTTCGCAATATTTCACGTCCCAAACACCACAGTGAGTGTTGCCAGTGATGACATACGGAACTGAGACATGGTCGCTTACTATGGTCCTCATAAGAAGGCTCAAGGTCACCCAAAGGGCAATGGAGTGAGCTATGCTCGGAATTTCCCTACTCTATTGAATCAGTTTTATTTCTATATCCAAATAATAAAATGTGAAATTTTTCTTTAAATCTTAGCAATATGTTTCTATGTACAATTGTACGTAGTACACTAATTACTCTGAGCTTTTACTAAAGAACTCGTTTTTATTATTTATATTTTTATTATTTTATTAAAAACTTGTGACCTATTTTGTTGACTGAATATTCAGCATGGGAAACATTATACTGACATAATACAGACATTTTAATATTCCTATTTATATAAGGTCTAACAAAATTAGCTGAAACTATTTTAACTAGTGCTTCTACCCATGAAACTGAACAACTTTCCCCATGAAACCCATAGTCAAATCTCAAAAAAAAGTTGAACTTCCCATACTAAGTTGGCTGATCAGCTGATTGAGTTAGTATGGGAGGGCCAATTTTTTTTTGCGATTTGACTATTAGTTCCATAGAGAAAGTTGTTCAGTTTCATGGGTAGAAGCACCAGTTAAAATAGTTTCAACTAATTTTGTTACACCTTATAAAGAGATGTACTCGTATTACCAGACCAGAGTTGCTTGCCATTATTACAATGAAAATTATAGCTTTACACCAATTTAGACAGCTGAAATATAAATTTGCCCTAAATTTTTGCGTACATAAATAACCGCCAAGGAAGGAGTACTCACTCCGTGTGCAACCGCATAAAAGTCAGTCGTCAAGTGATGTAAGCTAAGCAATAATAGCAATGTTGCCATAGTAATAAAATGGCGTAACCTCAGGGCTGCGTTCAGCAACTACGCCGGCCGAGTAATCGCTCGATGTACACTCTAGCCAAAGGTGACTACAATAAAGCCGTTCAAAAAGTCCGAAATGTATGACTGTTTGATCACGCTCGACATACCTAGTTACTGAACGCGGCCTTGTGTATGTTTGGATACACCTTTGTAGCACGGCACAAACCACTAAACATAATTGACGTACCCATCCTAATTGTAATGTAATGCTAAAGCTGGTGATAGACGGACGAGCTTGCTCGCTGTACTTAGGGCTCCATCACCTTTTTCGCCTGTGTGTCACCCTCAATACGCGAACGAAAAAGGTGATGGAGTCCTAAGTACGGCGTGCAAGCTCGCCCGTCTATCACCAGCTTAAGATACACCATAATGTTTTCAAATAACAAAATGAAAGCGGGTGGCAAGAACTTTTTTTTTATGCACAATTGGTAAACCCTTGACAACATCTCACCTGGTGGTAAGTGACGATGTTGCCGAAGAATAATAAGTGATAATTAAGGGATACACCAATTGAGCTTCGAATGTATATATCATAAGAGACCCGTAGAAGGCATAAATAAGTTATTCGAAAAATGTGGCTTACCCCACGTTTGCAGTGCCTCAATTTCATTAATATTATGTATTTGTTTATGTTAAGCTTCTATAAAGCGTGGATCACTGTTTGTGTGTTTGCTTTTTAATAAAAATGCTAATGCATTTTATTGTTAGGGTTAGATAAAGCAACAGAGGTATAAAAAGCTAATGGCAATCTGTGGGTTCTGTCTATCCCGAACACCCCAATTAAAAAAGCATAAATTTATGTATGAATTTATATTCTTTTTCTAGATTGAGAAAGATGAGATATTCCTCCGGCGCGTGATCGGCTCCAAGAAGGACCAGTTCTTCCTGAACAAGAAGGTGGTGCCGCGCTCCGAGGTGCTCAACTTGCTTGAGAGCGCGGGCCTGTCCAACTCCAATCCGTACTACATCGTCAAACAGGGGAAGGTGGGACAACTCATCACACATTGTTCAGATTGTTGGGCCAAATAGAAATTTACATCTTTACTAATAATAATCACAAAAAAAACTTCCCATATTATGAATGATCGATTCACTGAATTTGTATGGGGAGTCAAAAAAAATATGCGATTTCAGCAAAGTTGTAGAAACAATGTTGTCTAGTTTCATGAGTAAAAGCCCTCTTAGAAAATTTGCTCTATTTTACCTTATATCTGCATGGAGTCAATTTCAACCTGTCTATTGGCTTCCGTATTCAATAAAATTGATGCAGGATTCAGCTAATGTATAGTGAAATGAGTTCAGCAAGTATTACGAGTTAGCGAGTAAGGGCTTGTGCACAAATCACGTGACGATCGATAGGGGGGAGGGGCGGCGGTCACGAAAAAATCACAACAGATCACGTTGGAGGAGGGGGGTATAAGGAGACTTCACGTGTATTTTTCTACAGTGAACGAACAAAGATAAAAATCTTGAGTAGATAGTTTTTCTTGGTTTCATTAAAAATAAATCTTCACTTGTTATATACTTCAAGATATTTTACGAAATTTTGGCGCACGTGGCGTTGACCGCGCTTGACCCCGCCCGCTATATACAATACTATTAATCTTAAAATTAGGTTGAATTTGAAAAATACACGTTACGCTGTGAGGGGAAGGGGGGGGGGGGTGGCCAAGAACCTCACCAAATATCACCAGGAGGAGCGAGGGGGTCAAAAAGTAGCCGAAAAAACCTCGCGTGATTTGTGCACAAGCCCTAATCTATATTGCCATTATTGGGTTGTTTACCGATAATGGCAAGAGCACCAATTAATTTTAATTTAGTATAATAACAATGATAACTAGGCGCTTAAAATCTCTCTGATGTGGCTCATTATTAGAACTCTAGACGGAAAAGTCCCCCAAGTTAATCCACTTTTTATAACTGCTTCTCATTAAATTAAAGTTATATAAGTAATGTAGACGCACAGTTCAAAAATGAAAATTATCATAAAATTTACGCAGTTCCGAGTATCGGCAACGAACCTCTAAATATCCAGCAGAGGACGTTTTTACGGCTGATACAACGAAGTCAGTTAAACATGTACTGAAATTCAATGATACTCAAATTCAATGGTATGAGGTTATATATAACTAAATTGTGTGTTTTTTTTTAAATAAAAAATTGAGCGTGTGTATTCATTTACACACCGGTATACAGTCCCTGTCTAATAGACAAAAGCATGATGGTTAACAAAAGTAATGAAAATATTCAGTGTTATACCATCATTAAAGATTAAGTGTTTTTATTCTTACTGTACTAAAACGGTAATTTAACCTTTATAAAAAAAATGGGACGAAGTGGGCATACGAGTTGGGACGAACCGGGAGTAAATAATCAACAATTTTTTTTTGGGACCAATGGGGCATACAAACTGGGACAAACTGAGACTGGCATAAATCAATAAGTCACAACCAAATTGAACAACTTACCAGAGCTGGAACAGAGTCAATAAGTTGTTAGATTGTGCAAGGACATTCCATCAATTTAGTCAACATTTGAATTGAATATGAGCATTGGAAGGCAAGAAGTTGCATTAGATAATTTATTAACTAAACTAAGTTTAAGATTACTATGAAAACCTATTATCACTATTATTTTGTGACAACACTATTTTTCTTAAATGTAATCTATCCACAAACCAGAATTTTGTGACTTGCATATGTGAATAAAGTTACATTAGAATCGGCATCATCGTCACTTACCATCAGGTGAGATGATGCCAAGGGTTTACCAATTGTAAATAAAAAAAATCTATTTTCAAGAAGTAGGTTTAAAATGAATAATTGCAACTTTAAGAGTCTCATCTTTAAAATTAATAGTTAAAGTTAGGAGTATTAAAATTGTAGTGCAGTTATATTTAAAGTTCATTCGTACATTTCCAGCAATTTTTATTGTAAATTGCTGATGTGTTTGTATATTGCCACAGATAAACCAAATGGCTGTGGCGCCCGATTCACACCGACTGAAGCTTCTGAGAGAAGTGGCTGGCACCAGGGTCTATGATGAGAGGAGAGAGGAGTCTGTCACCATCCTTAAGGAGACTGTGGGAAAGGTAATAATAAATAATTTAAAAAATAATTGATGCAGATCCTTGAAAATCGGAAAAATAAACCCTTTTTTGTTTGTGGTCCCTTAAAGTTTTTTTTATTTAATAATTTATTTTTTCAACCAAAAGGACATTTACAACACAGTTAACAATGATCGGTTACATTCTATGACTGTTGTAATTAATTTCAATGTATATCACCTTCAACCCATACTAAGTAATGACACACCCCAGACACTCCATACAAACGAGCGAGAAATGATATACATATATTCAGCTGACGTCTCTATAGGCAAGAATTCAGGTAGGGTTGAATCACACCGGCATTGGTCACGAAATGTTTGTTAGTTATTTACTGCATTCAACAATCAACAGTGACTACTTGGTTATTTTACATGAATAAGTAACTTACATGCATAAAATTGTTCATTTGTTCTTCAAACAAAGGAGCTTTTGTCCGTGAAACAATCTCATTTGGCAACCTACAATAATAGTCAATCTCAATCTATAATTCCGTGATCACATTTTATAATATCACACCACTAGATATTTCTATACAACTCATACTTTCACACCATCTAATCAATTTATTACGAACAATCATCATTTTAAATAAATAAAATGAACAAAATTTCTCACAAGCCACAATAACGAATTGACATTTGACATATGAAAAACATAAACTACATTTCTAAAAATTTAACTTGCTAGTATGAAGTTTCATAGGAACTGATTGTTCTTGTGGATTTGGTCGTATAATATTGGAGGTCAGCCAATCATGGTACGAGACACGCTGAGACGCCGCGGCTGCCTAATAGCGTCGGACGACGTGACTTTGTAATAGCGGCGCGGTGGCATGAAAAATATTTAATCGAACTTTCAATATATTTTCAGAAACGCGTATCTAGTATAATAGGTCATCTTTGTCTAGAGATTAGTACGGCTAAAGATGACATAAATAGTACGCACAAGTTGTCCAGATTTGCTTGACATTTGTCCTGCCAAAAACGTCAGTCATCCATTCATAACAGTCACATTGTTTCAATCGTTTTGAGTTTTTGTGATCGTGCGTCCAATCAGAGTCCAAAGTAGTGCAGTTCGATGTAAAGCAGAGTAAAGGCAGAATAAGTTAAAGACAGATAAAAATATCACGCACGATCAGAAAAACTCAAAAGGAATGAAACAATGTGATATGAATGGGTGACTGACGTTTTTTGGCTGGGCAAATGTCATGCAAATGTGGACAACTTATGCTTACTATTTTTAGCCGTACCAAGCTCTAGACAAAGATGACCTATTATTACTAGATACACGATTTTTAGGTCCCATTAATGAACTTTGCAGTCGTTTGCGAAGGTGGCTAACGGCTAGGATCGCCACCTCCTGTCCGAGAGGTCGTGGTTCGAATCCTGCCACGTACGTATGTGATTTCGAATTTAGATTTCATATTATGTACGTTTATCCGTCGCTCTTACGGTGAAGGAAAACTGAGGAAACCTGCACACGCCTGCGGAGAAACTCGCAAGTTGTGTGTGAAGTCGACCAACCCGTACTGGGCCTGCGTGGTCTACTATGGCCCGATCGCCCTAATTCAGGGTAGGCTCGAACTCCTCGGTGGGGACGTATATGAGCTGATATTATGATGAATGAATTGGTCGATTAACTGATCGATTTGTATGGAAAGTATTTTTTTTTGCGATTTCAGTTAAGTCGTAAAACATAAGTTGTTCAGTATGATGAGTAGTTAGTTAGTTAGTTAGTTAACGGGACCAAAAATAATTTTGTTACATCCTGTATAATTCAGTTACTCTTTTTAAAACGATTTCAAGGTTCTCAAGTCAACCCGTATATAGTATATTTGCAAAAAATAATATTAAAAGACAACATATAAACTTAGATTTTGATATTTCAATAGTAATGAACCATGAACTTCCTTTTCTATCGCAATGCTGCTATTTAGAAATTTATAAAATATTTCACATCATCATTACATTAGTAATTTCTATACGTATATGTATCTTAATTTTTTTTACGAAGTAGTCCGATTTCGATATTTTTTTTATTGGTCTAAAATTTATAACTGTCACGAATGTGCACGAATCCAAAGACACCACATTTGTCTTAATCGGACAAGTGATTTAGAAAATACGAGGAAACAGATGAACATACACACATAAAACATACATACTGTCAAAAACATAACCCTCTTTTTCCGTAGTTGCGTAAAATGATTAATTGATTTTTTAATTCTCAAGAAGTATTTAAGACGCAAAAGCAAGGTTAGTGCGTTTGCTCCATTATACTTAAAAGTAGGTACGAAAAAATCATGTTTTTGAGTTGTAAAATAAGTAATACTTGCCTTGTTTCATCTGAAATATCTTTATAAGCTCCTTTTAGTGCCTTTAACACCATATGCACTCAAATACCCGAAAACTGAACAGTTCAGCATTTTTATTCCGTAAAATGAAATCACAGCGGCGCGCAAAGCGAATATAAGTGACGTTAATCGCGCTTTACGTTCGGTAACTAGTTGGTTTTTATTCCGGTGAACGAAATCACAGCGGCGCGCAAAGTTAATATAAGTGACGTTTATCGCGCTTGCGTAGCTCGTCCTTTACGTTTGGTAACCAATCTACAGCCGATCTGAGTGACGGGGGGGTGAGGTTGAATCTAGAGAGCGGCAGGGAGTGTTCATACTGTACATCAGTACTAATATATATACTTTGGTAATGATATACTTTGGTAATGATTTACTTGTGTTATGGGAAGTCGCAAAAGATTGAAGTTATTTTTTGCACAGAGATAGTTGATTGGGTGGGAAGTGATATAGACTATTAATTATGTAGAGTTTTCGCGGGATCTTGATAATACTCATTTTCACGCTGGCGACTTGCGCACCATACACCCTCTAAGACAGTTGTAAAAGCGACGACCACGCCGGGCGAAAACGCGTATGAAATCTAGTCTCCCATATATTTTTATCCACATATATTTTTATATTTTTATTTCCATATATTTTTATATTTTTATTTCCCATATAGTTTCCCATATATTAGGTTTAAGTAAAAAAATACTTACTCATTCCGCTGGCTCAACGACTCGAGTGTTTCCGGGCCTCCGATACGAGAACTCGCCATTTGTACCGGTCTTGTGCGGTTTCGTGCCAGTCGCCAGCTTGGGGCTCGCGCAGATTCGCGGAGTCTCACATAATTTGTTATCTGGCAGTGGGGCATGAATTAAATTAACATATATTGGTATAAAACTATAAATAAATGAAACAATAATATTCAGAACTAATTGTAGAAAAAAACTTTATGGGTAGTATAGAATGATAAAACACCTTAAGTACATGAAATGTTTACTCTTACATAAACAAAATTATTATAGAAAGTTACTTTTACTACTTGAATAAGATTTATTATTATTGTTGTGTCGATTCAGTGTTATTGTTAGGGGCGGGCTGGTTTCCGCAACCAGGCGACCACTGCGCCCATTTTGCGTGTTTGGCCGGCATCACTGCCAGCCCAGCTCCTCCAAGAAGCCCAGTAGCCCCCGAAGGTTGCTGACGACTTCCTGAAGCGACCTCGGCTCACCGAGGTGCACGACCCTGTACTGTGCTAGCTCCTTGCAATCCAGTAGGATGTGGGCAGCAGTCTCCTCAGCCTCCATGCAAGCTCTGCATAGTGGGCTGTCGGTGATACCTAGAGCGAATAGGTGTTTATTGAAATGGCCATGTCCAGTAATAGCGGCTGTTACCTTGCGGAGCTGAGCTCTCCCAAGTCTCAGGAGCTTCCTAGATAGGCCAGGGTTGGTTGTCGCCAGGACCAACCTCGCTTGCCTGCAGGTTTCCAAACCGGACCAGTACAAATTGTGTTCGTTTCTTGTGCGTTGCCTCAGGGTGGACCGCAGCCAGCCAGGTGGGAGGGGTATTATAGGTTCCGGTCCCACGGCCATATGCTCTGACCCTCTCCTGGCAAGCTGGTCCGCCGCATCGTTGCCGCGCGAGTTGCTGTGCCCTTTAATCCATTGCAGAGTTACGGCGCCGTGATTACATACCTCTGTCAATTTTTGTTGGCACTCCAGTATAAGCCCCGATGTAATCGTGTTGCTCTGCAGGGCCTGTAGTACAGCTCTGCTGTCAGACAGGATGCGGATGGGGTAATCACGCACCTCCCTTGCAGCAATCACTTCAGCTGCCTTGATGATGCCCATACACTCAGCCTGAAAGACCGTGTTATGTGCACCAAGAGGATTGGCTATCCTGATGCTCAGTTCCTCGGAGAAGACCCCATACCCAGTGCCAGAGCCTGTTTTGGAGCCATCAATGAATACTCGAAGCTCTTTCAGGTTCTGGCCCTCCCAGGGCTCTTCGTCGATTCAGTGTAACACAATTTAACTTATTTGACAGGACTCAAATAAATTTAGGCATTCTATTGTTTTCTTTCTGTATCGAAAAGATAAGGACAGAATTCAAGTTTAGTTTAGTCCTGTCAAATAAGTTAAATCGTGTTACACTGAGTCGACACCAATAAGTAACTATAGGTTTAATATCCTCTTTGTGTTTTTACTTTTGTCATTTGTATCGTCTGACAATTAAGAAAGGATTAAGGTCAGCTTAATTAACGGTGTGGAATAAAAAGCAATGTGATTCTAGTTATTTGTGGTTTCCTATGGTATAAGGACGGAAACATGATAATTATTATTATTCATTTATTTTTAAGCTACTTGAAAAAATGACAGCCTTATAAATAACATGTAAATAGATACTATAAACGAATACAAACAATGGTAAAACTATTTGGTAACTGGGGACTTGGAACTGACCACTACACCACCCCTTTAGACCCAAAAAGTCTAGGCTTTAAGTAGGGACCCACACTACGAAAGTCTTGAATAAATACGATACGCCTAGACTTAATTTGCCATTTTTACTTATCCGACAGGTGGAGAAAATCAACGAGTTCCTCCAAACTATAGAGGAGCGTCTGAAAACCCTAGAGGAGGAGAAAGAGGAGCTGAAAGAGTACCAGAAGTGGGACCGAGCGCGTCGCGTGCTCGAGTTCATCATATATGACACCGAACACCGTGAGAACAAGCGCAAGCTTGACGAGGTATGTGTATCTACTCTACAACCACCACCGTGGCGTAATAGTTAGTGCCTTCGCTTCACACCAGAAGCGGGTTCGATCCTGGCGAGGTCTGACTTTGTAAAATTCGATGTGGTTGGTGCCAGGGAATTTTCTAAGCTACGCTTGGCTAGCTATCATCATATTATCTAAGTCATTCCGCCCACCATCAATGTTTACAGCATTGATTTGTTCCGGCTTGAAGATAAGATAGCCAGTTCTCCATTGCGTTGGATAATCTTGGTAAGCTGGCTTCCATCTTTGGCATCTTCGACACACAGAATTGCTAAATCCAAATGGCAGGTGGCGAAGCACATAGCTCATTGGAGCAGTAGTCTTACCGAACAACGTGGCGTCAGCTGGCCGACGACCTTGTGAAGGTGGCGGAAAGCCGCTGGTTGAGGGCAGCGCAGGACTGACCGGTCATTGTGGAAATCCTTGAGGGAGGCCTATGTTCAGCTGTGGATGTGTTTCCGCTGAAATACGATGATGACGCAACATCAGCTCGTAAAACTGCTAAAATATAAGGTTCTTCTAAACAGGCAATATTTATCTGCTATATGTGGCTGCAACACAGTGACCAGCAACATTGGAGGCAATACCAGCCAGACTTTGCAATATTTTTCTGCATTATGTGACTGCAACACAGTGGCCAGCAACATTGGAGGCAATACCAGCTAGACTATGCAATATTTTTCTGTAATATGTGGCTGCAACACAGTGGCCGGCAACATTGCAGGCAATACCAGCCAGACTATGCAATATTACAGTAATGTCCCGGCCATATAGTCAAACATGTTATGTATGGTCACGTATGGCCGATATTGTTTTGATAGGTTGCCGGACGATCGACGAGCAATCGATATTACTGCAATATTGCCTAGCTAGTTCTATTGTTGTTTCTGTCGCTCTCTGTTGTTATGGCATAGTGTATCCTTTTCAACGCGACATGAAGTTTGCTGTGAGTGACGCCGTGACTAATTTCTATATTCTGTGCTTCGATATTTTATTTTATTTTTTATCAAGGCTTATTTCTTGACTAAAATTATCTAAAGTTTTACGCTAACGGAAGGTCGAATCCACTTTCTCTTCTTTTTCTTTTCTAATTTTTCTTTTAAAAGGATATAAGCCGCTGCGACGACTGTGATTTTGTCAGCCATTGTTGCCGGTTTGTGTGGCCCGTTTAGAAGTCTGCATCATGGGTCATACTATTGCTGAAATATTACAACACATGGCCCAGCCATAGATTGCTCGGCCATCAGTTGCGATAGAATATTTTTGTAATGGCCGGGCAGTTAGTTTCTAATAGTGTAGCCACAAATTACAGTAAAACATGGCCTGTTTACAAGCCCCTATCATCATCATCATATCAGCCGAAGGACGTCCACTGCTGGACATAGGCCTCCCCCAAAGATTTCCATGACGACCGGTTATGCGCTGCCCGCATCCAGCAAAAAAAACAATATTATTTTCAGGTTCGAATTCTCTTTAATTTTAGTCCAACTTATGTCTGACAATTAACTAAATTGTTGGGGAGAAAATTAACATCATCATATGATTTGACGCAGTTGGAGAAGCAGCGTTCAAACAGCGGCAAAGAGCAACAGCAGTATGCAGATATGGTGCGCGAGGCGCAGGACCATGTACGCGAGGCTAACAGGTGATTTTGCCTTTTTATGTTCATTAAAAATGAAAATTTTGATAACATATTGCGTTGCACGTTAATGTACAAAGGCATTGATAATATCATACGTCTATCAACTGAAGGACATCCAGTACTGAATTTCCACAACGACCGGTCTTGCGCTGCCCGCATCCAGTGGCTTTTCGCGACCTTCACCAGCCCATTGGTCCGTTGAGTGGGAGGCCAGCCTGCGCTACCTCTTCCGGTGCGCCGTCACCACCTAACTCAACCTCCCCCGACAGATTCGCATCACCGGTTGTTAAATTTTTATATCTCCATGCAGGAAACTGAAAGAGGCCCGCAAAGATGTTGCCGCCGCGCGGGAAGAGAAAGACATCCTGTCCACGGAACAACAACAGATACTGCGCGAGAAAACCAAGTTGGAACTAGCCATTAAAGACCTGACGGATGACGTGGACGGCGACAACAAGTCTAAGGTACGTATATTGTCGCAGTCGACAGTCTGAAGAATCGCAGTCGGCGAACGGATACGCCTAGACAGGGTGATCTTGCAGGGTATATCATCATATCAGCTCATACGTCCTCACTAAGGACTCGAGCTTACCCTGAATTAGGGCATTCGAGCCTTAGTCGACCACGCGGGCCCAGTGCGGGTTAGTCGACTTCACACATAACCTTCAAGTTTCTTCGCAGGCGTGTACAGGTTTCCTCACGATGTTTTCCTTCACCGCAAGAGCGTCGGATAAACGTACAAGGAGCGATCAAAAAGTTTCCGATATTCGATATTTGAAATTGTTATTTGTCGTTCATTTATTTTTTATGTTATTTGGTCTGTCTGGTAGTTGTCACCGTAAAGTATAACATTGCAGTGACTTTCTGTGCTTTAAAATATTTTTGTTAAATCTTTGAATCGTCGCTCTAAGCCAAAAATGGAAAATTCTGAAATACGCGCCGTGATAAAAATGCATCATACTGAAGATTAAAGAATATTGTTTTTTTGTCTCATATATATTTAAAAAAAAAGGCTGGACGTAAAAATTCAAATATCTAAAGTACATTATAAAGAAAGAAGAAAGAATTTTACCTTGCTGATATGTCTACTGCATTTGATTATTTTATTTTTGATACTCAACGTGGTTTTTTTACTAGAGAATTAAATTAAAAAACAAACATGATGCATACACATGTTAACTATTTACTTATATATCAACGTTTGGTCTAGATTTTATTTTTATTCAATTTTCCATTTCTTGTGTATATTAATTCAAGCTGCCGAAATTCAGTAGATCTAAAGGAAATTTAGCCGGAGAAGAAGTTCGGTAAAAGTTGCCGAAGTTCGGCTGTACCGAATGTGAAACGAATTTTGGTGCTTCTCTATATTACAGGAAATTAACTAACTAACGAAATCAAAGGTAGGTGCGAAACAAATTCAATTTAAGAACTAAAATTTAGCAGATTCTCTGTAGTACTTAAAAAGAAATATCTGTAATAAAAACTATGTGCTTTAGAAATTTTATTAATAAACAAATCGTTTTAGACCTGTTTTTGGGATTTTTTATGATCGAGTAAAGGAAACACTATCGTGTAACATTTAGCACATTCCTCAGACAATATCCTTAAGGTTGTCCAATATTTTTGCAAGACCAATATTTAGTAGTAATTACCCAAAAAATTCGATCTAGTAAAAGGGTTTCTCCGCTTCTCCAACGGTGCCTCGCCTTAAGGAAGTACAACTATCGTTCTAAACGTACCCATAATATTTAAAGATTTAAGTTAAGTTAAGGAGTTGTACCTTTCATCACAAGCTCATCAACATGAGATGATGACTATCAGACGCAAATACTTGAATAGCTTTAGAAAATATCTGAAACACTTAAAACGTGCCTATAAAATTTGAGGATTGCCCTCCATTTCCCTGAAATAATTACTCGATCCTGACTTAGTGACAATGAGACTACCGCAAATATATAAAAAAATTGAAAATCGGTCCACAATTGACAGAGAATTCGGTAAACATACATAAAAAACATACAGTAAAATACAGAATCTCCTCCTTTTTTGAAGTTGGTTAAAATTGTTAGTTAGAACGGTAACCGATTGATGTATACCTTATATCAACCAAAAAAAAGCACAATGTAAACAAACTTAGTAGGGATTTGACAGTTTCAAATGTCAATTCCATAGTACTTTTGTTTACCTTTTGCTTTTTTTTGTTGATATATGGTATAGATTATATTATTTTATGAAAACTATATGCGCATTAGAAGATTTCCTTCTTTTTCTAGGTGCGTGCCGAAGCAGAACTCGAGCGCCTCCGCCAACAGATCGCTGAGAAGGAACGCGAGCTCGAAGAGCTGAAACCGAAATACGAAGAGATGAAGGCGCGCGAGGAGGAGTGCACTAGGGCGTTAGCGCTGAACCAGCAAAAGCGGCAGGAGTTGTACGCGAAGCAGGGCCGCGGCACGCAGTTCACCTCCAAACAGGACAGGGATCGGTGGATCGAGAAGGAGTTGAGGTCGGTAGCTTTTCACATTCAGATCCATACATTTATTTGACAATACACACACTACAACCACACCCCGGACACTCCATACAAACGAGCGAGAAATGATATACATAATTATAACTGACGTATCTATAGGCAAGAATGCAGGTAGGGTTGAATCACACCGGCGGTATTGGTCACAAAATGTTAGTTAGTTATTTACTGAATGCTGTGTGAATACTAAACTCTTTTTGGAGTTTACTCCTTAAGAATCAATTTGCATATATAAGGGGCCCGGTATGAGAAAAATGTGAGGAGTGAAATCTATCGATGAATGACAGCGTTACGAAAAAGTTTCGATGCAAAAAGGTCGTGTTCAATAGTAGAAATGAAGTGAGTTATAGTTTTTTTTCAAGTGCGAGTAAACTCCAGTCGTGCGTCGGAGCTGACACACACAATTTTTTTTTATATACTTTTCGTTGTAAACAAACACCGTTCGAAAAAAAAACACCACTTTCCGAATACACCATACACATTATGAGACTAAAAAACATTGTAAATGGTAACTGCGATGTGGACGTACATTAAAAAAAGGTCCTCCACTTCTCTGACGGCGAAAATCGCTACAGCTTATTCCAAAAAAAGGTGAAGTCAATTTGATCACCAAGATTCATGATATGGGGTCCAGGGGGCCCAGCCCCCTCCACCCATTTAAGACCCCCAAATTTTATAGTGTTAGAAGATGACCGTATAAAATAATAGCAGTTTTCAGTATTTTACAATGTTTTATAGTCTCATACTGTGGAAAGTGGTGTTTTTTGTTCGAGCGGTGTTTGTTTCCAACGTAAGACAAGTATGAAAAAAAAAAGATTTCAGTTGGGCCTTTACGTTCGGTAACTGGTTGGTTTTTATGCTTGTGAACGAAATCACAGCGGCGCGCAAAGTGAATATAGTGAATAAAAGTGCTTGCGTAGCTCGTCCTTTACGTTTGGTACCCAATCTGAGTGACGGGTGGGGGTGAGGTCGAATTTAGAGAGGGGCAGGGAGTGTCCATACTGTACGTTAGTACTAATATATATACTGTGCTACAACACAACATAAAACAATTACTTAGAAAAGAAAACAGAAGGGTAGGAGATATTTATGTATGATACAACAAAGGTGAATAACAAACAGGTGACAATTGTAAGCCCATGCCGCGTGCGATAGGGTTTACCATCGTCACGAGTTTGTCATTTCTTTTTACACTCATGTGTCATACGACATTTTTCAATACAGTTGTGAGAAAACAGGTAAAATAAAAACTACCGTGACAGAAAAACAAAAAACATGGGTACATACATACATACATACCTATCAAGTTTTCGGCAATTCATTTTACGCGACATGCTGCTCATTTTAAATGTCCGGGGAGTAATCTCACTTTGTTTTTTCCTATACATACACAAAAGTATATTTTTTATTTTAACTATTCATGAATTTATTCGTATTCACAACTAAAACAACTCAATTCGGTTTTACGAAAATTGCGCCATATCTAATTTAGCTAGGCACACGTACGCATGCGTAAGTATTTTTTTTAATATTACCATGAATAGATTTCAATAAAACTTGGTTTAGTATTATTGTAAGCATTAAAACCTCATTGGAAATATTCTTGGTGTAACCTACGCGTTTCATATTTATTCTCCTTTCTTCACAAAGATTGTAACTCAGAGTTAGATTCTCGTTGGGTTATATCTTTGTGCGTAGCGTTATGTACAAACCTCACGAAGGAACAACCTATATCGTTTAAAATTTTCCTTTCAAAAGTCTTAAAGAAGATTCGGTATCTTTTATTATATTTTTTATTTCCTAGTAATGTCTTCTTTCTCAGAGCTACACATTAAAAAAAGTTGCAAAGTAAAAAGCACGTGTGCGGTAAAATCAATTCTGCGCACAGTAAACTAGCATATAAAGTACCACTTTTCGAGCAACTGTATTGAAAAATCAATACACAGGCAAGACAATAATAACACACAGGCACATGTCTTTCGAAACTCAGAAGGTTGAACATACTCTAAATATTTTGGTCTTCTTACAATTTGTATCTTCTATAATATGCAAATATGCAGGTAAGCACATATTGATTAATTTTATTTTGTTTAGTTAACAAATCTAAGCTTAAACTTCAGTGTATTCATGTAAAAAATATTTGGTTGCTTTATTTAAAAGGGAAAAATGTTATGTATTCGGTAATATTATAAGAAACTATTTAATTTCAACGCCACTTTCTTATTTTATGAAAAATACAATGTCACTTGTGTGTTTGGTCAAATAAAACTACACTGTAATTTGTGTGTGTGATTACTCTGCCAATACAACTTTACTGTCTCTGCACGCAAAAATAAAGTCCGGATTGGTGAAGGTTTAAGGACTGTAGTGGCGGACCCCACAGTTAACTTTTCAAGCCGCTTATAAGGCCTCTGAAACGACGTACCGGCACCAACGGCTTAACGTGCCCTGCGAAGCATGGACACAGTCGATATAAATGCATCTAACACATTGCCCATCCAGTTAAATACTCGTAGCTTCTAGTAAGTTAAACCTGAGCGATCGATGTCACCACGCAACTCGCAAGAGCTTCTGTCTATCTAAACGCACCTTATTATTATTTCAGATCGCTAAACAAACAGATTAAAGACAAGAAAGACCACGAGGCGAAACTCCGGGAGGATCTCCGCCGCGACGCTTCCAAACTGACTGAGCTTGAGAAGCGCATAGAGGAGCTCACCAAAGAAATGGAGCGCCAAAGAGTCGCCATAGACGAACACAATAAACAGTATTACGAGTGTAAGAAACGGAAGGACCAGGAGCAAAGCGTTAGAAAGTGAGTGCAATAAACCACTTTTAGGGAAGGAGCAAAGCATTAGGAAGTGAGTGCAATAAACCACTTTTTAGGGAAGGAGCAATGCGTTAGGCAGTGAGTGCAATAAACCACTTTTTAGGGAAGGAGCAATGCGTTAGGAAGTGAGTGCAATAAACCACTTTTTAGGGAAGGAGCAAAGCAGTAGGCAGTGAGTACAATAAACTACTTTTTAGGGAAGGAGCAATGCGTTAGGCAGTGAGTGCAATAAACCACTTTTTAGGGAAGGAGCAATGCGTTAGGAAGTGAGTGCAATAAACCACTTTTTAGGGAAGAAGCAAAGCATTAGGCAGTGAGTGCAATAAACCACTTTTTAGGGAAGGAGCAATGCGTTAGGCAGTGAGTGCAATAAACCACTTTTTAGGGAAGGAGCAAAGCATTAGGCAGTGAGTGCAATAAACCACTTAGTAGGAAAGGAGCAAAGCATTAGACAGTGAGTGCAATTAACCTCTTTTTAAGGAAGGAGCAAAGCGTTAGGAAGTGAGTGCAATAAACCACTTTTTAGGGATGATAACTGCTAGTCATCCGGGTTAATTTTTATGAACTGTCCAAAACAACATTTTGTTCGAGAAATGTTTGAAATACCTAGGCATGACGTCATAGTTTTGCAGGGTCATTTATGCACTCATTTTGCGATTTTGAAGAGTTAAAAATTGAAGACTTGAAGGAAAACAAAAACTGTAAGGCTTTTCAAAGTTTCAGTAGGATCAAGAGTTCATAATATATTTTTGATGCTGTTATCATTCCAATTGAGAAGCCCTTGGCATCATATCACTATGACAATGATGCCGAAGACCTTAAAAGCTCAAATTTTGCACTGAAGAAGTTCCCTTTATCACACTTTCACACTATTAATATAAATGTGAAAGTTTGGATGGATGTATGTTTGTTATTCAATCACACCACAACAGCTGAACGGATCGGGATGGAATTTGGTAGGTAGACAGATTAGGATCTGGGTTAACATATAGGCTACTTCTTTTCCATGCACCTTTCAAGACAGTTATAGAAACTATGTTCACACGAGCGAAGCCGCTGGCAAAAGCTAGTGATGTGTAAAGGGAACCTAAATGCCGGTCATAAGGTCAGATTTTTCGTAATTTCTATGTGATAGGTCACAAATATGTACGAAATGAACATGGGCGAAGCTGAGGGCAAAAGCTAGCATTTTATCATCTGCGATTAGAAGGGAATAAAATCTTATCACATTTTTTCTTATATTGTAGCACAATTAAGGCGCTTTGCACACGACGGGGCTGGGCGGACCGGTCAATTTCGCCGCCAACGATAGCACAAAGGGAATCCTATACTACCAACGCACATTGAGGCGGCGCGGTCGACGCGCTCTTTTTGTCCTCAATGTGCGTTGGTGGTATAGGATTCCCTTTGTGCTATCGTTGGCGGCGAAATTGACCGGCTCGCCCCGCCCCGTCGTCGTGTGCAAAGCGCCTAAGTAGATATAAGGCGGTTGCCTGGTTTTGCGCTTGGCATTATCCGCGGTCACGTTTAGGGCATTTAAATTTATAACTATGGTCGTGTACAATCCTACCTGTATTAATCCACATCTGCAATCAGATGTGCAGGTTTCCTCATGTTCACCGTTAAAGCAATCGGTATGTAAATGTAGGAATGTTTCGAAAAACTCATTGGTACATGGACCGTCCCCGGAATCGAACCCAGTACCTTGTTGCGAAATTTTCTAATTTACGACATATATTCTTGATATAATATGTTAATGGCGCGATTCAACGTAACAAAGTTGTATTTAAGTCTGTTTTTGCGCGGTTGTTTTTTATTGTACCCGCCCCAGATATACTCGTAGCTTCAAATGTTTGACAAAACTTCGTTTTGTGCAGCAGCGAGTTCAAAAAAATATTTTCCGACATATAAGACGGTAGCGAAACTGATTAAATTGTTAAATAACTAAAAATGGAGTCATAATTCACAAAAAAAAACCTTGACATGGAAATTCGCACCAAAAACTTAACATTCCATCCGAATGTTAGTCATCTGAGTTACTTTTTATCATCTGTCATAAACGACATTTTGTTCTAAAAAAAATTTAAATACCTAGGCGTAACGTCATAGTTTAGAAGCGTCATTTAAGTACTCAATTTGTGATTTAGGTGAATTAAAAATTGAAGAATTGATGAAAAACAAAACGAGTAAGGTTTTCCAAAGTTTAAGTCGGAGGGCAATTTAGTGATCAAGAGTTCATAATTTATTTCTAATGCTGTCGTCATCCCTATTCTTATTTTCGGGGGACTTCATCGATCTTGGAGGACTTCCAACATCTACCTCGCGGTCCACGCGAAAGCCTTTGACAAGAACGATTGTCTTGCTTCGTTTGTTACTTTAAATTAATTCGTGTCATTTGTTTTTTAGTGAACTTTGGCGCAAAGAGACAACGCTCACTCAAAACTTGTCATCGCTGAAAGAAGACTTGGCTAAAGCCGACCAGGCCCTGCGTTCTATGGCTGGAAAGGTATGTACAACTTTGTCAACACCGGTAGCAAAGAATCCTTACTAATATTATAAATGTGAAAATGTGTTTGTTTGTTACCTTTTCACGCTTCAACGCCTCGACTAATCTTTATGAAATTTGGCATGCAGGTAGCCTGTGGCACGGGGAAGGACATAGACTACTTTTTATCCCGGGAAAATAGCATAATCTGATGCAGTTCCTGAGGGAACTAAAAAAATACTCGATTGTTGTGATTTTTTGCACAGAGATGGTTGAGTAGGTGGGAAACGACATAATTTATTAATCACCCTTAAAGACAGTCATAAAAACGATGTCCACGCGAGCGAAGCCGCGGGAAAAATCTAGTAATAAATAACTGTTCCTGTGTGTGTGTTTTAGTGTGCGTGCGTTAATGTTGTAACGACTACGCTACTGAACAGATTTGGGTAAAGTTTGGGATGGAGCAATACTATTTATATGTCTCCAGCCGTTTTTTTTTTTATTTCTCCTGTCTTGGTTTTTTAGGGTGCCTTCCGTAGTAAAAAATATTTTTTTTCAAAGATGGCTCTAACGATTTTGATGAATCTTTTAATTCTTTTACTCTGTACGTTACTATAAATTTATATGGCCCTATACGTTGTAGTTTGTTATTCCAGGAAAATCCTTGTTGCCTTTCGTACAAACCCAGGTTGTTTGTTACTTGTTCTCAAAAATGGCTCTAACGATTTTAATGTTACCTTGTAAATAACTAGTAGTTAATAATGCCTACTACACTGGGTACATTATTAATCTGAATAAGCTATCTCCCATGCAAACCCAGATGATTTCTAAATTTGTCATAAATTCTGATATACCTTCATTCTTTGCTGCTAAGTAAGCGTAATGTGTATTGTTGATTTTAATTTATTATCAATGAGTTTCTCTAACCCCAGAGGGAAATTATATGTTCCGTACATGGTACCAGTGATGATTGCTGCAATGAGAGTAAGATAAATATAATGGAAGTTTTCGTACAATTTCTTTTCCTCAGCTACGTTTTAGAATCTGTTACTTGACTCCCCTTCTCCGTCCAACTGTGAAGATATATTTCTTCTTTGGATACTCATTGCTTTTTAACATCTCATCATCATCATTTCAGTCGAAAATCGTCCACTGCTGGACAAAGTCCTCCCCCAAGGATTTCCACGACGACCCGTCCTGCGCTGCCCGCATCCATCGGCTTCCCGCGATCTTCACCAGGTCGTCAGTCCACGGCGTGGGAGGCCTTCAAAACATCTATCAAAAAACTAAATTTTGTTCCTATAATGTGTAGAATAGAAATGTGTGACGTCATAGTTTTTCAGCGTCTTTGATGGACTAATTTTGTAAATATGGTTATGTAAAAATTGAAAACATGATGGAAACAAAATGAGAAAGGCTAAACTGATTGACCCGTTGGTCCAGTGGAAGCGCTCCTGCTTTCTGGGCCAATGGTCGTGGGTTCGATCCCCACCAAGGGCAAACATTCGTGTGACGAACAGGTTTGTTCTCTTTGTATCTGCATGTTCAACATCCATATATCCATGTATATATTTAAAATGTATATAAGTATGTATATATCAGTCTCTTGTTTCCATAGTACAGGGAATTCTAGTTTGGGACCAGCTGACCGTGTGGGATTTGCCCTTGAATATGATGATATAAAGGTTTTTGATTAAAATCTCAGTAGTAGGGCAATGCGAGGAGTAATAATTAAAATATTTCATACTACGGTATTCATATTTTGTTATACTAACTTACCATTTCCCCTTAGCCGATCCTGAACGGTCGCGACAGCGTGCGCAAAGTGCTGGAGACGTTCCAACAGCGCGGCGGCGAGTGGGGCAAGATCGCTGGCATGTACTACGGGCCCGTCATAGAGAACTTCTCCTGCGACAAGACCATTTACACCGCCGTCGAGGTAATGCAAGCAAATCGTGATTCGGGTTTTATCAAGTTTTGGCTAGCTCTGAAGGCTGTAAACCAGGGGCAACGAGCGATTCTGGCTCTCCGATGGCTGCTGCCGCGGCATTGCGTGTTGTCTATCATGTCAACCTAACAACTCGTGGCTTTGCTCCTCGCTACCTGACCACTTCGCTTTACTCAAACTCTTCGTCGCTTCGGCCCTCTGCCCCCCTCCCTTTTTTAAATAAAATGCGCCAATTTTAAATTTTTAGCTGATCATAATTTTGAAATGCAATCCCTTAGAGATTAAACTTAGCTTATAAATGATATTTTTATGCTAAAAATAATAATTTGTATTAGCACTATTTATTTTGCAAACATATGCATTATCAAGCTGACCAAATATCTACTTATTTCCTGATAAATCTTGTTTTAGTGGCTTACCAGGTATAGCTGGCGGTCTTTTTACGGCCGCCAAAAACATATAATGCTGTTAATATAATAATAATATTTTATACCATTGCTCCTTTTAATCACTATTTTGGTGTTTGAATTTAGAACACACCAATATAATATTCGACTTCTATCTCAGCTATACAACCTCCTTGCGCAAAAAATACTCGGTACAAACTCCTAATCCAAAGAATATTTGACATACAAACTCCTTGTGCAAATAACTCCTCAAGATTTGATTGTTCGATATTTTAGAAAGGATTAGAATAAAAACTGTTTTGTGTTCTCTGCTGTCATTTCATTAGTAAATTGGCGCTATTTTGAATACTATAAGTTTTACGAACACAAAGAAAATTAGTCTTTATTTTAGTAATTGTTCCAATTTTATTAATTTAACATTCCTTTTTTCTTCTTTAAATATCTATCTCTGCTTAAATGTTCTCGTGGTTCATCTATGGCCCTCGCTTTAAATCCGTCGTTTATTCACTAGTTGCATAGTGTACTATTTTTTAGCAGATTTTTCTTCCTGAACGAATATTGAAAAAATACCTTCTAATTATTTGCCTAACAAACACTCAATCAAATGATTGTCCATTTTTTTTAATCTTAACTTTTTCCTTCAGGTGACAGCAGGAAACCGTCTCTTCCACCACATAGTGGAGTCTGACACAGTAGGCACAAAGATCCTCAAAGAGATGAACCGACAGAGCCTGCCCGGTGAGGTCACCTTCATGCCTCTGAACCGACTGCAAGTACGCGACATGGTCTATCCCAATGACAATGTGAGTCAGATTGACAAAGATGGAATTTAAATCGGAAAATAGCATTAGACATAGGAACTGAGATCATCGGAGCCATAGTACAATTTAATATTACTTATAAGTATACTTATAAAAAGGTTATTTCGGGTATGCTGTGATGAACCGTTTTTACTACGGAACCCGCTTTGCATGGTCCACCGTCCACTTCGGTTTTTTATTTAAGAAGAAACGCGGGCGCCATTTCTCCATACAAACGTAGTCCCCTGTTTCCTCCCTGGATAATTCCATTAGAGCATTTTTTTTTCTATAAACATCTACATGGCCATGCCCCTATGTTTTGTTTTTCCCATATTCTAATTATAATAGGAAGGGAGTCTTCAAAAACCAATAAAATTGTCCAATTGCAGCGTCACTTTCATACATTCACTTAAAATATGCATATTAAGGGGGTTCGATGAAGCTCCTCAATGCTCAATTCTCGCTAGATGGCGCCTGCTCCACAAATTTTTAGTTTTAATTTTTTTTTGAAGTCGTGGTTCCACATTTTTACCTTAAAATACGTTTAGCGCACTCTTTACATAAATGTTAACTGTCGAAAAACATATTGCACAATTAATTGCATTGTAGTATCCAAAAATCTCGATTATGTGTTCCTTCACGCAGTTTTGAACTCGAAACTCACACATCCATTGAATATTGCAATCGGCAATCATCGCATTACCGAATACAAACGAATGCTAATTCCATGTACATCAATTACAAGATTTATCGTATAACAAAATTTGAATTCAGAACTAAGTACTTTATTGTTGTTTTGTTTAGATTCCCGCACGAACTATATAGAGCTCTAAAATTATCATTATGTATAATATACTAACAGAAGCATAAATAAAGCTTTTTTTTGGTCAAGTTTTGGAGGAGGAAATGGGGGACTACGAAATGCTGTTTAGGGTAAATTTAATGTACCTTCTAGCTTTAGCCAGCGGCTTCGCTCGCGTGAATATAGTTTCTATGGCTGTCTTCGGAGGTGCGCAGATCGAACGTGAAAAAAAGTAGCCTATATTTTAATCCAGGTCCTAATCTGTCTACCTACCAAATTTCATCCAGATCCATTTATCTGTTGTGGCGAGAAAGAGTAACAAACATCCATACATAAAAACTTTCGCGTTTATAATATTAGTAAGGATAAGGATTATCGGTCTGAGCTGCGGTTGTCTCTTTCTTGCTGTATACGGAGAGCGAGTTCGTGCAGCTTGACAGAAACATTCAAATACCTATTCTTCAAAAGAGTCTCAGACCGCTTTACATCTTAACTTTCTATGTAATAATTATTTTTTCCTTCCAGAACGCAATAGCCATGGTCCAGAAACTGAAGTACGACCCGAAATACGCGAAGGCTATGAAGTACATCTTCGGCAAGACGCTCATTTGCAGAAACTTGGAATGCGCCACGGAGTTGGGGAAACAGTTCCACCTAGATTGTGTTACCCTTGAGGGTGACCAGGTAAGGAGGATTACTTGGTCTTTTATTGTTATTATTATTATTATTATTATTACAGCTCATATACGTCCCCACCGAGGGGCTCGAGCCTACCCTGAATCAGGGCGATTAGGCCTTGGTCGACCACGCGGGCCCAGTGCGGGTTGGTCGTCTTCACACACAACCTTCGAGTTTCTTCGCAGGCGTGTGCAGGTTTCCTCACGATGTTTTCCTTCACCGTTAAAGCAATCGGTAAGTATGTACGTAAGTTTTTGAAAAACTCATTGGTACATTGGCCGTCCAGATTTGAACCCGGTACCTCTGGTTAGATGGACCGAGTCATTACCGGTTGAGCCACCGACGCTTTTATTGTTATTCTAAGCAATTACGGTGCTTAGTCCTTCAATCCGATTACGGTTCGTTAATGTTTGTAGGATTTGGGTACCCAAAAACCCTCAGTACGCGAGTCCGATTCGCAGTTGGCCGGTAATTTTTTCTTACGCTTTTAAATGTTGTAAGAAATAAGTGTTCGCTATTCGAATGGAAAATATCCTAAAATTTCAATTTTATTGTCAATAAGAATACAGCATAACAGCAGTAGCATACCAATTCGTTGTATAAAAAAATATTAATATTTGTATCAACTAATAGTGCTTTTCCTCGCATTCATCACTAGCATTTTCTTGCAATCGGTCATCAAGCATCCAATCCCTGACATGAATAGGTCACATTGTGGTGCCGTTGTCATAGAATTATTGATAAGTGTGCGAGCGCGGACTACAGGTGAGTGTCTACTCCACACTATTCTCTCCGCTGTTCTGCTAGCGGGGGCCGAGCTCGAGGTCTCAGCTGCCGCGTCTGCTTAAGGGCTTGAGGGCTTGTGAGGGCTTCCACTAATGCCGGAAAGTCGATTTTGCTTCTTATGTTTAGGGCGAATTTAGCCAGTGCGAGAGAACGCCTAATTTCGAACGACTGTAAGCCTAATTGGCCTAGTATGAACAATGTAGGGTACATATACGGATAGTGTGTATACATTTTCTTATAGAGAGCTCTGAGGAATTTCTTTTACACCTGCTCTAGCATAAGGATGCGTTTATCACTATATGGACTCCAGATCACACAGCTGTTTTCCAGTATGCTGCGTACTAAATCTGTATAAATAGTTTTAGTCGCTGCAGGTGTTAATGGAGTGGCGTTCCGGAGCACAAAATCTAGTCGACGGTTCGCCGTGTCAATAGTTGTCCGTGTTCACTTCGTTTGATTATTAAAGAATTTACTTCGGCATGGTAAATCCTTCGAAGGAAGATCTTGATTTTTGATGCGGGTGGGGATTATGTTTTTTTTGTATGGAATTAATTATTGAAGGATTTTGGGGTATCAAATGAAAGGGCTTCATGAGCTGATTTTAAAAATACACCTACTATTACATTTCAGCTACTGGTTTTTAAAAAAAAAACAGAAAAGCATTTTGAAAACATACAAAGATTTTCAGGGGCAGGGCACATAGCTCGTAGAACAGATGGCCGTTGGGGCAGTAAAGTTCTCATAATCCCAACCGCACCTAAAATCGAGACGACTGAAATTAAAATGTTTAGACCAAAGGATTCATCATATAAGCCGAAATACGTCCAATCGAACGGTACTGCGCTGCCCACATCCAGCGGCTTTCACCAGGTTTTGATCATCAAACGCTTTATTTTTCATTTTTGTGATAAACACTAGCGACATTTATAGTTTTTTTTTACTATAGGCGGCGGTAGTCCAGGTGGGCCGTTAGCTTTTTGACACTTTTTACAATGAAAAAAAAACCTATAGGTTTAAATATTCTCAAACATTATATGATACGTAAATGGCCCCACGTTGGTTGGAGTATATATACCTTACAACATACCCGACCTCATAGGTTACTGTAGTGAGAGTAATGCAGATATGGTGTAATTATCGTACAATTTATTTTTCTCAACTAGGTCTTTGAATCTGTTATATTACTTCACTTTTCTGTCGAACCGTGAAAAGACATTGCTTCTCTGTTTAAGATATAGAACCTACTTGAATATTCAACTCTCCTCCCCCAGGTATCGTCAAAAGGCTCTCTAACCGGAGGCTACTTCAACCAATCCCGATCTCGTCTTGAAATGCAAAAGACCCGTTCCGAGCTCATGGAACAGATCACAACCTTAGAGCAAGAGTTGGGGACCTTGAGACAGGAACTTAACAAGACTGAGACGAGTATCAACAGTATTGTGTCTGAGATGCAGAGGACTGAGACTAAGCAGGGGAAAGCTAAGTGAGTAACCGTCGTCATCACAAGTTCATCATCATCATATCAGCTCATATGAGATAAATAAGATAAGATAGCCAGTTCCCCATTGCGTTGGGGAATCTTGGTAAGCCCGCTTCCATCTTCGGCAACATCGTCACTTTTTTTTTACAATTGGTAAACCCTTGACAACATCTCACCTGGTGGTAAGTGACGATGTTGCCGAAGATGGAAGCGGGCTTACCAAGATTCCCCACCAGGTGAGATGTTGTCAAGGGTTTACTAATTGTGATTAAAAAAAAAATACGTCCCCACCGAGGGGCTCGAGCCTACCCTGAATTAGGGGGATTTGGTTTCACACACAACCTTCGAGTTTCTTCGCAGGCGTGTGCAGGTGTCCTCACGATGTTTGTCTTCACCGTAAGAGCGTCGGATAAACGTATATATGTGATCGAAATTCAAAAACACATTGTTTCGTGGCAGGACTCAAACCACGACCTCCCGGATAGGAGGTAGCAAAGGTCAAAGCACAAGGTCACAGTGTAAGAATCTATACAGCAGAGGTCCAACTCCTTTGACATAAGGGTTTTCACGGTCCGCAGATTGCGAGTCAGTCCTTAACTACCGAGTAGGTATATTACGTAGGTTGTGCTATCTTAAAAAATATATAATCTATCGTAAAAAACAAAGTTAAAACTGTATATGTAGGTAAAAATCAAAGTTATTTTTTTTACATTTGTACCATAAGTTTCTGGGTCGACCTATATCTTCTCCATTTTCCCTAGGGACATCTTTGACAAGGTGAAAGCGGATATTCGCCTGATGAAGGAGGAGCTGGCATCCATAGAAAGGTTCAGGGGCCCTAAAGAGCGGTCCTTAGCGCAGTGCCGCTCCAGTCTGGAGGCCATGCAAGCCACTAAGGAGGGATTGGAGTCTGAGCTGCATCAGGTAACTTTACCACATGGGACCTCACCATCGGACATCATTAACAGTGTACTCATCATCATATCAGCCGAAAAACGTCCACTGCTGGACAAAAGCCTCCCCAAGGATTTCCACGACAACCGGTCCTGCGCTGCGCTACCCGCATCCATCGGCTTTCCGCGATTTCATAAAAAAATATTCACTAGATGCATAAAAATATCCTGTATATTCGTGTCGGACTCGTTAACTAGGACTTCTACTCTTCATACTAAACAACTTTCACGAAGGAACCCATAGTCGATTCGTAAAAAAAAATCGATACAAAAATGCACAAATTGCTAATTTAATTGGTCTTTTGGGAATAGTTGTTCTGTTTGATAAATAGAAGCGCCGTTCAATGGTTTTTTTACAGATTTTGTTTCAATTTCAATTTTCAATAGCCCTTTTATCTTGAAACTCCTTTCGTGTTTTACTACATAATTTCAAAGAGGCATTTTAACCCATAATCTCTCTCCAGGAACTAATGGAGCAACTTTCCACTTCGGACCAAGGCAAGGTGGATGAACTGAACGACGCCATCCGCCGCCTCACGCAGGAGAACAAAGAAGCGTTCAGCGCGCGTATGAACCTCGAAGCCACTAAGAATAAACTGGAGAATCTGCTGACAAACAACTTGATCAGGTTAGATTGCTCCACAAACGGGCACCAACTGTCAATTATAGGCCCTCAATTTCGTGCGCAGCGTTGGCGGGGGTGAGGTGCAGTTGGGCGCGCTTGTGAGTCCCGATGCACCAACATAGCTGCATTCACATCCTATAGTAGAGACTATAAGGCCGATTTTTTTCTAATCTAAGTCAGTGACGTCTGCCATCTAGTGATAGCAACTGGCATCAACAATATCGTCTTGCGATGCGAAGCACGTCGTCATCTCAGCCTGAAGACGACACCTCCATATACTTTCACTTAACACAATTCTAAGTCACGTGCTTAAGAGCCCGCTGGAGTTCATAAATCCCATACAAACGTAGTATTTGATTCATTTGTATAACTCAAAGGTGACTGACTGACTGACATAGTGATCTATCAACGCACAGCCCAAACCAGTGGACGGATCGGGCTGAAATTTGGCATGCAGGTAGATGTTATGACGTAGGCATCCGCTATGAAAGGATTTTGGGAAATTCCCACGGGAACCGCAAAAATCGGGATCTGCGCGGGCGAAGCTGCGGGCATCCACTATTTAACCTATAAACTTGTTTCAAGGTAAAAAACGGAAAACAAATTTATTGGTTAATAATGGATTCCCGTTCCGTTTTTCAAAAAAGTAATACGGGACAGACACAGATATACGTCATCCGATTATCGATATAAAATTATTTTAAAATCGGTTGTTTGGTTAACAAATGAATCAAATACTACGTTTGTATGGGATTTATGAACTCCAGCGGGCTCTTAATGGCTTTCTCAGTGTATCTGGCGGGTGGTCGTCTGACTGTCTTCCAGCCAACGGTCGAACTCGAAATCCTGTCAACGGTTATCGGTCGGTGCGGAGCACGTAAACGATCGAAAATAATGCCACTAACTGTCACACCATAACTGACTGTGCTTTTAGTTATGTCATCATCATCACGTAAGCTCATATACGTCCCCACCGAGGGGCTCGAGCCTACCCTGAATAAGGGCGATCGGGCCTTAGTCGACCACGTGGGCCCAGTGCGGGTTGGTCGACTTCACATACAACCTGCGAGTTTCTCCGCAGGCGTGTGCAGGTTTCCTAATTATGTTTTCCTTCACCGTAAGAGCGTCGGATAAACGTACATATGAAATCTAAATTCGAAATCACATTGGTACGTGGCAGAATGCGAACCCTGACCTCCCGGGCAGGAGGCGGCGTACCTAGCAGTTCCGCTACTGACGCTCTTAGTTATGTAACTATTACCATAGATAAAAATATATAACCTAGTCGGAATAGATTCCTAACCTTCATACAGAATATCGTAGTCTAATATTATATAGAGGTAAAGTTTGTTTGGATGTAAGAGGTAATCTCCAAAACTACTCATCCTATTTCAAAAATTATTTCGTTAATGTTAAGAAAGGGCCTTCAGGATAAACATAGGCTAATAAAAATCGCGAACCACTTGCGGCTCGCACACTGCGCACCCCTCAATATCCACGCCTGTAAATCCGTGGGCAACAGCTCGTCCCAAATATTGTCTTAAAACCAGACGGCGCTAGAAATTATGTTGTTAAAAACGAAATAAATTTGCCATGAATTCTGTACTTTTTCGTCAAGATCTAGTTTAAATTTGATTAAAATATGTAAAAATTCAATATTAGGTGACTATTTGAAATGACGTTCCGAATGTTGTCATTTAATATAGCTACGAGTTGTAAATATAGTTACGCAAGTTACTATAGGAATTGACCTTTTACCAACTAAACCAATCACCTAGTTTTTTTTTTTCAATTCAACCAACTAATATATATTTCCTTCTACCGCCAGACGTAAAGACGAGTTAGTGCAAGCCCTTCAAGAGATCTCAGTGGAAGATCGCAAACGGCGACTCGCGAACAGCAAGTCCGACCTGGCGGCCTCCGAGAAACGCATCAAGCAGATCAACAAAGAGATGGAGGAGGTCGAGAGGAAAGTACAGGCGGCGGTCAAGAACGAAAAGGCGTTGAAACTCGAGCTAGACAAGTGGCGAAATAAGGTAAATTGTTATATTGTTGCAAGCAAGGAATACTGACCAAATGATTCCTGACACCCGCCGACGATGGTGATAACATGGAGCATACCTGCATTCGTCACACGCGTCACTGGCTGGAGTCTAACAAACATCCTTACTATATAAATGTGAAAATGTGTTTGTTTGTTACCTTTTCACGCTTCAACACCTCAACCAACCTTGACGAAATTTTCCATGGAGGCAGCTTGTGTCACCTGAGAAAATAATAAAGACTGATGCCAGTTCCTGAGGGAACTAAAAAATACTTTTTGTTTGGTTGATTTATTTAACATCGCAATGGAGCAACGTTTTGTTGTGATTATTTGCTCAGAGATGGTTGACTGGGTTGGAAATGACATAGACTACTAATTAGCATAGCCTGAGACAGTTCCTGAGGGAGCTAGGGAAAACTCATTACCAGGCTCTCGCGCACGTCGGCGTCGCAGCGGAGTAACGAATTGACGTGATTTTTTTACATAGAAATAGTTGAAGGGGTCACTTCCTGACATAGACTGCTGATCAGAATAGCCAAATATAGTTCCCTAGGGATCTGGAGTAAACTCCTGCCTACGCTCGCGGCTTGCGCACCACTCACCCTCATAGAAAGTAAGGCCACGCGAGCGAAGCCAAGGGCAAAATTGCGTTGGGGAATCTTGGTAAGCCCGCTTCCATCTTCGGCAACATCGTCACTTACCACCAGGTGAGATGTTGTCAAGGGTTTACCAATTGTAAATAAAAAAAAACTAGTAACATTATAAACATGAAAATTTGTTTGTGTGTTACCTTTTCACACTTCCACACCTCAACCAATCTTGATGAAATTTGGCATGCAAGTATATATACAGAAAGCTGTGGCTTTAAATTATTTCTAACTCCAGGAAAAAGAAGCCCAAGACAAAATGGAGGAAGACGCCAAAGGGCTCGAGAAGATGGCTTCAAAGGAGATTCATCTCCAGGAGAAGATACAAGAGTCCCTGGACAAGATAGCCGCACTGGGAACGCTGCCCAACGCGCCCGAGCTGCACAGCAAGTACCAAAAGATGTCGCTCAAGCAGGTCCGTATACGTTCGCTAACTACTCATACCGTTCCCACTGCTGCGGCCCGGGGGTTTCTTCCCAAACTCGGGAAGGTTAGGCAGTACCAAAGTATATATATTAGTACTAACATTAGGAATAACTGGACCGCGGCCTTACTTGAGAATCTCACATATCAAAGCTGTGTGGGAAACTTGGCGGAGTAAGCTTCGCTCTCCGACGGCTGGCTCGGGTAGTCCCAAGAGAGGTGGTGCGGTCCAGCTATTTTGCGACAGCACAGTCGCTCTTGCAATACGGAGTAGAGCCGTGGGGGTGCGCTGCCGAATGGGAGCGCGCCTTCCGCATGCAGAAAAAAACCGTACGAGCGATTGTGCAGGCGTCGCGTCGTACATCCGCGAAGCCGTTATTTAAAAGCCTGGGCATCCTCACACTACCGTCCTTACTAATCCTTCAGCTGGCTACATATGTATATAACCATCGCGAAGAGTACGTGACGCCAAAAGATATAAATAGTCGAAACCACCGCAATATGAACAGATCCTGTCTGTGCGATGCAGACTCGCCAAGTCAGGTAAGCTGACGCATGTGCTGGGACCGGCAATTTATAACAAAATACCGGTAGAAATCACTGAAGCTCCCTCATTAATGACTTTTAAGACGAAACTCAGACGCTGGCTTATCGAGCACACCTTCTACAGTTTACATGACTTCTTAAATTTACACAACGTGTAACTATTTTTAGTTTAATCTTTTCGTAATATTTTTTTATGATTATGTACTTATTATTTTTAATTTTGTGCATTATTGTCATTTTTTTTCAATTTTATTATTTTATATTCATATTTTGGATTCATCCTGTAAAATGACGTGTAAAAAATATTTTTTTACCAATAAAGTGATTATGATTATAACCTGAGAGAATACAACTATCGGTCTATATGTATACCTACATATCCACGTATAATATTTAAAGAATTATCCTCTAACTCCTAAGCGTTAAGGAGTTGTACCTTCCATTGTCAGCTCTGCAACGTGGGATGATGACTACCAGACGCAAATACACAAAAAAATTAAAAACGCACTAGTCGCCACGATTTTTGAAGGTTCCCCTCGATTTCTATGGGATACCATCATCAGATCCTGCTTTCCTTACCATGGTATCACCCTTGGGATATCTCCTTTCCAACAAAAAAAGAATCATCAAAATCGGTACATAAACGAAGAAGTTATCCGCGGACACACATAATATATATTGCAGCATAATTTAATTAAAATGGGTTAAATAATATAATAATGCAGTATTGCTTTCGCTACATTATACGTAGAATTTTTACTCGCAGCCTAAATATGAATTTCGGAAAGAAAATAAATTTTGGGGTAATATGGAATACTTTTAATTTATAATATTAGAAAAAATTGGGTAAAGACGTAAACAAGTGGATGACCGTGGAAATAGACTAAATATAAAAAACAACACATTACAAAATTTAAAAAAAAAAGGTTAGGTAACGATCGATCGTCCCCCAGGTGTAAAAAATGATCGAATAAATTCCTAAAAACATAAATGGAGTTAATTTATTAGGTGTCGAAATTACCCCCCAAAGTTGTAGGAAAAACTTTGGGTGTACAATACTCTTAATAATTTTAAACTAAACGCAAAATTGTCATAGTAAACGGAAACAGGAGACCACGCAGGCCAGCAGCTGCGCTTGGAGGAAGACAGCAGAACCTTGCCGGGCAGTAGCAGTGCTTGGTCACCAGTGATAACAAAATGGCGCGGCAGGTCGTAATGCTTGATCACCAGTAGTAGTGTTTGGTCACCAGTGACAACCAACTTCAATGGGCCTTAAAATTAGATAGAAACAAAGGTTCCACTTCCCTTTGGGTAAGCGGCAGGCAGTTGCAGGGCGGCGAAACAAACGCCGGTGGTAGACTAGCAGTAATCCAGGGTAATAGTGATTCGTTCGGGCCGGGTGGAAGACCCTACGAACATAAATAAAAATTTAGTTCGCAACGGCAACAAATAAAAATGGATAGCTGTCTCTAAGCATAAATCACTTACCCCTGTTAAATATAGGAGGTCTTGAAATCAAAAAGAAAAATCACAGAACTTTAAAATATTTTCATCGAAACACCTATTTCGACGGTCATCAGTCATCAATTGTTTCACTCTTGTCAAAAGCTCGCAATCATTTTCAAATTCTATTTTCATAGACGAACAAGATCAAAAGAGAATTTAATTATGAAACGCAAGAAAGAAGATCGGCTTGAATCGATACTTTGCGTTTCAATATATAAACGGTCGAATTGAGAGTCCTCCTTTTTTGAAGTCGTTTAAAAAAGATCGGTAATTTCACTGCACCAGATATGTAAGCGGTAGGCCAGTGGTCAAAGCGTTGTAATTTCTACTCGTAGATAATGAGTTCGATCCTCGGTCCGATTTCGTGTTTCATATTTTCGATTACGTCCGTCTTTTTGTATTGTTGTATTGTCATATTTATTTTTTGCCCTTTGCGAGCAAAGCTCGGTCGGCCAGGCGCTAACTATTTTTATGTGTGATTGATGGAAGCTGCTAAAAGTTTTTTTTTTCATTACAGCTGTTCAGAGAGCTGGAGAAAGCTAATCAACACCTGAAGAAATACAACCACGTGAACAAGAAGGCTTTGGACCAGTTCATCAGCTTCTCCGAACAAAAGGAGAAACTCTACAAGCGGAAAGAGGAATTGGATATTGGGTGAGAGTTTGCATATTCCTCAATAAGAATTTAAAAAATCAAGAAATCTACACGAGTGACATAAAAATGTTTTTATTTTTCATTCAGTTCCGACTGTTTAGCGCAAGTACGACTCACACTTGGCCGGTTTTTAGAGTTACGCTCTCCGTCCGTTTGTCTGTTTGTCCGACCTTTAAAAGGCTATTGTATCTTTGAAACAATAATAGGCAGATGGTTGAAATTTTTACAGAATATGTGTTATCATAGGGGATTTATCAACAATTTTTTTACGGAATATGTGTTATCATAGGGGATTTATCAACAATTTTTTACAGAATATGTGTTACTAGCCGTCCGCCTGCGGCTACGCCCGCGTTGTTTTCGATTTTCCCATGGGAATAAAACGTTTTCGCGTGGTAAAATGTAGTAGTTGGGTATTTAGTGTCGCCAACCTTGCAAATTGTCAACAAAGGAAGCCGCTTGGCACAGGCATACCTAGTGGTCATCTGAGCTGATTTAGCCCTGTACCCACGTGGTACCACCCTGCAGGTAGGTGGGGGAGGGGGGGGAAAATTCCATGTGCCGCGCTGCACTCTTTCGTCCATATCTCCGTAAGTTTAGCAAACAAGTCGTGTTTGGTATCGTTTTCGTATAATTTAAGGACGACAAATTCATTTCTGAAACAATATTTTCACTTGTTCATAGAAGAAAAAAAGATTAGGCGCAAAAATAGAAAAAATAGAAATAAAAATTCTTACAAAATCTATGCCTACAATTAAACCAGGAGACTATGTTTTATAAAAAAAATATGATTTTGTAGCCCTGTTTATCTAAAATATATAAACATAAACTTTCTTAATAGATTGAACTAGTAAATGTGTCAAAAAAAAATTATTGCCTCGTGCGGTGGAGCTGCGACGGGAGAAGTAAGTATTTTTGGATAGGATTTGACACTAGATTGTAAACAATTATTAAAATAATGAGCAATGAAACTAATTAGTATAGGTGTATATATATCTAGAGATAATATTCTTGAAGAAATATCTAGAGTAAATATTGTTAAAAAATAATATTAGAGTTCATAACATTAAAATAAATGTTTTATAATCACTGAGATAACCCTAAATTTTAGCTTATCATGTTAGTTGTAATAGGGATTCCTATTTTAATTGAAATAATGGAATAAAGAATAAAAGGTCTATTTTAGTAAATAAGACAATTTATTGACCGTTTCCGGGTGTAGGTGGTCCAATAAACATCTTTAGAATCTAAGCCGACCTCACCTGCTCGTGGTGCACCCTGCTAGGCTACAAACGAGGCTCTGGCGAAACTGGTTACCTTCGGGGTTTTGGGAGTCAGACGGCAGTCGCTCCTTATAATACCTGAAACCTGTCATTTATTGTGAAAATACAAAGACCATGGCACAAGTCGGGACAAAGCTAGGTAAAAGAAGAAGATTCACAGTTTCCGCTGCAGCCACACAGTTCGGTGCACCTTATCTCTCTTTTTAAACAATTGCACCTTCCTGCGCATTTTTTCTTGCATTTACATCGTATTAACTCCATGCAAGCAGCGGCTGCTGGCGGTAGGGTGGTCCAAACAGGCTCCCATTTGCCATTATTTTTTGCCCAACCCCAGTCAGCAGGACATGGCAGGTTTTGTGTAGGTTGCAAAAGTTAACCCCATATATGTACTCCCTGATAAATTGCTCGCAAAATATGGTTGCGCAGGGCATCTTTAGTTGGTGGAAGATTCTCCAGCTGTCTGTGCTTTTTCGTAAATAGTAGTTTTCTACACTGATTGATATCAGTGCACGCGCCAGATCTAAAATGAAGCAAATTGTACACAACATGCATTCCAATAATTACTTAAATCATTTCAAATCACAAAAGCCAACCACCACTTAAATTACTTGTCATTTATAGAATTGACAAATTTTTCTAGTATTGGTAAAGCTTGTTCCACATTTCCTTCTTTAGCGCTTGTGAACCCCTCCGTAGCAGGTAAATAAGCGCCCCAAGCTTCGAAAGCACTCTTTTTCCCTTTACCAGCAAAAGACGAAACGGTATCACACCCGGAAAAGGAGTGTAACATTGGCAATACTTCTGCCTTTTCTGGTCCTAAAAGAAAATAAACTAGTATATAGCTGAATTACTTTCAGATTTTAAAGTGTAAATATATTATATTTATTTAGGTTACCTAATGAAGCTGCAATAGCATGGCATGGCAAGAACTGATTTTTTCCCGTGCCAATATGAACCCACAGTTCCTCAAGCTGTGGTAATTGTGACACACATGAAACCGCAAATACAACAACATTGGTATCCACTGTACGCACCATGATTTTTGTGTGTCCTTGGGCTGCAGCATCACCAATGTGGACCATTATGCGCGTATCTGCTTCCTCATGGTTGCATGGTTCCAGGGCTTTTTTATCACTGGGGCTGTTGCTGAAAACTGTGGGTCCATCTGTCGTATAAAAGTCTTTGCCAGCTAAGAATTCTCTAGCTTGGCACTGTAGAGCTAGGAAATGGAAAAGTTCCTCTTTATTGGTATTATCCCTGAGAAAATTTTCCCAACCCTTCGGAATTCTAAAATTTGAATTAAAACGTGTTCTTTGTCCGGTGCCACGTTTTAGTCTCGTTTTTGAGACTGTCAGTGTCGTATCTGTCCCAAATTACATCTAATCTTGATACAGTGACAAGCTCTCTGTTCGCGAAAGGTATAAATACTTTTTCAGAAGTTTTGCTGAGTCCTGGAGCCCTTAAGTTTAGCAATTCTGAGAGCTATGTCGGTTACTTTGGTTCTTCTACAGATCTCCTCGTTTCTGATTTGATCACGCAGAGAAACTCCGAGCATAGCACGCTCCATTGCCCTTTGGGTGACCTTGAGCCTTCTTATGAGGCCCATAGTAAGCGACCATGTCTCAGTTCCGTATGTCATCACTGGCAACACACACTGATCGAAGACCTTGAGATAGGTACCTACTATATAATAACTTATTAGTAGAAATAAAAAATGGTTTTTTTTTTAAGATAACCGGTCGGCTGTCTTCTTCCTGAATCCATCATCGGACCCTCCTCACCTAGTGTAATATATGGGACTCGTCAAAACCATCCAAATGAGCCCAAACTCAAGAGGGTTACTAGTAATACTAGAAGAGTTTCACTGTCCACCTCCTGACTTCATCATCAGGCCCAGTTGAGACTACCATAATATTGTTTCGTTACTAGCACCCCACGTATGCAAAGGTTCATAAGAATCGATTCAGTACAACTGAAAAAGCCTTCACAAGATTTGAAACAAAGAAAGGCATAAATATACGGGGTTAAGTCAAATAAAATCGTTTAAAAACATAGTAAATCTAAATAAAATCGTTTAAAAACATAGTAAATCTAAATAAATACTTACAATTCTCATATCCTATGAAAAAAATATACTAGTTTGATAGTTTATCCTCCTGAAAACACTTCAAAAGTTCAAAATACGTGCTTGCGTTATGTAGTGATCACTGAGTAACTGAGAACACGCGTGTATGGTCACTGAGCGCTCCGCGCAGCGGTCGAGTTGAACGAGCCGCTAAAACGCAGCTCCGCCGTGCGACGCTAATGATTTTTTTTACACATTTATAAGTTAAATTTATTAAAAAAGTTTATGTATGTATTATCAAAATAAACAGGGCTACATAATTATATTTTTTTTATAAAACATAATCTCCTTGTTTAATTGTAGGCAAAGATTTTGTAAGAATTTTTATTTCTATTTTTTCTATTTTTGCGTCTAATCTTTTTTTCTTCTATGAACAAGTGAAAATATTGTTCCAGAAATGAATTTGTCGTCCTTAAATTATACGAAAACGATACCAAACACGACTTGTTTGCTAAACTTACGGAGATATGGACGAAAGAGTGCAGCGCGGCAGATGGAATTTTCCCCCCCCTCCCCCACCTACCTGCAGGGTGGTACCACGTGGGTACAGGGCTAAATCAGCTCAGATGACCACTAGGTATGCCTGTGCCAAGCGGCTTCCTTTGTTGACAATTTGCAAGGTTCCCATACAAATCAACACACTAAATACCCGACTATAGCCTATGTCCTATTCTAGGACCTAATCTATATGTGTGCCAAGTTTCATCCTTATCCGTCCAGTGGTTGAAGCGTGAAAGAGTAACAAACATACAAACATACATACAAACTTTCACATTTATAATATGAGTAGGATTATAGTGAACTAGCTGTTTCCCGCGGCTTCACCCGCGTGGACCACGTTTCTATAACTTTTCGAGGGTGCGCAGTGCGCGAGCCCATAAAAGAAACCAACCAGAAAGTCACTAAAATTATTTTTTCTTGGTCCGACGCATACTTGGCCGATTTTTATTATTTTTTGATATAGTTGTAAGAATAATAGGTTTTTTGGCGGGATTTGTGGTGAACGCATTGTAGTTTTATTTTGTTGTTTTTGCATTGTTTTCTGCTAGGATTTTATTCAAGAAGTGGTGCGTTTTGGAGAAAATCGTCTAGTGCATGAGCAATGTGGAGAACAAGAAAATAAAACGAAGGAGGACGTGAGAACCCGACTTGCACTTTGTGCAGTTTTATAGACGCCCTACAGCAACTGGGTGTTCCACCTCAGAATGAGGCTGCTGCAAATGCTGTCAAGAACTTCAGAGAAGATTTGTAATCCACTGGCACTAGCATTACAAATCAAAAAACAAATGAAGATTAATTAAATGGAGATTGTTTCGGAAGGGCTTTTGTACCCGTGAGACGTTAAGATATTATAAAAAAAGCAAGAATAATAAATGAATTGTTCAGCCACGCTGTGCATACTTCCTCGCGAAGCCTTCACTGTCTGGTGTCGACCTATACATACATATTGTAAAATTGTCAGTCCGTCCGACTCGGTTTACTTCGGAGTTTTTTACTCAGTAGTTTAAAAAGTGGCGCGCCGTATTGTAAAACGGCTAATTCTACAATATGGCTACGACACATACACTAAACAACAATTAACATTACGCTTATTTAGTAGCAAAGAATAAAGGTAAATATCAGACTTGATGAAAAAAATAGCAAATAATTTGGGTTTGTATGGGAGGTACGTTATTCCGATTTTTCCTGGATGAACTGGGTGCAGTAGGTTCATTAAAAAGTTTTATTAAAATCGTTTCATATACTCATTATCGGTCATGCAATAAACATAAAACGGTTTCGATAATTTGACACTTAACTAGTGTAGTAGGTTAATTAAAAAGGGTCATTAAAATCGTTTCTGCTACAAGTACTTGTGGCGTGGTGGCTCAACCAGTAACGACTCGGTCCTCCTAATCAGAAGTGCCGGGTTCAAATCCGGACGGCCACTGTACCAATGAGTTTTTCGAAACTTACGTACATATGCTCACCGATTGCTTTAACGGTGAAAGAAAACATCATGAGGAAACTTGCACACACCTGCGAAGAAACTCGAAGGTTGTGTGTGAAGTCGACCAACCCGCACTGGGCCCGCGTGGTCGACTAAGGCCCGATCGCCCTAATTCAGGGTAGGCTCGAGCCCCTTGGTTAAGACGTATATGAGCTGATATGATGATGGACAAGTACTCATTATTGGTCAAGCAATGATGATCTAAATAATTATAAAACAAAATGGTTTGGATAAATTTACACTTATATTTCCTTATTTGTTCTATTTTCGTAGTCATAAATCTGCTCTATGATTTTCGAATAAATTACATCTTTTGCATTAGAAGCATACAGATAATCCAGATGATTAAACACGTCTATGTATACGACATCATTCAATTTAATCTTTATTTTCAACACATCGACGTCCTTCGGATCCGACAACCAATCGTTACCGCTGTAGTATAAAGAAACAGGAACAGTAATTAAACCTAGGTCGTATTCAGGAGGATGTGTCTGACCATAGATTTTCATATTTTTCTCTTCTCCATAGTCGAAACGACCAAATCTCCCCGACTGCACAAGTTGTCCGTAATGCATGAATTGCAAAGTCGACGAACCGGTCGGAATATGACCTAATATTATAGGCAATAAGGTTGCGTTTATAAGCTTGGAATCCTTGCCAATAATCTTGTAGATAATGTTGTCACATCTGTTTGTTATAATACTGCAAAATATAGTGCCTAATCTGTTGAAGTAATCAGTAGAAGGAGAAAATGTATTGAAATTGGACAGCAAATACCCTAGTATTTGGTTTTCTGGCGTTAAATATCTAGCTATAGGACTCTTCGCGTTTCTCATCCACGCCACGGGAGCTAAGGCGAACATAAGCTTTACTTTTGCATTGTATTCTGGCTTCATGGAAGTCATGACATAAAACGTGGTAGTTCCTTGAGAATGGCCGATGTAATATATACTTTTTTGACCAGTTGTTTTCAGAGCATAGTCGATCATAACCGGCAGATCATACAGTCCTATCTCTTCCCAGGTGAAATTCCAAAATTCAGGCATTCTTGGTCTTAATCTCGAGTGTGCCAAGGAGTACTTATTACCTCTAGCATTTCCAAGCCAAACATCGAATCCTTGATCAGCTAAGATATAAGCCAGTGCTTTATCAGGGCCTTGTAAAAGCCACGTATCAGCTGAGTCTACTATTCCATGCATTAGGAATACTGAGAGTTGATTTGCAGTAGTATTTCTACCCTTTGGTATTCTATGAAGTGTCAGTATGTACCCATCGTGAGTTATAACTTTGTGTTCTTCCAAAGCATATCCATGCTTCTTTGCCAATCCGGTTATGTTCAGTAATGCTTCTTCTGGTACTGCTGTGGTAGTAGAATTCGGAGATTTTTGTTCACTAAAAACTGCATAAAAAATCTCACTTGCACTGTTCAGCACATTTGCGAAGCTCGCTATACTATCGAATAAACTTCTAAATGGAGATAAAGAAAAATTTCTAGAGTCTTGAGCACATACTTTTGGAGCGATCGGTAATGAAAATATTAATAAGTAAACGAAAAACATATTTAGTAATACAGTATGATTTTCCCACTGTGATGACTGTATATTATTGAAAATGAAATAAAAATATTCTTGCAAGTTTTCAAACGATGCTTGACAGTGAGTTTTGTGAATACAACTAAAATTTATTAGTGGTTAACAGTTTAAATATTATATATCAGTTTTCAATGCCTCATTACCCTGTATTCTTTAATTGTTTTTTTAAGATCTTGACATACTTTTTAGTAGTAATGTCTTTAAACTTGCGCATAACCATGTTAGTTGCCTACAATTAACATTGATAAGACTAGTATTAGGTTATATATCAGAGGAAAACCACGTTCTGGCTTTTTGGTCATATTATAGCCCAAGGTTTTTACATAATATCACATTAACGCCTACTATTAGGCCGTGTAAAAAGAAATTAGGCCTAATTAAAAAAATTGCCTTTGATTTAAATTACTACTGCTATTTGGTTCGTCTAGTAGGTCATTGAGCCTTACGAGGCTAATCTTGAGGTGCTTTTCGAATTAAGATCGCATGTATGTGTAGTGTGTTACGTAGATAAATTTTTAGTATCTACTTTGAGTAATATGTCTGCAGTTGTTTAACAGGAGACAAGGATAGAAATATACAAATAGCTACAAGTGATCATATTAGCCGATAGACGTTCACTAGGTCGTCACACTCGTCGTAGGTTTGCCCACTCTACGTCTTCCAGTGCGCGGTCGCCACTCGATAACTTTACTGCCGCAACGACTGTCTGTTCTACGAGATATGTGCCCCGCTCACGGCCACTTTAGCGATTCTACGTGTTAGACAATAATTGAGCACGTTAAAAAACCGACTTCCATCGCAACAACTTTTAATTTTCTAAAAAAAGTACTTTAAAATTTATATGGAACAAACCTGGCAGCATATCCTATCAAATAAAAAAACATAAAAATCGGTTCACTATCTGCTAGGATATCGCGTCACAATCATACAAACTAAAATACAGTCGAATTAAGAACCTCCTCCTTTTTGGAAGTCGGTTAAAAAAGAAGAACTGCACTAGTACAACTCCTTGAGCGACTTAGGTGACTGAGAACTAGTTTTTTTATGTGTAATTAAAGAATGCAATGTATTTTACAGTGGCGAGAAAATTCGCGAACTGATAGAGACGCTCGAGCACCGCAAACTGGAAGCGATCCAGTTCACGTTCAAGCAAGTGAGCAAGAACTTCACGGACGTGTTCAAGAAACTAGTGCCGGAAGGAAGAGGCAGCCTCGTCATGCGGGTCGCTACCGAAGATGAGGAGCCCGCGCACGATGTGAGTACCTATATAATTACACAGCTGGTGCCGATGTAAGTACCGACATAATTACACAGCTGGTGCTGGACGGTAGAGGCAGCCTTATCATGCGGGTCGTTACAGCGGGCGAACAGTCCACGCCCATGTGAGTATCGACCGATACGATTACACACCTGGTGCCGATGTAAATACCGACCGACACAATTACACAGCTGATGCTGGAGGGTAGAGACAGCCTTATCATGGGGGTCGCTACAGCAGGCGAAGATCCCACACCCGATGTGAGAATCGATCGATACAATTACACAGCTGGTGCCGATGTAAGTATCGACACAATTACACAGCTGGTGCTAGAGGGTAGAGGCAGCCTTGTCATGCGGGTCGCTACGACAGGCAAAGAGCCCACGCCCGATATGAGTATCGATCGATACAATTACACAGCTGGTGCCGATGTAAGTACAGACAAAATTACACAGCTGGTGTGGAGGGTAGAGTCAGCCTTGTCATGCGGGTTGCTACGACAGGCGAAGAGCCCACGCCCGATATGAGTATCGATCGATACAATTACACAGCTGGTGCCGATGTAAGTACCGACATAATTACACAGCTGGTGCTGGACGGTAGAGGCAGCCTTATCATGCGGGTCGTTACAGCGGGCGAACAGTCCACGCCCGATATGAGTATGGATCGATACAATTACACAGCTGGTGCCGATGAAAGTACCGACACAATTACACAGTTGGTGCTGGACGGTAGAGGCAGCCTTATCATGCGGGTCGCTACAGCGGGCGAAGAGTCCACGCCCGATATGAGTATCGATGGATACAATTACACAGCTGGTGCCGATATAAGTACCGACGCAATTACACAGCTGGTGCTGGACGGTAGAGGCAGCCTTATCATGCGGGTCGTTACAGCGGGCGAAGAGTCCACGCCCGATATGAGTATCGATGGATATAATTACACAGCTGGTGCTGGACGGTAGAGGCAGCCTTATCATACGGGTCGTTACAGCGGGCGAAGAGTCCACGCCCGATATGAGTATCGATCGATACAATTACACAGCTGGTGCCGATGAAAGTAACGACACAATTACACAGCTGGTACTGGACGGTAGAGGCAGCCTTATCATGCGGGTCGTTACAGCGGGCGAAGAGTTCACGCCCGATATGAGTATCGATGATACAATTACACAGCTGGTGCCGATGAAAATACCGATACAATTACACAGCTGGTGCTTGAGGGTAGAGGCAGCCTTATCATGCGGGTCGTTACAGCGGGCGAAAAGTCCACGCCCGATATGAGTATCGATCGATACAATTACACAGCTGGTGCCGATGAAAGTACCGACACAAATACACGGCTGGTGCCGATGTGCGTACTGATTTACATATTAACGTTAACATTAGACAAAGGGACTATACAAGCTCATTTCCACCCTCGCGAACTGCTATTTTTGCATGTTTTACTCAGTCATACAGCAACAGTATGACTTGATTAACATTTACATTACATTTTGCCGGAAAATTGATTGGTTCCCACAGAAGGTGCATCACAAATCCCTCGCACTCGAAATTGCTAATAAATCTTTTTTGTTTTTCTTCAGCCAGCAAACGCGGACCAATTCTCAGGCGTCGGCATCCGCGTCTCATTCACGGGGGGAGAGGCCGACATGAGGGAAATGAATCAGCTGTCTGGGGGGCAGAAATCTCTAGTGGCCCTGGCGTTGATTTTCGCTATACAGAAATGCGATCCGGCCCCGTTCTATTTGTTTGATGAAATCGATCAGGTAAGCTGGCCACACTCCTTGTTACCGACTTCAAAAAAGGAGGTTATCAATTCGACCCGTATGTATGTAATATTGTTAGAATTGCACAATATTCTTGTGTTTTAGTTGGGCTTCTACACAGGTGTGCTTAATTTTATAAGTGTATGTACGTATGTTTGTTCACGTATTTCTTAGGTACTAGAAATCAAAATGCAATAATTTTTATTTTATGAAATATAGGAAACAGTGCAAGTTTTATCAAAATCGGTTCAGCCGTTTCCAAAAGATGGACTGTTAAGTGTGTACCAATCACTGGAACAACATGTCGTCGGTTTAACGCTATTTTGTGATTGAAGTCTGTTCTTAACGGTTTTAACGTTGTCAATTGTTTGTATGAGATTCCATGCAGTGGTCCAATGCCTTTGATGATTGCGTCAAAGGCGAACATCAGTAGTAACTGGTCACCAGCTGCAGCTGCACGAGTATTATTATTATTATTTTTGAATGAGACGCCTGCGGGGTACAGTGCGGGGTTCATGACTCATTACACTCTATTTCCCCCGCCCCCCCTCCAAACCTTGAACTCTTCTACAGTACTCCATTAGGCGGCTGATGTCTAAGTAGCATAGTTCCTCTTCCTTGACGGCTGTCCGTACCAAACGTCTCCTACCTGAGCCTGCTGTAGTATACACTCAGCCAAGTTGTGTTGGCTGATCTCCAACGGCTAGGGCTGCTACCTGTCCAAGAGTAGAAACTTACAGTACCATCGTGTTTTCAAATTCCGGTTTCATATGTACGTACTAGGCCCGCGTGGTCGACAAAGGCCCGATCGCCCTAATTCAGAGTAGGTCGAGTATATGAACTGATATGATGGGGCAGGAGGGATCTGTGGTCCTATCTATTAGGGGCATATGTGTCGATATAGCCTACAGCTCTACGCTTTTGATGTCCCACGATGCGGAGTTTTCCAGGCTGTGCGCCACCACCCGCTGCCCCGCAAGTACCCTTCCGTTGCTCTGCGTTAGTACATTCGTTGCGCTACTGTAAACCGCTACATTGTTATACCTACTGTGCCAGTACCATCGAACAGTGTGTCCCAAGATTCTAAACTACGGTGACTAGGGAATCTGGGGCTTGACCTGCCCCGTCTCGCCCCTCGACGCCCGCACGATTGCACTGTCTAGACGTCTTCGTTGGACGACGGTATAGATTTCTTAGACTGTGCTGTGGGTCAAGAATAAGTACTTGGTATACAGAAGAAAAGTTTCTTACCACCTCTGTGGCGTAATTGGTTAGTCCATTCGTTTCACACCTGGAGGTCGCGGGTTCGATTCACGGATGCGCAGTTCGGGTATAACTTAGTAAGAATCGATTTGGATGGTAGTATGTCATTTTGAGCTCGTCTGGCTAGCTATCACCATTTTTTAAAGTCTTGCCGCCGAAGATCAATGTTAACAGCAGTGAAGATTGGGGAATCTTGGTAAATCCAGTTCCATGTCTGGGATCGTCACTTACCATCAGGTAAAATTATGCCTGTGTATAAAAAAAACCTCTCATTTTACCGAGTAGGAGGCCTTTCTACGCCACGTTTTCCTGGCGCCACTCGAGAACTTTACTACCTTAATGGCCATCTACGAGCTATGTGTCCCACCCACTGCCACATAAGTTTAGCAATTCTGTTAGCTATGTCGGTCCTACGGATCTCATTTCTGATTCCATTACTTAACTGTATCGCCATTTGGGCGACGGCTTTTTATAAGGCCCATTTTATATTCAATATTCTTTACATTAATTAAATAATTATACTCTTCAACCTCCTCAGGCCCTGGACAACCAGCACCGTCGCGCCATAGCCGACATGATCCACGAGCTGTCCTCCTCCGCGCAGTTCATCACCACCACCTTCCGCCCGGAGCTCCTGGAGCACGCGCACAAATTCTACGGCGTCAAGTTCCGGAACAAAGTGTCGCACGTCGAGTGCGTGACGCGGGAGGAGGCGAGGGACTTCGTGGAGGATAGTGCAACTCATGCCTAGGTTAGAAAAGTGTAGATTTATAGTGACTTTGTGTTAAAAGTTATCGAAAAGTGACGAATAAAAATGATGGAAATAAAAGCCATCGCCTTTACTATCGACAAAATCTTCAGATTTAGTCAAAATGACGAGAGTTGTAGGCGCCGTCTATACAAATTTTGGGCCAATGTCATTGAGAAAACTGTGAAAAATTAAAGACATTATTAACTGCCGCCTTACTGGAGCTCCCATAGCACGCGCACAAGTTCCACGGCGTGAAATTCCAGTACAAAGTCTCGCGCGTCAAGAGCGTGACGAGGGAGAAAGTTTATTTCTCTGATGTAAGCATCAGATATGAGCTGATATTACTTAAGGGTTAGAATAGTAATAGTGTTAGATTTATCAGAAAGCTCTGAGAGAAAACGTTGATGAAAATGACAGAAATTAAAGGCAGCATCCCTATCACCCTTAGACGAAAAAAACGTTGATAAAATGACAGAAATTAAAGGCAGCATCCTTATCATCCTTAGACGAAAAACATTTCCTTAGGACTTGGACAAAATATCATCGTATCAGCTTATATACGTCCCCACCGAGGGGCTTGAGCCTACCCTGAATTAGGGCGATCGGGCCTTAGTTCACGGGTCTCTCGATGTCTCCCTTCACCGTAAGAGCGTTGGTCGGATAAACGTACATATGAAATCGGAATTGGAAAACACATTCGTACATGGCAAGATTCGAACCAACATGTAATTACTCGTACGCTCAAAATATTAAACAATCTGTATTATTAAGCATTATACCCCATATAGTACACATTATGTCGTTGACGTCAAGAGTGATATGTTGATGGCTGAAGTTTTGGATGTTGCTTGTATAATTTACTTAGACGAAAAACATTTCCTTAGGACTTGGACAAAATATCAACTCATATAATAATATAATTTATCATATTAGCTCATATACATCCCTACCGAGGGGCTCGAGCCTACCCTCTGTACTAGCTGTCCTGACGAACTTCGTTCCACCTTACACTACACTACCCTAAAACCTTCTCCTGACAATACCAAACTCAACAAAAAAAGATTTAGCAAAATCGGTCCAGCCAGCCGTTCTTGAGTTATAAATGGTGTAACTAACACGACTTTCTTTTATATATATAGATAATAAACTTATAAATTGACAGTGAAAAAATAACGGAGCAGATCAAAGAACTGATTTGGTTAAGGATTTTGGATATAGGTGTGACAAAATCTGTATAAGACAAGTCCTATATAGAGGGTTAAGTGCTGCTTCTACTCATCATATTGAACAACTTTCCTCAGGAGACCCATAGTGAAAACGCAAAAAAAAAGTTCATATACATTTTTCAACTAACGGTTCCTTTTGGAAAGTTTATCAGTATGTTAAGTACAATCCAACTTTGTATACCAAAAAAATATACACCTGTATATTTTTTACACATTTGTATGTAACGTTTAATTTGGATATGCTAAAAGAGTACCTTTTTTAATGAACATAAGACATCAAATGTCAGCCGTTCGTGACACAGGTAAGTATAATATTTGGTCGCATCAGAGGCTCGCGAGGAGACACCTTTCTATAGTACTAAGTTTTTGTTCGGAACCTGGGAGGCCTCCTCCATTGATTTACAGATGTGACGTTTTGTTAGTGGTTGACTTAACCTATTCATTTCATCATCGCCAAATCTCACTGTGGATTTTTGTGAGCTTGTAACGTCACCAGCTCACGAACTTTAAAAAAGCATGAAAAAAAACCTTAAAAATAATAATATTCAAATTAGTTTCTCAAAAAGCTTTCATATCAAAAATTAAAAGAAACCTTGAATTTTTTATCATACTCAATTTCTGGTTAATCCATGCAATGTTTTGCATTTCGTCACCTGTTCGATAATTTAAAAGTGTGACATTAATTATAACTGTTTATTAGTTAAAATAAGTTAAAATATAATAAATTTTCCTTTGTATAAAAAAGGCATGTATTTTATTTATGGTTCTAATAAATTTTCCTTTGCATAAAAAAGACATGTATTTTATTTATGGTTCTTATAATCCCTCCTATCTTCTAAATGCCTTGATTTAATTCTATCCGTTTTAGTGTAAAACATGATAAGGAAAGCATTATGAAAATGTCTAAAGGGAAATCACATGGCCACGACGACGGTCCATCCAGCATCGCAGATACGCTGGGGTCCACCTACCTACAGTTAGTGCTAATATATATACTTAGCAAGAGTGTTGGTGATATTCTACTCATAGTGCCTGAGTTATTCTTATTTGCCGCGTGATCTCATAGGGACTGTTGTTCCAATAGTAAAAACGAAACGGGGATATTAGGGATATGAGCAATTACCGCCCCATCTCGTTGGCGACAATTTTGGCTGGTGCTGGACGGTTTGCATGAAACTCAGATCTAAATGATGCGCAGTTCGGGCTTCGACCCGGGCTTT